>CM016565.1:26762803-27139088 GCA_003412495.2 Echium plantagineum
CCCAGTTATTGTAACTAATGGCTTATACCTGGAAATAGAATAATATAATTCTTCTTATTATTAAACACATTTTAAAAATCATATTTTATTGGATTAAAAAACTGATATAGTTTTTTGTCACATGTGAATACCCGTCCTTAAATGATTGATACATTTGACTTTTTATAATCAAACTTTAGAAAATTTGATCATGAATTTTCATTAAACTAAGAAATAATATTAGTCATAGTGAGGGGATGTCCTTCTCCCACTATAATTATATCTTTCTATCTATCACAAAATATAATAATAATAATAATATATCATATGAGATCTTGTTAGATTTGCCTTCTGTATATATTTTAGAAATATCTACTTTTATAATTTTTTCGCATGTAGAATAAGAAATATTTATAAGGTTCTCATATTCGTCCTTTTTTGTCTTTTTTTGTCTTTGGGTTAAATCTTGTTTTGTTGATTAGGACAAGTCAAAAATATGTCAATCATTTAGGAACGGAGGGGAGTAATATATATAATTGTGTTCTTACCGTTGGATAAGAGCTCATCGATAAGGTTGTTATAAAAATTCTATGCCTTTTTTGTTGACTCCTTTGCTCACTTTTCCATCTGAATTAAAATGTAAAAATAACAATTTAGGAATGTACCAAAACATGACTAAATATACCAGCATGCACGTTTTTGTGATGAATAACATTTTTTCAAAACACGAATTGTACAAAACACATGATACAAAAAGGAAATATACGTTTCGTCGTTTGTTATTTTTCCTATCTTATCAATAAAAGTTGTCTCTTTTGGACAAAGACATCTTAGTTGGTTTTAAAAATCTTAAATTGATAAGAGTAAACTTTACAAGGCAAAACTCTCGACCACGAAATTGATAATCTGAAAGAATTTAATCCAAATGATTTCATGAGCTTGATATCATCCTGTAAATTGAAACGTAACACTAAAAATCAGTTTATTATTATACCATAATAGTCATATTAAAAAATTAAATTTTGCTATACCAAATTTTATCCAAAATAAATTTTTTATCTTGAAAATCACCTTATAACGATTGTAGAAATCTTCCGTTACATCACCATTACTTCCATCCATTACTTTATCTGCATTTTTTCAAAATAATATAAACGATTAGAATTAGCTTAATGGCTATTAGATATTACTCGCTATCCAGATACGAGCGGGACTGGAATAAAATAAAAACCTGGATATCTGTGAGTAAATTCATCCCAAATACTTGGTTTTCTTCCATCTTCTAACACAGCTCCTTCATACATAAGCAGCTGAGGCTGAACCAAATAAAAAATCTTTAGGAAAAGAATTTTATTAAATGTGTTTGGTAAGTCCTTTGATTTATCTTCTTCATCAAATGACCATCCACATACTAATAAGTTCGCTACCAGAAAAACCGCTATTGTAACCCTTTTCTGTAGTAGTGCGAGCTTGGCTAAAGAGAAAGACCCCATATTTTGTTTCGTAACTTTGTCACTACCTATTCGTTCGATTTTCTCACTCTCGATGTGATCGTTTTCGACTCTTTATTTCAAATTTTTGAATGATGAGTTTGAACTTTTGTAGTATATCTTAGAACTCGATTGAGAATGGATGTTAGAAGTGGATTATGTTGAGCTTTATATATACGATATGGTGGAGTGCTACATGAATTTAAAATAGTAGCCAAACTGTTGCATGTGTTTGATAATATTCAATAATGACTCTTTTTTCTCTCCTTCTTCATCAGGTCAAGTTTGTCTGCCTATATATCATTATTTCTTTACTTTTGTAGAGGTCCTTTCATTCGTTGAGGGACAACGATCAAAATTTTGTTTCCGAACCATAGTTTCGATAGAAAATGTATTATAAAGTTCGAAAATTATAAAAAATGTGAGAATATTATAAAATATGGACAGACGTGAAAAAATATTTAGTACTAGTAATTTATGTCACGTAGATTTATTCATAGAAATTGATTGTCTTTAATTCAATATAAAAGTAATTAGAAAATTTTCTAGAACAAAACATAATTTTTTAAAAAAAAAAACTTCATATAGTAGTCATTTTCTTTTGTTTAATGATTTTTTATCAATGTGACTACCATTATCTTCATCTTGATTTTGAATAACATGATCAAAGTATTGTTCTTTAGTAAACTCAATGATAATGCTTATTCATTGAATTTGAATGAGAATGTTTCCGAAATTTTGGACGAAAAGCACAACCAATGGTAACATATGGAATGGTTTCCACGCAACCGTCACTTCGTTTTGATAGTTTAAAGAAAGGAAAATTTTTCGTTATTTCGAATTTATGAATCAAGTGTCTATTAGATAAATATCGAATTTATTAGGCTGTTATCATGTCAATTGTGTAAATTTTTATAAATTAAACCAGATATAACAAAATTTGGCAAATAACGTATTAATAGAAAAATATAATTTAACTAACTTAATGATCTTTAGATTATAAACTTATTACTCCGTCAACTTGTACATGAGTACATCATTACTCCGTCAACTTGTACATGAGTACATCAAGGCTATGCTTGCACGATAGTGTAATAAACAAAACATAATTGCTGAAATGGTCCCAGTAAGTGGGTGTGATCGTTGCAGTTTGGTCCTAGTAGGTGGGACCGGTGCGCAAATGGTTCCCGAAAGTGTGTATCGGGTGCGCATTTGGTCCCGAAAGTTAACAAATCCGTTAATTCTAAGCGTTTTTGTGGTTTTTCGTAAATAAATGCTAAATTGGGCCAAAAATTTAATTTTTAAGAGTTTGGCTTGACTACAAACTTAAAACTTCATTTCCCGCTTCGTTTTAAAACTCCGATTTTGATGATTCAAAATGCGTTGGAAAGCTATTTTCATCATCTCTAAGAATATGAGTTCAAACCTCAGTTTATCAACATTAAGATTTTCAAAACATTTATTATGATAAAGCATATATGAAAACGTAGAATCACTTATCGTCTTTTGTCAAAAACAAGTTGAAAAATATCTCTCATATACAAGCTTTGACAAAGATTATTCAAGAGACTTTATGCTATGATTGAAGGCTAAATTTTACCTTTGTATATACTTTTGATCCATAGCCTAATATCTTTAACGCATTAGATTGAATATCGTTGAGTATGTGTTTGTTTCTTCTTTGTCCTTTCATGACACATGAATATCAACTCTTTCTTTTTGTCATCATTGTTTTCTTTTAACTTTTTTTCAAGTCCTCAATGACTAGTGTATGGTTAATTATATTTTTTTCATCAGCACACTTTAGAAATTGTTAGTCCAAATTGTACATTGTTTTTAGGGCAAAAGACATCAACTATCACTCATGTTTCACTCAATTCACCATTCACTCACTCATGTTTCATATGGTCTCATTCACTCACTCACTCATCTTCCAAAAACAGTTCCACGTGGTTATTCCGTCAACATGAGTGAGTGAATGGTGAAAAGAGTGAAACATTAGTGATGATTGATGTCTTTTGCCCTTGTTTTATCTTTGTTATTATTCTCATACCCCTCATGCATATGATATTTGTATTATCAAAATGAAGAGTTAGGCGATATGTGATTATCCGACCTTTTTATTTTGATAATAACATATCGACTAACTTAATGTTCATGCATATATGTTGATGTCTATATGTTTCTCATTCATGTTCCATAATACTTTATGCGTGAACAAGTTGATGCTTATGTTGAGGGGTGTTATTATATTTTCTATTATTGTCATAACCTTCATGCATAAGGTATTTGTTATTGTCAAATTAAAGAGTTAGTCGATATGTGACTAGTCAACTTTCTATTTTGATAATAACAAAGTACAACATAAACTAACAATTTCTAAAGTGTGGTGATTAAGAGATCAAATCAACCATACAATTTTTAATTTGAACTCATATTCTTAAAATGATGAAAATAGCTTTCCAACGCATTTCGAATCATTAAAATCGGAGTTTTAACGAACCGGAAAATGAAGTTTTAAGTTTGTAGTCAAGCCCAACTCTTAAAAGTTACATTTTGGCCCAATTTTAGCATTTATTTACGAAAAATCACAAAAAGTTTAGAATTAATGGATCTGTTAACTTTAGGGACCAAATGCGCACCCGTTACACACTTTTAGGGACCATTTGCGCATCGGTCCCACTTACTGGAACCAAACTGCAACGGTTACCCACTTATTGGGACCATTTCAGCAATTACCTCAATGAAATCAAATAACCAAATCAAAGCTTTTTTATTAAAAAAATGAAAACAATTTTATGAATAAGATATCTCCATAATTCTATATTCCACAATTTTATTACTTCGTATAATTTTATAAGTTGTATAGGTCGACTCTTTAGTTTAAATGATGTGGTATTCATATCAATATTATGATAACAAAAAAAATTTATCATTCGATATCTAACATATATATATGTAACTATACAAGGGTCGGAGGTTAGTGTTTATTGTGTTTAATTTATGTTTTTTTTCTATATATTATGTATGTTTTCATAAAACTTCAGATGTTCGAATTATTTCAACTGTTAAAGCTAGTTTGTAATATATATAAATTACTATTTGAATGTAATAACATAAATTATCAAAAAACATAAATATATGTGTACATATATGTTAGTCTCCGCAAATATATGTAAATGAAAATGATAAGTTGATTTTTGATTTCGTACAGAATAGTATGAGTCATCAATTATATTTTAGTTTTTGTAAATGAGTGATATATATATATATATCAATTTAATTCATGAAAATAGTTTGAATTTGAGTTTTTTTGTCCATATAGAAATTGAGGACCACGTTATCTCATTACGGAGTAGTGTTTTGTTTTCTTTTGTGTTGTCTATTTTACAATCTAAAGTTCAAATATTAATGTGAAAGGTATGTAAGCTAAGTCACCATTTGAACTTTAAAATGTCACAACTCACTAGTCTATCAAGAAGGAAGATAACAAAAAAGTATATATAAATATCTATCAACAAGTTAATTACAATAATGGTCTCAACAAATGAGATCAAATTACATTTTCGTCCCAGTATGGCACTATTGCAACAGTTAATCATATTACTATATTCATACCAAATTAAGTAATAAAAATCACCAATTCATTCATTTTTTTTCATTTCATTACTTTGCTAATTTCATTCCCACGTCAAGCTTCAGTAAAAACTCTATCGACATATTATTGCTACGTACAATAAATAATGACTATTTCATCTCTAAATATTAGCATTATATTGCATGAATTTTGACAAACTACTTTTTCAAATTTAAGCTCAGTTATTTACAACACTAAATTTCTTAAAATAGTTATAAAATTTGAAAAATTGAAAATTTATCGATTTAGTTAATACAAAATTAACACCAAACTAATTAACACAAACACGAGAATTAGCTCGTGTATATGAGTATGACTCATCATCAAATTAGCAATTCAATTAGTTGAATTCAGGTATTTCTAATTTGCACATTACATATTAAAAATAGCTGACAAAAGAGAAAGCATGCGTCAAATTCCTTATAATATGAAATTCAATTATCAAAACCTAATGACTAATCTTCACTTTTTTCTATAAATAGGGTAGTTTCGAAGAAAGCCTCATGGTCATTAAGTGGCAATAATCAACATGTGAACGGTAAATAAAATAAATAATTCAACCAAACCGGAATAATTAGTATATTTAAGATAAGAATAGTTTTTCATGGTTGACCAATGACCTTGACCAAAATATTAGTAGACGATTTATTTTGACTTTTGTATCTTCCTTCAAATACATATGATTATTACTATATTTTACTACGTATATTTTTAAAATCAAAGAGTGGCTCTATATTTGTGCCACCTAATATGGAGCAACTCGATCGGTTCAATTCGGATTAACTCGAGGTTCATGCTTGGCTCGATTGTCGTGAACCAAGCTACAAATTACCAATATTTAAAATCGTCGTTGGCTAACCCTAATTTTTTTACGGAAGGGATATTCGGCTCTCTCTCAATTAGCCGCCTAACGCATGGCACATGCTTTCATTTTTTCCGGGCACAAAAGAACCAACGCACGTTTGGCTCCAATGGATTTCTCAAAACTAACCCCGCGCCGTAACAGTTTGACATGTTAGATGACTATGTTACTTTTTGTGATATTCATATATATATATATATATATATTAGGGTGTTAGCCCTTTTGACTCTGCGCCATGGATTCCACTATTATTAGTGAGTAAAGGTGGGAGAATTCCTTCATATTTATAGAGATAGGGGGCATAATTCACATGGATATAGTCAGTCTTGCATGGGCTGCTTTAATGGTAGTCTTTACATTTTCCCTTTCACTCGTAGTATGGGGAAGAAGTGGACTCTAGAGGTACTACTAATTGTTGATCTAACTGTATCAATTATTTTATAGATCATTCTACAAGGCATTTTGAACTATTTAAAATCCAAATATCTTCATTTCGAATTCAATTCGATTCGAAATGGAGTAATGTATTATATTAATTATAATGTTTCAATCAAACCGGATCCCCAGATGATTGGAATTTGATTCCAACCAAATTCTTCCAAAATTTTCTATTTCTCACAAAATCCTATAAATAGGAAATCAAAAATTTTTCTTTTCGTAAAATCTAGGCAACTAACTAAGTTAAGTAATATATATATATATTATAACAAAAATATTTAATATTAACAATTTTGTGAAGTTTCATCACAAAAAAAAAAAATCAAATTCTTTGAGAATTTATCTTATTCTAATTTATTAATTTTAGCATTAATTAATTTCTTGTATATATAGTATAGATAATATTTGGTGTCAAATATTATATTGTTAATAAATAAAACCCACTATAATTACAAAGTAATAAGATGTTTCGATAAGTATATATAATTGATAAAGTAAATATATTATTCACTAGGGGTGCGATCGGATTGGTTTTACCGGTTTTTTTCCAAAAGAAAAACCGATCCGACATATTGGTTTTTTTCATAAAAGAAAACCGAAACTGGTCCGAAAACCGAAAAAACTGATTTCGGTTAAAATCGCCCGTTTCGGACCGGTTCGTTTTTTTATAATATGTATTTGTATTTATGTGATTCAAATACATAATAAACTAATAAAAAGTAATTTAGAATTTTAATGTAAAATGTTCAAATACAAAAAAAACACTGAATAAAATTAAAAAATACTCCTTCCGTCCCTAAAGCATTGTCACATTTTGACTTTTGGTAATCAACAAAACACAATTTAAAACGTAAATATTTATTACTCTACATGCAAAAAAATTATAAAAAGTTGATATTTCAAAAATATATACTGAGACGAATCTAAGAAGGTCCTACAAGACTATATTATTTCTTATCGTTTAATGGTAATTCATGATCAAATTTTATTATGTTTGACCAACAAACGTCAAAATGTGACAATCTTTTAGGGAATGAGGAAGTACATTATTTTCAATATAAATTATGAAGTATGTAAAAAGAAATGAATTAAACTTAGGTCGGATCGGATCGGTTTATTTTTACCAATTTTCAGTTGTGAAAACCGAAACTGGTCCGATCTGGCAGATTTTTTTGAAAAGAAAAAACGAAACCGAACCGGTCAGTTTTACAACCGAAAAAAATCATCTGTTTCGGCCCTGTTCGGTTTTTCGATTTAAAACCGTATCCATTCGCACCCCTATTATTCAATGTTCATCACTATATTCAATTTATATATTATACTCCCTCCGTCCAAAAATAGTTGACGTTTTAGCACTAATTTTTTGTCCTAAAATAGTTGACTTTTTAATATTGAAAATTGTACATTTACATTCTCAATGAACTTTTTGACTACTTTTTGTATTGAAATTAACCATCAACCAATGATATAGTTCCAAATAATTGTATTTCTATTTTTTCAATATACTTTTTGATTAATTTTAATTTTTCTTAATCTATGTGCAAATTGCTAGAACGTCAACTATTTTGGGACGGAGGAAGTAATTCACAATATTTTGTATTAAACGTGCCCACATCTCAAATGTTAGGTTGGAAAGTTATTTAGGGGCCTCGAGCCGGGCCCCACCAAAATACCCACCGAATATGTTATTGGTATAACCGGGCCCGGGCTAGAGCCCAATATTCATCTCACTTACTAATGTACCAGGGCCTTTCTTGACCCTGGATCGGATCGAACTGGACTAAGGGGCCCAAGCCTTAGACTGGTCGAACGGCCCTGTCCATGAGACACGTTTAGAGAATTGAACCGTGGTCTTTATGTTAATAACCTAACCATTATGTTAACTTATTTATATATAACTAATATAGTAGTTACTATTTTCAAAAAGCATCAATGTATTTTTTCTTTCGTTTTTTTGTAAATTTTCGATGCTTTTTTCACTAAGCTATTCGATTGACTCCAAAAGCATCAATATATTATAACTTGTACTTGTTAGAATTATGAGGTGTTTGACACGTCATAATAAGTGCCCGTTGAACAATTTGATTGTTCGTAGTGATTACTTATTTAAAGTTAAGTTCATACGTATATTATGTTTGACAATAATATACATGCTGGGAATGAATTCGAAATGCATTAGGGGTCATGATGGTTTTACTAGGGCCCGCTCATGATTTATATGTTAGTAAAATACTTGGTTGATATTTTATTAACATATGGCTAATGTCATTTCGATCCTAGAAGGTCACACACATACAATGCACTTGATTTTCAATATGATCGAAACTTCCGGGTTAAAAGTGTAAATGTCAAAGAATCAAGGGGAATTCAATTGGCTTGTTTGACTTTGAATTCAAACACAATTAATATTGAATTAATTGGTGCTTAATTGTGGAGGCGTTACGTCTTTGGGTTTAATGTGATTAAACCGCAAATTCATCACACAATTATTATTGTAATAAATGGTGAATCTTTGGGTTTAATGTGATTAAACCGCAAATTCATCACACACTTATTATTGTAATAAATGGTGAATAATTGAAAGGAAGATTTTTGTTTATAGTACCACTATATAAACACCATTTGATGGAAAACAAAGATCAACCTTCTCATTATCATATTTTCACTTGTAAGACAATTGAAAAGAAATAATACTCCCTCTATTCGGCCAAAACAAGAATAACATCAAGAGAAGAAAATCGTTTCTTTCTTGATTCATTCTTTGTCAAATACACTTAAGCTCTAGTTGCTTCAAGGAAGGAATCAAGCTAGTGTTGGTGTGGACTAACTAGAGAGAGGAACGCTGGTTGCTCTTCCGCTGCGCAACTCAAACACGCTTCAAGAGGTATACACACAAACTCATAGTTAAATGTGAATTTTTAGAACTTTGTATTCGATCGTTTATACGTTTTTGTATAATTTGATATGCAAAACATGTATAGAATCCCAACAGTACTCCCTCCATCCCTAATTGATAGGGATATTTTGACTTTTTTGGTCAAAATTTGTAAACTTTGACTATTAATTTTTATTAGTCAATACGAAATAACATAGTCAAATGAGATGTTGTTAAATTCGTCTCAATGTATATTTTTAAAATATGTACTTTTTATAATTTTTTTCGTGTACAAAATAAAAGATATTTACGTTGTAAGTCGTGTCTTGAAGACCGTGAAAAAGCAAATGGCCCTATCATTTAGGGATGGAGGGAGTATATTATAATTGTTAAAGTATATGCTAATAGCAAATAAATAGTGTACTTGGCATGTTTCGGTCCGTACAGGGATTAGATATATCTTGTCCGTATAAAGAACCGTACTAGTTTAGGAGTAGAAATAGTTACGTTAATAAACTTGGTCGGACGTCTTACCATAAGAATTGGGTGCCTAGATGACTTTAATGGATGGTTTTGAACAACTCAACGGCTCAACCGAGGGTAGGGTGGGAGGAAATTAAAAGGGGATTTTGTTTTATTCTTATTAAAAAGATGATCATGATTTTTATATTTTATATTTGTTCCCAAATCCTAATTCTATGTGTGCAGATGGCTCAATAGCCTAGTGGCATCCGGCCCAACCTTTCATGTAAGAGGTCAAGGGTTCGAACCTTGTTGGAGACATACTTGTCTCATATTATACTCTAACTTTCTATTAGTTAGCAATTTCTGTATTCATGTTTGTAATATCATTGTAGTCACAATTCATCGCTAATTATCAAAAAAAAAAATCCTAATTTTATGTGTAATTTCAAAATTACGTTTAAGAATTGAGGAAAAATTTCGATGTTCTATCCCTTAATTGATAAGTAATTGATTCTAAATGTTTTATATACTTCGACAACTCCAAGAAATTAATATCCTAAGCTAAAATTGTATTAAGACACTCATTTTTAATTTTAGCATAAAACTTCAAAATATGAGGATTATATTGATGTTTTGGCCTGCCTCAGCCTTACAGCTTAACGAGGCAAGAAGTTTGTTGGATACACGGAACAAGAAACGTTAATTGACGTCGAAATTGAGAAAGTGTAAGCCCTCCCCTATTGTGGACTTATGGTCGTTGATGTTATTTTTTTTTAATCAATCGACATTATACAAAAAAAAAAGTCGACATTATACAAGTAATAAAATCTTATACTATCGGGGAGGAGAATCTATACTATAACGGGATAGAGATATCCGTAAATATTTGGACCCTCGCCAGATCTCGAAACATTAATTTTTATATAAAGTTTAAGGAATGTTGAACTCAACTCACAAATATAATTTTTGTAATCAATATATGTGAGACCAAATCTCATAGTATAGCCTGAAGTCCACTCCCATGTATCTAAAAATGACCAAATAAAGTAGCCTTTCACATTAACTCCTTCTCCAATTGCTTGCTTTAGAGCCAATAGATGACGACCAAGAAAATCTACTCTTTGTGTGTCTCTAATTAGTTGGGCACGACTTAAATTATTTGAATCTGGCATTCCTGAAAATTTAACACGTTTCCGTTAGAAATGAGACTAAAGCATATTTCGGTCAAAATTTAATGTTTTGTAAAAAAAATGGACTAAAGTACACCATTTACATCAAAATCAGAGACCATTTACTATTACCATACATTTATAAGTGACATTTTAATAATCCTTTCACTAAAAAAAATTAATTACTTACCATTCTCTGTAATATAAATTGTTGGATTATTGTATGTCTTTTTTGTATATACAAGAAGATCATGGAGGCCTTTGGGATACACATAAAATTCAGATCCACCCGTCTGCAAGATCATGAAATTTCGATAAATTAATATTATGTAGAAGTATAATACAATCGAGTCTAAACCTAAAAGCTTAAGGATTATATATATACATGTATATATCAAAATTAATATTAACACATACCGGTTGTCCAATCGACTCGCCATTTCGCTCAACTGGTAAAAGACCAAAAATATAACAAAGATAATATTAGACTCTAAAAAAATACTAATGTATAGACTCAAAAAAATCATGACATAAATTATAAATGTGCACTTACATGTTTGAATTACTTGAGGATCTGTAGCAGCACTAAGAACATTATTTGGTATAGGCACATTTGAAACATAATTTCCAGTATAATAATTTATTCCAAGGAAATCATATGACCCCTTCATCAATTTTGCCTCTTCAATTGTGAAAATTGGTAATCTGCTTCCAACATTTTTCACCATACTTTTTGGATATCGACCATATGTTATAGGGTCCATAAACCTACAAACCAACATTTTATTATTAGATATTATATATGCCTTTCGTGTACTCGAGAACAGGGCACGTGAGGACCGTTAATTAATGTGTCGATATATATGCTCACCAGCCAAACATGAAATCTATCGCTCGTTGGGCCGCCAAAGAATCAGCAGTACCATTTGAGTAAGGTAGCATCCAGTGACAAATTAGTGTTATTCCTATTTGACCATTTTGCGACACCTGCAGAGTACACGATAACTTGAGTTTTGATCGTCTGCTACACTTTGTTTGTATAACGAACGAATGGTGTCGAACGAGAATTATGTACCTGATATTTGTTCCTATATAGTTGGACAGTAGTTGCATGGCTAAGGAGAATATGATGAGCAACTAAGTAAGGTTCTGTGGCCTTATCTCCAGTAAAAACATCAGCTACATAACCCATTAAACTGTACATATAAGGCTCGTTGAATGTTATCCAGTTTTTTACTCTGTCTCCAAATTCTTTGAAGCAAAGTTCAGCAAAATCTCTATAATCATTCCTGTATATTACCAATAAATGTTGATTAAATATATTTGCGATGTAACACGAAAAGACGAGAATACCACCAGATCGATTTCTTTGATCGTCTTTTAAATAACGAGAAGTAAAGTCTACGTGCAACGGACGTAATCGACTAGGGAAGTGTACATTTGGTACTTACACTATGTTTTGGCTTAAGAATCCACCATATTCATCTTGAAGTGTTTGAGGAGTGTCCCAGTGAAATATTGTAACTAATGGCTGTATACCTGGAAATAGAATAATATAATTCTTCTTATTATTAACACATTTTAATAAAATACATATTTTATTGGATTAAAAACTGATGATAGTTTTTTGTCACATGTGAAATACCCGTCCTTAAATGATTGATACATTTTGACTTTTTATAATCAAACTTTAGAAAATTTGATCATGAATTTTCATTAAACTATAAGAAATAATATTAGTCATAGTGAAGGGGATGTCATTCTCCCACTATAATTATATCTTTCTATCTATCACAAAATATAATAATAATAATAATATAATCATATGAGATCTTGTTAGATTTGCCTTCTGTATATATTTTAGAAATATCTACTTTTATAATTTTTTCGCATGTAGAATAAGAAATATTTATAAGGTTCTCATATTCGTCCTTTTTTGTCTTTTTTTGTCTTTGGGTTTAAATCTTGTTTTGTTGATTAGGACAAGTCAAAATATGTCAATCATTTAGGAACGGAGGGAGTAATATATAATTGTGTTCTTACCGTTGGATAAGAGCTCATCGATAAGGTTGTTATAAAATTCTATGCCTTTTTTGTTGACTCCTTTGCTCACTTTTCCATCTGAATTAAAATGTAAAATAACAATTTAGGAATGTACCAAAACATGACTAAATATACCAGCATGCACGTTTTTGTGATGAATAACATTTTTTCAAAACACGAATTGTACAAAACACATGATACAAAAAGGAAATATACGTTTCGTCCGTTTGTTATTTTTCCTATCTTATCAATAAAAGTTGTCTCTTTTGGACAAAGACATCTTAGTTGGTTTTAAAAATCTTAAATTGATAAGAGTAAACTTACAAGGCAAAACTCTCGACCACGAAATTGATAATCTGAAAGAATTTAATCCAAATGATTTCATGAGCTTGATATCATCCTGTAAATTGAAACGTAACACTAAAAATCAGTTTATTATTATACCATAATAGTCAATATTTAAAAAATTAAATTTTGCTATACCAAATTTTATCCAAAATAAATTTTTTATCTTGAAAATCACCTTATAACGATTGTAGAAATCTTCCGTTACATCACCATTACTTCCATCCATTACTTTATCTGCATTTTTTCAAAATAATATAAACGATTAGAATTAGCTTAATGGCTATTAGATATTACTCGCTATCCAGATACGAGCGGGACTGGAATAAAATAAAAACCTGGATATCTGTGAGTAAATTCATCCCAAATACTTGGTTTTCTTCCATCTTCTAACACAGCTCCTTCATACTGATAAGCAGCTGAGGCTGAACCAAATAAAAAATCTTTAGGAAAAGAATTTTTATTAAATGTGTTTGGTAAGTCCTTTGATTTATCTTCTTCATCAAATGACCATCCACATACTAATAAGTTCGCTACCAGAAAAACCGCTATTGTAACCCTTTTCTGTAGTAGTGCGAGCTTGGCTAAAGAGAAAGACCCCATATTTTGTTTCGTAACTTTGTCACTACCTATTCGTTCGATTTTCTCACTCTAGATGTTGATCGTTTTCGCTCTTTATTTTCAAATTTTTGGATGATGAGTTTGAACTTTTGTAGTATATCTTAGAAATCGATTGATGAATGGCTTGTTAGAAGTGGATTATGTTGAGCTTATATATACGATATGGTGGAGTGCTACATGGAATTAAAATAGTAGCCAAATGTTGCATGTGTTTGAATATTCAATAATGAACTCTTTTTCTCTCCTTTCTTCATCAGGTCAAGTTTGTCGTGCTATTATTATCATTATTTCTTTACTTTTGTAGAGGGTCCTTTCATTCGTTGGGGACAACGATCAAAATTTTGTTCCGAACCATAGTTTCGGATAGAAAATGTATATAAACGTTCGAAAATTATAAAAAATGTTGTAGAAATATTATAAAATTATGGAAAGACGTGAAAACAAATATTTAGTACTAGTAATTTATGTCACGTAGATTTATTCATAGAAATTGATTGTCTTTAATTCAAATATAAAAGTAATTAGAAAATTTTCTAGAACAAAACATAATTTTTTAAAAAAAAAACTTCATATAGTAGTCATTTTCTTTTGTTTAATGATTTTTATCAATGTTGACTACCATTATCTTCATCTTGATTTTTGAATAACATGATCAAAGTATTGTTCTTTAGTAAAACTCAATTGATAATGCTTATTCATTGAATTTGAATGAGAATGTTTCCGAAATTTTGGACGAAAAGCACAACCAATGGTAACATATGGAATGGTTTCCACGCAACCGTCACTTCGTTTTGATAGTTTAAAGAAAGGAAAATTTTTCGTTATTTCGAATTTATGAATCAAGTGTCTATTAGATAAATATCGAATTTATTAGGCTGTTAATCATGTCAATTGTGTAAATTTTTATAAATTAAACCAGATATAACAAATTTGGCAAATAACGTATTAATAGAAAAAATATAATTTAACTAACTTAATGATCTTTAGATTATAAACTTATTACTCCGTCAACTTGTACATGAGTACATCATTACTCCGTCAACTTGTACATGAGTACATCAAGGCTATGCTTGCACGCTAGTGTAATAAAACAAAACATAATTGCTGAAATGGTCCCAGTAAGTGGGTGATCGTTGCAGTTTGGTCCTAGTAGGTGGGACCGGTGCGCAAATGGTTCCCGAAAGTGTGTATCGGGTGCGCATTTGGTCCCGAAAGTTAACAAATCCGTTAATTCTAAGCGTTTTTGTGGTTTTTCGTAAATAAATGCTAAAATTGGGCCAAAAATTTAATTTTTAAGAGTTTGGCTTGACTACAAACTTAAAACTTCATTTCCCGCTTCGTTAAAACTCCGATTTTGATGATTCAAAATGCGTTGGAAAGCTATTTTCATCATCTCTAAGAATATGAGTTCAAACCTCAGTTTTATCAACATTAAGATTTTCAAAACATTTATTATGATAAAGCATATATGAAAACGTAGAATAGTTGACGTTTTAGCACTAATTTTTTGTCCTAAAATAGTTGACTTTTTAATATTGAAAATTGTACATTTACATTCTCAATGAACTTTTTGACTACTTTTTGTATTGAAATTAACCATCAACCAATGATATAGTTCCAAATAATTGTATTTCTATTTTTTCAATATACTTTTTGATTAATTTTAATTTTTCTTAATCTATGTGCAAATTGCTAGAACGTCAACTATTTTGGGACGGAGGAAGTAATTCACAATATTTTGTATTAAACGTGCCCACATCTCAAATGTTAGGTTGGAAAGTTATTTAGGGGCCTCGAGCCGGGCCCCACCAAAATACCCACCGAATATGTTATTGGTATAACCGGGCCCGGGCTAGAGCCCAATATTCATCTCACTTACTAATGTACCAGGGCCTTTCTTGACCCTGGATCGGATCGAACTGGACTAAGGGGCCCAAGCCTTAGACTGGTCGAACGGCCCTGTCCATGAGACACGTTTAGAGAATTGAACCGTGGTCTTTATGTTAATAACCTAACCATTATGTTAACTTATTTATATATAACTAATATAGTAGTTACTATTTTCAAAAAGCATCAATGTATTTTTTCTTTCGTTTTTTTGTAAATTTTCGATGCTTTTTTCACTAAGCTATTCGATTGACTCCAAAAGCATCAATATATTATAACTTGTACTTGTTAGAATTATGAGGTGTTTGACACGTCATAATAAGTGCCCGTTGAACAATTTGATTGTTCGTAGTGATTACTTATTTAAAGTTAAGTTCATACGTATATTATGTTTGACAATAATATACATGCTGGGAATGAATTCGAAATGCATTAGGGGTCATGATGGTTTTACTAGGGCCCGCTCATGATTTATATGTTAGTAAAATACTTGGTTGATATTTTATTAACATATGGCTAATGTCATTTCGATCCTAGAAGGTCACACACATACAATGCACTTGATTTTCAATATGATCGAAACTTCCGGGTTAAAAGTGTAAATGTCAAAGAATCAAGGGGAATTCAATTGGCTTGTTTGACTTTGAATTCAAACACAATTAATATTGAATTAATTGGTGCTTAATTGTGGAGGCGTTACGTCTTTGGGTTTAATGTGATTAAACCGCAAATTCATCACACAATTATTATTGTAATAAATGGTGAATCTTTGGGTTTAATGTGATTAAACCGCAAATTCATCACACACTTATTATTGTAATAAATGGTGAATAATTGAAAGGAAGATTT
Organism: Echium plantagineum; assembly: GCA_003412495.2. NCBI lineage: Eukaryota > Viridiplantae > Streptophyta > Magnoliopsida > Boraginales > Boraginaceae > Echium > Echium plantagineum. The sequence continues at coordinate 26,779,464 of CM016565.1, forward strand.
TTGTTTATAGTACCACTATATAAACACCATTTGATGGAAAACAAAGATCAACCTTCTCATTATCATATTTTCACTTGTAAGACAATTGAAAAGAAATAATACTCCCTCTATTCGGCCAAAACAAGAATAACATCAAGAGAAGAAAATCGTTTCTTTCTTGATTCATTCTTTGTCAAATACACTTAAGCTCTAGTTGCTTCAAGGAAGGAATCAAGCTAGTGTTGGTGTGGACTAACTAGAGAGAGGAACGCTGGTTGCTCTTCCGCTGCGCAACTCAAACACGCTTCAAGAGGTATACACACAAACTCATAGTTAAATGTGAATTTTTAGAACTTTGTATTCGATCGTTTATACGTTTTTGTATAATTTGATATGCAAAACATGTATAGAATCCCAACAGTACTCCCTCCATCCCTAATTGATAGGGATATTTTGACTTTTTTGGTCAAAATTTGTAAACTTTGACTATTAATTTTTATTAGTCAATACGAAATAACATAGTCAAATGAGATGTTGTTAAATTCGTCTCAATGTATATTTTTAAAATATGTACTTTTTATAATTTTTTTCGTGTACAAAATAAAAGATATTTACGTTGTAAGTCGTGTCTTGAAGACCGTGAAAAAGCAAATGGCCCTATCATTTAGGGATGGAGGGAGTATATTATAATTGTTAAAGTATATGCTAATAGCAAATAAATAGTGTACTTGGCATGTTTCGGTCCGTACAGGGATTAGATATATCTTGTCCGTATAAAGAACCGTACTAGTTTAGGAGTAGAAATAGTTACGTTAATAAACTTGGTCGGACGTCTTACCATAAGAATTGGGTGCCTAGATGACTTTAATGGATGGTTTTGAACAACTCAACGGCTCAACCGAGGGTAGGGTGGGAGGAAATTAAAAGGGGATTTTGTTTTATTCTTATTAAAAAGATGATCATGATTTTTATATTTTATATTTGTTCCCAAATCCTAATTCTATGTGTGCAGATGGCTCAATAGCCTAGTGGCATCCGGCCCAACCTTTCATGTAAGAGGTCAAGGGTTCGAACCTTGTTGGAGACATACTTGTCTCATATTATACTCTAACTTTCTATTAGTTAGCAATTTCTGTATTCATGTTTGTAATATCATTGTAGTCACAATTCATCGCTAATTATCAAAAAAAAAAATCCTAATTTTATGTGTAATTTCAAAATTACGTTTAAGAATTGAGGAAAAATTTCGATGTTCTATCCCTTAATTGATAAGTAATTGATTCTAAATGTTTTATATACTTCGACAACTCCAAGAAATTAATATCCTAAGCTAAAATTGTATTAAGACACTCATTTTTAATTTTAGCATAAAACTTCAAAATATGAGGATTATATTGATGTTTTGGCCTGCCTCAGCCTTACAGCTTAACGAGGCAAGAAGTTTGTTGGATACACGGAACAAGAAACGTTAATTGACGTCGAAATTGAGAAAGTGTAAGCCCTCCCCTATTGTGGACTTATGGTCGTTGATGTTATTTTTTTTTAATCAATCGACATTATACAAAAAAAAAAGTCGACATTATACAAGTAATAAAATCTTATACTATCGGGGAGGAGAATCTATACTATAACGGGATAGAGATATCCGTAAATATTTGGACCCTCGCCAGATCTCGAAACATTAATTTTTATATAAAGTTTAAGGAATGTTGAACTCAACTCACAAATATAATTTTTAGCTCCACTTCTTTATACTTATTCCGTTTTTTAGTAGTCGTTCTAAACTTTGCACAATAACTAAGAATTTTATAGTTTTTAGTTGTATACCTTCATTTATTATAGGAATAAATATTACTAACTCAAATTCTAAGACAAAAATATAGTTCGTGTTCATTTAGTGACAAGGTCATAATATCAAAAATAAACCCAAAATTGTCTCGAAAATGTAAAACGACAAGTAAATAAATACAAACTTTTATTACTAAAACCACAAATAAAGAAAACGAAGGGAGTATTAGATTGGTAAAATGGAACCTTAAAAAATGAGATCTGTTTAGGAAAATGATTTTTAGGTTAAAGGACGGAGGAAATAATTAATTATTGAACGACTCCAAAACATTTTATTCATTTTCAGTTTTACAAATATAATAATTAAACTATCTATATTTCAATAATTTTGTGCAAAATACAAACAATATTTATCGTAATTGAGTAAATATACCTTCTTTTTCAGATAAAGATATTGCCATTGTAGTATTAAGTTTGTTTTTTGCAATATTTGCACCTTCTAATAAAGTTGTTTAAGATTTTCTGAAAAAAGATTATTGCTGATAACTGCAGTAATGGCAGTTAATTTTGGGGTTGGAGAGAGGGGGGGGGGGGGGGGGGGGGGTTGTGGGGTTAGGTTTCCTAAAATGCCCTTTCTTACCATATGCTAACATTATATTTTATGTTATTTTTTATTTGTCGTTTTAGTTTTAATTTTTTATTTTCAAATATTTATATTCTTATCATAATTAATTGTCATTTTACATTTTTAATTACTTTTTTATTATGAATTTCTCAACCAACCAATTATATAGTTTTTTAATTGATTGTTATTTTACATTTTCAATATACATTTTAACTACTTTTTATTTTCATTAATCAATGTATAAATAGCTAGAACGACAAATAAAATACAAAAAACAAAGAAATTACTAGTTAGCACTTAGCATATAAATTCATCTCCTTCCATTTCATCAAAATTTTCTTTAAATATATATCGGTTAAAGATTTCTTGTACCATGCATTCCATACGAGACATTAATTTCATTTTTTCGATAAATTTTGATTACAAAAAAAGAAAATTAAATATCTATCGGACTAATGAACCATTAACAACTTCATCATCATTTTCCCAAAAAGAAAATAGTGTGCTACAGTCTAGCTCGGTTTTATCACATTCATTAAATAATGGCGTGTAAATTTTTAATAGTAAGAGACTAAGAGCTCATTTATATTACCAAAGTAGTGTTTCGATATTCAATTGTAGCCGACGTGTCACAAATCAAAATTCTATCTCATTTATATCTCTCATGATTTCGTCATTAATAATTAATAATACACTAAACGTTCCAATTCATTGATTTTTTTCCTAAAATATACTTAAGTAGTATCAAATTATAACCATTTTGATATTCTAAAATTGAGTTAGATTATTAGTCGGGTTGAAATTTTATTTTTAATATATTACGAAATGAAATACTTCCTCTATTATTTTAACCCATCATTTAAAATCTTTAGAATTAAATTTTAACCATAAATTTTTATTAGATGGTAAGAAATAATATCATCGTATCTTATCAGATCCATTTCAATATATATTTATGAAATATTAACTTTTTATAATTTTTGTGCTTGTAGAACTAGCAATATTTTTCATTTTAAGTCGTATTTCATTAACCGTATAATTGTCAAAATAATAGGTTAAAAAATCGGAGGAGTAGTTACTTGGGGAGACAAGTAGACCATATACTAGAGCATTATTCAAGTCAACGCCTATATTATTCTCCTTATTTAGTCTACTCCCAAAGAACAGAATACAAACATTCCTATGAAACAGAGAGACACAAAGAGAGTAGAAAATGGAGAGGAAACTATATGATGCTGCAATAAAAGGAGATGTTTATACTCTACGTGAATTAATCCATCAAGATCAACTCATTCTTGATAGATTATCTTTGACTTGTTTCGATGAGACCCCTCTTCATGTAGCAACAATTAAGGGCCATCTCGAATTTGTGAAAGAAATCTTGAAGCATAATCCTCTGCTCACAAAAGAGGTTGATTCAAGAAAATGTGCCCCTCTTCATATGGCATCGTTGAAGGGACATTTGGGTATCGTTCGAGAATTGGTAAGAGTTGATCCTGATATGTGTTCAGTGGGAGATAGAGATGGAAGAAATCCTCTGCATCTTGCTGTAATGAAAGGCAGAGTTGAGGTGTTGAAATTGCTGGTTAAGGAGAGGGTTCATGCAGCTTTGGAGAAGACTAAAAGGGGTGAAACTATCTTGCATTTGTGTGTCAAGTATGATCAGATTGAAGCGATGAAGATCGTGTTCGAGGCGGTTGGTGGTGGTGGTGGTGGTGATGATGGAGTGGTGGTTGCTAAGGACGATGGGGGCAATACAGTATTGCATCTAGCTGTGGAAGGCAAGCAAATAGAGGTATGACCAAGTCAATCTTTCTTTTACTTTTTTTCGTTTAAAGGATGAAACTGTTATCCTAACGGCCTCCACGAGTTCGATAGATGTTTCATTTAGACATTTACTTAAATGGTCTTGATGTTCATATTGATATTGATGTGTTTTAAAATAATCAATTTCATTATCATAGATTGTTGTAAGCATATTTCCAAGAACCCGAAAATCGACGTACCAAAATATCGACTGTAGCGACCATGTTTGGTTCGATACATGTTCGATCAATGGTGTGGATTGTTGGGTCCGTAGAAATAGATTTGACCTTCAGTTTGGTAATGAAATGTTATAAAAAATTAGAATACAATAGTAAAAATCGAATTGCAGGCAATCAAATACCTGGTGAAGCACAAGAAAATCAACTTGAATGAACAAAATGGCAGAGGGGAGACAGCACTGGACATTTTATCTCGTAGCCAAAGAGATGTTTTAGATTTAGAGATTAGTGATATTATCAGAGAAGCTGGAGGGTTAAGTGTCAAAGACAGCAACAATGGTTTCACATCCATTGGTCCGAAAACAGGACGAATGCCATCAACACAAGCCAGTCTATGCCAGAAAGAAGAACCCTCTGGAGGCGGTGAATGGGTCTCGAGGAAACGAGATGCCATAATGGTTGTTGCATCATTGATAGCAACCATGGCTTTCCAAGCCGGAATGAATCCCACAGGAGGTGTTTGGTCACAAGCTGGTGTTTGGGAAGACACGGGTGCCAAGTATAAGACTGGGGAATCTGTAATGGCTATTTGTAATCCAAAATCGTATAGATACTTTATTCGGGCCAATACTATATCCTTCGTTTCATCTTTGAGTACGATATTGTTGTTGATCAGTGGGCTGCCTTTCAGACACAGATTGGTAATGTGGTGTTTGATGATGATCATGTGGCTGACTATCACCTCGTCTGCTTTGACATATGGTATATCGATAGTTGTCTTGACTCCCGAGGGTCAGAAGCGTCAGTTGAGTAGGGTGGTGAATACTGCAGTCACCGTGTGGTGTGGGGTGATGGCGCTCATGCTTGTAGGGAACACGATTCGATTGATTCTGAGATCGTTGAAGAAGAAAGGGAAAATCGAGGATGTGTGGCCGCCCAGGAAATGGAGGAAGTCCATTGAGGTGCATCATGGAAATGGGAATTTGGAGATTCAATTGTTTAGATAAAAGCTTTGGGATTAAATTCTCCAAATTTTGACCCTTGATAGTGCAGTAGTTTGGTCTCATTCAATAAATTTGGAAGGATATTGTTTTAGGTTAATGATTTTTACATTCCAACCGATGATAACTGACACTCCATTTTTAATAAAAAGGTGGACGAAAAGTAATAAATCATTGGAATATCGTAATCCAGAAATAGTGTAAAAATCGTTAGCCTTGTTTTATTGGTGCAAAGCTCATGTGTTATATGATTGTCTTGATTCCCATTCAATCCATTAGATAACTTTAGTATTTTTATTTCAGTATTTTTCTATTTGTACTATAACAAATTTTGTATTCAATAACGTGAAGCTTCTTCCATATCAAGAAAATCACAGGCTTAATTCACAGTGATCAAACATTTTATGATGATGACGATCCTAGAAAGAGTGGATGAAGTATTTAAGAGCACTCACATTATATATTCATTATTTATAAGTTATAACATTTTCTTAAAAGCAGCTTCTTTTATCACTTTATTAAATTTAAAATTAGTTTTAGATTTATAAAAAATCAGATTTCCTATTTATATTCGTCAAATCAATCTTTTTATTTTAGTTTTAGCTCCAAGTTGGAGGAAAATTCAAATTATTTAAATGTTGAAGACAAACTCAAATTTACTTTCATATGAATATGAAAATAATAAAATTTGAAGTAAATTTGTACTTTTAAGATCCAATATAAATTTTTAGCTCTAATATGAAATTAATTAATAATTAGTATAACTTTATTTAGAAAAAGAAGATAAAAATAATAAATACGAAATTAGAGGACAAAAGTGTATGCAATAGATGAGAATGGAAAACTTCGCGAAGTCTCAATCTTTAAGATTTATTGTGTATACTTTTGATGTGGGTCAAGTTAGAATAAGCCGATAAGGATATTGAAAAAGCTTTATTTTGTTCATTCCCACCATATTTTAGAGAAGATAAGTTGTTTAAGGTACCTAGCGAGGATGTTTTAAAGAGAAATGTAATATCTTAAAATACAATGACGACCATTCGTACCCATGTGCTAGTCATGTGATGACCCTGATGTACAACGTTCCATGCAAAGGATACAATCACATGATGCAGCGACGCACTATGACGATTGACGACCATGCGTGATGTACATGCGTAAGCGCTTTTTATACTACCTAGGATAAGATATGGATATATGCGTTCTAAATTGTATTCGAAAATCTTTTTGTGTTTCCCTTATATTAATACCATTTTTTTTAACAATAAAACATAAAATATGATACAATATAAAAAGAGCAATAATTGACTACCAATAGCTTAGGGGCGGGAAGAAAATAAGCTCCATCAAATCAGAATACTCAATTCATTAAAGTCAAAATCAAGGCACGATATAGTCAAAATTGCAAAACGTTGACATGGATGATCCTTACTGGCGATACGGGGCCGTTTCGCCTGATAGATGTTTTTCTTCTTAACCCTCCTCTACATATTTTATTTATTTAGTTGACGTTTTTCAATTTGGAACTCAAATAGTTCTGTATACGTTGTATAACATATTTAGTGACAATATATTTAGTGATAAACTATAGTTAGATAGTATTTTAAATCTGTCTATTATTAACATGCTAATATATTTAGTGAAAAATATAGTTAGATAGTTTTAGGAATGTCGTATGTTAATTATTGATGAAATTAGTTATAAATAGCAGTAGAGGATTGGGTTTGAATGAGAATTTTAATTGCAGGCATCTTGATATCCCCGATGTTCGAATTTGTGTGTCTATATTGTACTGTTTGGATTGGAGTGATTGAGGTTAGCGATTGTTGACTAAGAATGAGAAGATTGGTTTAGGAAGTAGAAAATGAGGATTACTTGATTGAATGGTACTAATGATGGTTATAATGCATTGATTCGAGATGAGGGCTCGCTCAGCAATTTTAAGGTGTTGAGGTTGTGTAGCTACAAAGATAGCAATGAAAATGTAAATATCTTGGCTGTGTCTAGTTAATTGTAACGAGTAACAGCTAATATTGTGCTCCCTTTGTGGCAAGACTACAAGAGGAGTTTCAAGTTTTTGAATTTTGATGATTGACTTTATTGTATTTGAACTCACATATGGTTGTATGCTTTGTTTAATATATGGTGAAAAATATATCAAAGAAAGCATTTTCAATGCACATTACTACTAGCACGATAATTTTGATTCAAATCTCACCATTGAAAATCAAACATGACAATCCATTGGGATTGAGGGCGTATTACTTTTGACATGAAATTTTTATTTTCCAATTCATTGAACTATATCTTAATGGAACTTTTTTCAACTCATTATACTATCAGTCCGATGCATTTTCTTGATTTTGGATGAAAAGATAAACCTCTTAGTTATATTAGGAAGGAGGGAGTAAAAAGGAGAAGCTTGCAAGCATCTACTCTGTTTGTTGAATCAGTTCTGTCTTTATCTGGGCATTAAGCGTGTGTAGTTGGTGTTTAACTTGTTCCAATTTATTAGCGTTCTATGATCTACTTACGAGCATAATATTTGTACAATTTGACTTATTTTATTCATACTCACGTAGCCATTTCCCTGCTATGTCATTCTGATACAACTATGCATGTCCTATTAGCAAGTGCCCGACAAAAAACTTTTCCTGGACACTTATATTCTGAAGCATCTACATTAATGAGCAGTCAGCCATATAACTCCAATGGTTTGCCGGGTAGTTCTTCAGATTTTCTTCGTAAGGATGTAAGAATTGTTTCTCTTACTTTTCACGGTATGTGAATATGATAACTATAGGTGTAGAATGTATGACATGTTTTTCTTTTCAGATGTTGCCCTTAAGTCCTGGAAGTTACGAAGATGGTCTTTTGAATATTTGTTCCCGATATGGTGTTATTGGACCAGTCGCTTCGGCAGGCATTCGGAGATACCCATCTCCTATACAAGATATTCGTTCCAGATTTGCTGTTGATGGATTAGTCGCTTCAGGAGGCATTCAGAGATGCACGTCTCCTACACAAGATCGATTTTTTTTGTCCCAGAGACATGATGTTGCTGTAGGATCAAGTCGTAGAATCTCAGATAGCATACCTCAGATGCATGGTTCTTTGACAAGGACTGATGGTCAGCTAGCTACAGCACGGGGGTCAAATGTTCTGTTTGTTGATGGCCTCCCAACTGACTGTTCAAGAAGAGAAGTAGGACGTATCCGTGTCACTTTTTACACTTGTTTAAAAAATTCTATTAGCTTCTTCCAATGTGAATATTACTTTTCTTTGCAGCTTTTATTCCTTACTTCTCTTACCAGTGGATAGTCTGTTAAAGAGTCTAACACTTCAGAATGCTGTCATTAAAAACATTTGTTGGGGGTTGAAGTTTAGACAATATCACTCGTCTAACAAGTACATAGTAATAGCTTCTCTTTTTAAATAAAAGAGAAGAAATCGACGTTTATTCACCTTGTATTGTGGAGGTAGAAGCAGGTACTCAAATACTTAGTAGAAGCTATTACTATGTACTTGTTAGACGACTGATATTGCCTAAACTTCAACCCTTGTTATATCCTTAATTTCTTGATAGATGTTTTCCGGCCTTTCATTGGGTTTAAAGAGATTAAAGTTGTACACAAGGAGGCCAGACGTGTAAGTATGCTATCTACTCCCTTCACTCTTTCTGTAGTAGATAAAATAGTCACTGTATCCACTTCTTTGGGACATTTTTCTAACGAAGTTTTAAAAATCAGCACCTACGTTTCAGTCCTTCCAACCATCCATATTTTTAGTGAACCTTACATATTGGAGTTTCCGAAGAAGGAGAATATCCCAAAAAGCTTTGATGGAGGGAGTACAATTGAGTATTTGTAGTATTTTTCTTTTTTCAGTTTCAACTACTATATTGTCGAGTGATAAACATATAAGTTAATATACGAAGACGATAATAAAAGAAAAGTTTTAACTTTTTAACATTGTGTTTGTTCTTCCATCATTTCTTTATATGTTCTAGTCAAAGAAAGTGTTGGAGTTATTGTAACGCTAAGCCTGAAGAAGATAGTGTAGTTTGGTTTGTCATTGTTCTTAGAGATCATCTATGTACTACAACTACAGTAATAAAATAGTATGCTCAACTGAGTAAAACTTACAACAAGAGTTACATATGTGTTATCTTCCAATAAATGGATTGTGGTCAAATAAGTATTGGACTATTCGGGTTTTGATCACCTATTTGGTACGTGAGCATTAAGGGAAAGGAAATGATTCGAGTGGAACACTGTTTATCTTTCCCCCATATTTTCTTTGTTAGACTAATACTTCACCTTTAATTAAAATGCAGAAAGGTGATAAGGCTATGGTGTTGTGTTTTGTAGAGTTTGCTGATGCAAAATGTGCACTGACTGCTATGGAAGCCCTGCAAGGTGCATTATTTATTACCATTTTTTCTGATGACATGCCTTTCTTATGTTGCCCATAACTTTCCTTATATACATATTTAAGCTTTATCATATCTCTTATACTTTCGATCTGAACATTTTCTGTAAATGTTAACTTCCTCGGTAATAATATGCAAACTTTGTATTCCAGTTGGAAGAAATTGGATTAGCGATTATTCTGACTGCATGGATGTTGTGTTCATACTACGTAGTACTTTTGTTGGCATTGATGATGTGCCTGTGGTGGCTGAATGAAAGTTGGCAAATTCTAATCAATAAACTATGTGCTAAATTTCTAAAAGATGATATATGAAATTTGCTAAAAGCTATTCTACAAGATATGCAACCATAAATAGTAGTTTGAAATTGAAATTAGGACAAAAAGCATGTGAAAATACATTTGTATGTAAGTGCAGCTGGTAAGTACAATATAATAGGGAATCAGAATGAAATCATATTTACAAAATATTTTTAAAAATCAATTTCTCGAGTAATGCGGAAGAGTAGGGGGGCGTGTCATGATAAGTAATACATATGCAGATTTTGCATCAATTTCTCAATATTTTCCATATACTTAGAATAATAAGTAGTCATTTGAAATGAATTTTTGTTATTCTCTTTTTGATAGATTTGACTGCATTATGTTTTCTACATGATGAAGTTTGAGATTGATTCATGATATTTATACTGCTCAGGGTACAAGTTTGATGACAAGAAGCTCGAGTCCCCTGGATTACAAATCTGTTTTGCACATTTTCCATTTCGCCTACCGTCTCATAATGAACATCAACAATTGGTACCTGGTCACTGATCGAGTTAATGGTATGCCTGCGTAACACAATCTACATTTAGTCTTCCTCACTGGCATATGGCAAGTAAGGAATCTGTGTTCATGAATGAAACCATATCTGGGTGCATGTTTTTTCTGTTCTTTAGCAAATGATTCTTTGGGGGTAACTTCCATGGACTTCGAAGTAATTTATTCTTCTAGTAATAAGATTGTAGGTGTAGTTTGAATAACACAATGTGCCAAATAGCATAGTAACATAACTCACATCGAGGTTAGATGACACTAAGTTAACTGACTTGTTCAACATAGGAGTTCAAAGTGTCGAAACTAGTAATTTTATGTAGGACTGGTGAATGAATTACTGTTGGAAATTTTATAAAAGCTTGGGGGGGGGTGGGGGGGGGGGTGGGGGGGGGTGGGGGGGGCAACAAATGAATGATAGAATTTTATGTTTTAACAGGAAATGTTTTTTTCTTCAAAAGATTAAGGTGGACTATTGCTCTTTCTTGCACTTCAGAGTTACTCCACTAGCGTCATAATAATTTTTGGGACTCGCAGGTAATGCTTTTAGGAAGACAAATAGTGAAACTACTACATTTGGGAGTGCAGTCTAGCGTTGTTAATGAATCGAGTTCCAGCGAGTATCAGGGGTAGGCACATTATCTAGTAAGGTAATCACCCGGTTATTTCGGATATCGAGCAAGAGATGGTACTCTAATTAAGCCCAATTAAACCGTGCCAGGTTTTGAGTGGAGTATCTTGGAACGAGTACTGAGGTGGTAGCGGGTACCAGATACGTTCACTGTGAACAGTTTAGACTGTGCCATATTAGTTAGGAGCATGTGTAAAATGACATTATTTCTATTAAGATCAAAACAAGTGTGTTATTTAGTTCTAAACTAACTTCAAATAGAATCACTATATTAGACTGTTTAGACTGTGCCATATTAGTTTGGATCACATGTTACACTTTATGCCACGCTTTTTCTTACACTTCAATTATTTTGTTATTTTTTCAATCTTTCAGGTATACTATCACCAACAATGAAAAAACTAGTTGTTTTTACTATTTATGACATTTGTACTTTTTGGGTTTTAATGATAGAAGTTATTAATAGTCAAATATTTGCATCAAAAAATATAAATGAGAATTATTATACCTATAAAAATATGAGTTGTTAATAAAAATAAAAAATAGATAAATAATTGAAGTGCAACACAAAATATCGCACAATAAATCAATAATAATGTATCATAAGATCTCAATTCACTTACATCTCACAATTTTAATGAAAAACTAAAATTTTGATTGTCACATGTGATTACGTGAATGTCTATGGTGACGTTTCGAAATTGTGCACGAATTGGTTTTACATTTATGTTTTTCTAGATGATTATTTATTAACTTTGGCCACTAAAAACTCAAAGATACTAAACTTAGACTTAGAAAAGCAAAACTGGCTAGTGTTTTAAATTGAAGGTAATAATAAGTAATATTGAAAAGATGATTTGTTAAGATCGATATGGTGCTCAAAGGATTGAAAAAATAAACAAATAATGCAAATGTAAAGGAGAGTGCATAACAAAAATGTAAAAACTGATTTAAAAGCCATTTTGTTGGGTTCTCAATTTTGCAACTCATAAAAATCACAAGGAAAGAGGAAAAAGTAAAAATATTTTTAAAAGAATTGAAGTCCTAAATTTAAGGACCAGAAGATATAAAAACCAAAAACACAGGAAAAATGATGCCTCTCTTCATCCGCCATTTTATCCATCCATCATCCACGGTTATCTATCGAGAGGTTTTTGGTCGTGGTGGTGGTGGTAGTGGTAGTGGTGGAAGACGAGGTATTACCTCGGAGGCGGATTTTCTCTAAACCCATATTGAACATTATTGTCACCTAAATTGCACCTTACCTTTCACCCCAAAACAGAGAAAAGTGCATTCGTGCATGCGTGCATGCATGGCTCCATATTCTTCATCCTCCGACGATGGTGATCGAAATTTGACAGTTGTGGCAGTTGATAAAGACAAATATAGCCCTTTTACTGTTAAATGGACCCTTGATCATCTTGTATTACCTCATTCCAACATCGTTTTGCTGCATGTTAAGACCAAAAGCCAAAATTGTATGTACCATTTTGAATGTCCATTTTTCAATTATTATTTTTTACATGTTGATTAAATCTGACATAAGTCATATGTGCTCTGATATTGAAATTCTTGTTTTCGGGTTGTTTTTTTTTCTTTATCATACGCTATATATGCCACTTTCTCTGATCAATTTCAAGTTGTGATGACTATGCAGCTGCAGGATTTAATTTTACACCTTGCGCGTCGTTTTGTGCACGTAAAGGGGTAGGTTTATCCTAATTGAATGAATTAATTAAGATTTTCTTTTGGAATTCTTACTCCTTGATTGTTGAAATAAGTTTCCAATTGTGGTACATTTTGAATTTAATCATAAGGCTTTCTGATATACTTGAGATTTTGCAGATAACAGTGAAAGAAGTTATCGTGGAGGATTCGAGTGTGACCAAGGCAATTTTAGACTACATAAACAACAATAATGTCTCCAACATAGTTCTTGGAGCTTGTATGAGGCATGCTATCTTCAGGTTTTGTCTCACTCCTCTGCAATGTGAATTAAAATGGTTTGGTTGCAGGACCTCATTGATGTTCTCTCGTGTAGGATGTTTCTTCTGCATGACGTGCCTAGCGCTATAAGCAAGGATGCACCTGATTTTTGCTCTGTGTATGTCATTTATAAAGGCAAGACACAATCTGTCAGGCCTGCAACACTGGCTGTGTCCAATCACCCCAGTCCAGCGAGATCATTAAAAATCCCGCGCCCAGATCAATTATCCAGGTAGATTCAATTGGGGTGATGTAGCCGAATAGTAGAATATTTTTCTCAACTTAAATTAGGCCGAATAGTAGAATATTTCTTTTAACTTTCGCTAGTTTCAATGGCGTATTAGTGTGCTTCTCACGTGTTAGCATTGGCGGATATACTACGTTAACATAGCTGGAATTAGCTGAGTGCAGAATGTTCCATTCTCCATCAATAGTCTTAAACTGATCTTTGAATTTATGTTTTACTTTTTTAATCCTGTAGAGAATCAGCTTTGAGGGAAGAACAGAAGGTGGAAGCATCACTCAGAATGAACGTTGATAGGGAACTAAGTAATCGACCACGGAGGAGCTTTGATTATTATGACAGACCAACAATGAAGACCCCGACAACCCGCCATACTTTATCAAGTGATTGTGAAATGTTTGCAGCAGAAGTTTGCAGTTCAACTGACGTATTAGATGTAAGTAATAATGTTAACTTGTTTTTGTTAAGTGTGAGATAATGTGATTGAGAATATGCTAAATAGATAGTGTTATTGTTTGTTTATTCAATTGGAATCTATATATATGGATCAGTATAAACCCCTTCAAAGACTCACCTCGAATTTAAATTGGATGACATCAGGAAGTAGATGAGATGCAGAGGCTGAAACTGGAGCTAAAACAAACAATGGACATGTATAATTCAGCTTGCAAAGAAGCAGTCGAAGCGAAGCAGAAGGTAAATGGAGTCTAAAGACAGGCATTGACAGGATGCAGTTATCCTTTATCTACATTTTAGGTTCTGAAAGAATTATCATAATTCTTTAATTAATATGTTCAGGCTAAAGAGCTTCAGGAGCAGAAGATGGAAGAAGATCGCCTTATTGAGAAAGCTCGTTTTGCTGAAGAAACAGCTTTGAAAAAGGCTGAGATTGAGAAGGCTAAATGTCAAGCTGCTATGGAAGCAGCTGAAAAAGCTAAGAAGCTTGCCGAGAAGGAAGCCCAAAGAAGAATATTTGCGGAACAGAAGGCCAAGCGAGAAGCTGAAGAGAGAAATCGTGCACTGAGTGTTCTATCCAACTATGATCTCCGCTATAGAAAGTATACTATTGACGAACTAGAAGAAGCCACAAATAAGTTTTCAAGCTCACAAAAGGTAGGCGAAGGAGGTTATGGACCAGTCTATAAAGCCAAACTTGATCACACCCCAGTCGCTATCAAGGCCCTGAGGCCTGATGCAACCCAAGGGAGGAAGCAATTTCAACAGGAGGTACTCACCATCTTTTACCATCTCAATTTCTTTCTTCCAAATTATCATCTGAAGTTAGAAATTGATGCGTGTATTGACGTCTAAAATATGTTATGATAGTGTCAAAGACTCCGTAATTACTATGTAAAACAAGGGGAAAAAGTTACATCTTATAGAAATTAGTACTCGTTTGGGAATTGTCTTCTGAAAATTTTCTGTCTAGGTTGAAATCCTCTGCAGTGTTCGCCATCCAAATTTGGTCCTTCTTCTGGGTGCATGTGCTGAGTATGGTTGCTTGGTATATGAATTCATGAATTATGGGAGCCTTGAGGATCGTCTATTTTGCAAAGGAAACACCCCTCCAATCCCCTGGGGGATCAGATTCAGAATCGCGGCTGAAATAGCTACTGGGCTCCTGTTCCTTCACCAGGCAAAACCGGAACCTCTTGTGCATCGGGATCTTAAACCAGCTAACATTCTCTTGGACTGCAATTATGTTTGCAAGATTAGTGATGTCGGACTAGCAAGGCTAGTTCCACCATCTGTAGCTGATAAAGTGACCCAATATCACATGACTTCAGCCGCAGGAACTTTTTGTTATATCGATCCTGAGTATCAACATACTGGGAAGCTAGGGACAAAATCAGATATATACTCTTTAGGGGTCCTGTTGCTTCAAATTATAACAGCTAGGCCTCCGATCGGCCTTACACACCACGTTCAGAAGGCCATTGAGAAGGGGAAATTTACTGACTTTCTTGATCCAACAATAACTGACTGGCCTGTCGAAGAGGCAGTTAGTTTTGCCAAATTGGCACTAAAGTGTGTTGAGCTAAGGAAAAAAGATAGACCAGATCTTGGTTCAGTGATAGTGCCTGAGCTCAACCGGTTGAAGGAGATGGGGATAAATCATATGTTAGGTAATGAAGTTCAACTGACCAATGCTGCCCCATGAAGAAACAGTCAAGTTTTCAGGTTAATCAGCAATTCAGCAGATCTTACTATATTGCTTTCTGAAATCCACAATCCTTGCAACCAGGAAACTGAAGAATAGTTCCTATTCAAGAGAACAATTCGATATTGTACAGAACTCGAAGTAAACAATTTCGATCATGCATGAAAGGAAAAAGTAGAAGTTCGTAACAGACTCCATTGCATCAGGAACTGCCTGCCTGTTCTTTCAGCTATGTTATCGACTCGGCCTTCACATTTGTAAAGATGATAGTTGATGTTACAAAGGAATGAAATTTACTGGTGGTCTCTTTTCTTGTTCTTGTTCTTGATTTCTTTTTTCATGTAAATGTCAAATTGTCTAATATCTGTTCAAATGAAAATGCTCCTAACATTGTAAATGGTTTCTACCCCTATATTTGCAGCATTGTAGAAATCGGAACAAAATTAACTTACAGCCATTGCGTTGAACACTGAGATGACTAGCAGTAGCCGGATGCTATTTGAGCCAAAAGTCAGGTTTGGTTCAAAACGCGAACCAAGCTATGCCGGACTTGGTTTCAAATTTTTCTTGCTATGAATTCCCTGCTGTCGATTCAGGCTCGAGCACCTAAGTCTTTCTCGACTACCAATTCAAGTTAGGACTGGCTCGAGGTGGCTGGCCGGGATGAATATTATCAATAGTTAATGTCAACATGGACTTAAAAAAACTGCCTACAAGAAACTTAGTGAGAAATCGAATTCCTTACTTGGAATCAAGGTCAAACATGGACAAGAAAAGCATAAAGGTGCAAAAAATGAATTTACACTAACCAGAATATAAGAAAGGCATCTATGAAAAAGTTTCTGACAAAATTACAACTTTAAAAATGATCCACACACATAAGAACATGTCCAATTAAAAGGGCATTACACCACAAAGCAATCTATCTTGTTCTCTCTGTCTAATTTGTTATATGTTTTGCCTTTGAACATATAACAAATTCTTTCTAACTCTTAAACCTTTGTAAGAATTTCTATGAAAATTTCAATGATTTTTCAATCAATATCAAGAAAAATGTTCTTATTTTTGTTATGTTATTACATGTTTTGTAGAGTTAATTCCCAGGTGGATCCCTCAACAGGCATGCTTTGCATCAGTGAATGTGGAACATGTCCTGTTCTTTGTTCACCGCCACCTTCACCGATAAAAGAAAAACCGCCACCAGCACCCCGAACATCCACCATACTACCACCACCACCTCAACATTATGCTCCACCAGACACGTATTACTTTGACACACCCCCACCAGCTCCAAAGGCCTTGTCTAAACCCCCGCCAAAGGCCTCTACGTCTCATCCCCCGTCACCACCACCACCAGCTTACATGGTCTACAGTGGTATGCCTCCACCTCCTTCCAACAATGTGGAGAATACTCCATCAATGCAATTCCCTCCTGGACTCGTACCGCAGAATAACAACTATCCTTATTACTACTTCACTGCCTCCAGAGCTTCCCTTCCTCAACAGGGTGTTTCAGTTTTCTTCTCAATGTTGGCTTTTCAGGCATTTTACTACTTTACATTTCACATCGGTTTATAATTAATTCAGCATTATATGTATAGAAATTGTGTACAAATGTGAAATAAATATAGAAGGTAAAAGACAAGAAGCGGTAACAACTATATCTATAATCTACTGCGCCAATTTCCACTGCACACGTTCGTTCATAAAATTTTATGCGTTTGGTATTATTTTTACATTAAACACACTAAACGCATAACCGTGGAAATGTATGTACCCAACACCAGCTAGAAGAATATGTACGGGTTTGCAAATTTCTCTGATTGAATATGGACTTATTTATTCATGTACTAAATCATATTATTTTTAAATAAATTTGTCTAGGGGTTATTGTTTGATACATTTAAGTAAGTACTAGTTAAGACATAGTGGAAATATATGCAAGTAACTACATTTGAATTATATTTTGTTTTATAGGCTTTCATTTATTTATATAACATGATTTAAGTGAAGACCATAATAAATATGTATTAAACTAATTTTAATTCTATTTATCTTTATTATTAATGAGTACTCCTATTAAGTACAATATTAGAAAATTTCGCTATCTTACATTTTCATCTATAAAGGTATTCCTGTTTTTCTTTGACTATAATGTATTTTTACTTTCACCATTCATATGTAATACTCCCTCCGTCCCTAAAAGATTGTCACATTTTGACTTTTAGTGGTCAAACATTATAAAATTTGATCACAAATTCACATCATACGATAAGAAATAATATAGTGTTGTGGGATCTTGTAAGATTCGTCTCAATATATATTTTTGAAATATCAAATTCTTATAATTTTTTCGCATGTAGAATAAAAGATATTTACGTTTCAATTCTTGTTTTGTTGACCATAAAAAGTCAAAATGTGACAATCATTTAGGGACGGAGGGAGTAATAAATTATCCTTTTTTTTTATCATTTTATATTGTAACTCAATATTCGTTTCACAATACTAGGTTGACAATAAGAGTAACGTATTCACGTAAGAAGTTTATTAGACATCCATACAAATTTTCTCAATTTTTATAAGTTTGAAATGTATACTGAAAACATTAAAGCTTATTTTTAACCTTGAGAATTCAACTGTAGTTATATTTTGTCTAATGAAATACAAGAGACAGAGGTTATAATTTATAGGGTTTTCGGCCAGGTACATCACATACTTTTTATCTATGTCACCAGTTGATCACTCACTTTTCAAAGTGTACTGTGTCTCTTTTTGTCAGTTGGCCACTTTTCCAGGTGGTCAACTGCCGGTCAACTCACGTGGCACCCATGTGCGCCTTTAGTAAGGTTATTTTCAAGTCGAATTTGGCCCAAAATTTTCAATTAATTACGTATTTGGCCTCAATTTCACGGTTAATTATAATTTGACCCTAAAATTAATTGAAAATTCGTTAATTAATTGAAAATTTTGGGGTCAAATTGTAATTAACCATAAAATTGGGGCCAAATATCTAATTAATAGAAAATTTTGGACCAAATACTTAATTAATTGAAAAATTTGGGTCAAATCCGACTTGAAAAGACTAAAATAACCTTAGTAAAGAGTTGACCGGCAGTTGACCACCCAGAAATGTGGTCGACTGATTAAAAGAGACACTTTTTAAAAAGTGAATGATCAACCCGGACACTCTGAAAAGTGATTGATCAACTGGTAATATAGGTAAAAAGTAGGTGATGTCCCCGACCAAAAACCCTAGTTTATATCACTAATGTGTAATTGAAAATTTTAAAAAATACTCTCATTTATTAAACATTTATTTTGCTTGCAAGAATTTCTTATAAAATAGCGATATGTATTATTCTACTAAAATTTGTATACAAGTTTTAAAGTATGGATTATAATTATCATAAAGTTTATAGTAAGACTTTTTTCTTTTCTTTTTTTGTAATTAGGATGAGGTGAGTTTTGAAACGTTCTGGTCACTAGTAGGAGCCTTTTCCACTAGACTATTTAATTGACTCATAATATAGTAAGACTTGAGAATTTGAACTACAAGTTTCCTAATATTAAATGATTAGTACATTTTGACTTTTATGGTCAAATTTTAAAAATGTTGATCAAGAATTCTTATTAAACGATAAAAAATAATGTGGTCATGTGAGATATTGTTTGATTAGTTTCAACATATATTTTTGAACAATTAATTTTTTATAACTTTTTGTATATAGAATAAAAGATATTTACGTTAAATCATATTTTTGTTAATTATGAAAATTAAAATGTATCAACCATTTAACGTGGAGGGAGTATCAATTTATTTCAATGTAACAATCATTTTGAGCCAACAAAATTAAAAGTCAAACAATGCCTCTTTATGTTAGTGTGTCTGATGCAAATAAAATGCAGCAGTAGACCAGTAGTAGAAATTTAAAAAAAAAGACCATTATTCCCTTAAAATCAATAACTTGACAATATTTAATTCAAAATACTAGGTCCCATAGCCGACAAGCTCTCATAGTGATTGCAACATGCGAACTCCTTACCATTCTCTCATCATAATCATAAATACTCTTTAAGGAATTTTATAATAAATCCTTTGCCCCTCTTAATGATGAGTTTGAGTAATAACAATTCATCATATTTGGATAGTGTTAGATTTTTCTTTATCTATATCTATTTATATCCATATTTTGTTAAGAGTTCATAAGGTTTATTTATATATTGATTTGGGAGGACATCAACTTACGATGTGAGATAATGTGCATCTTAACACTTCCTCTCACGTGTAACCTGATCGCCGGCGAAAATTTTATCGCTGGTATTATTTGCCGGAACAACGTTGGCGGGGTTACACGTGCAGCATTAACTCGGTCATGATACCATGTTAATAGTTTATGAGTTTCATTCTAAAACCAATTAATTGGCAACAGAGGAGGTAACCAAGATTCTATATATTGACACGGGAGGACATGACAGAACAGATTAAAATCGACCCGAAATGATACCTAATTTTTTTTAAAATAAAATAAGTTTGATAGACGGGGAATGGTGCCTAACTCTATTTGGACCCAATACGAATGAGAACCTTTCCTTGATTCGTTGACATACATCAACGTCCAACATGTCCTCATTATTTTGGCCAACCCATTTTGTCTCCTTCCATTATTTGTCTCATGCATCTCCTTTCCTGGTCAAATATACTCAAAAAAAGTAATCGGATTCGATTTTGGTGAAGCCAAAGGTCCTATCTTTGAGTATTTATGTAGTTCTTCAAATAGTTGGGATCTTTTTTTGTTAAGCAAACAGACAAATAATATCATCAACACTTATTAAAATGGACAATAGCTCTAGTAGTAGTTGCAGCAAGTTCAAGAAAATATGCGTTTTTTGTGGAAGCCATCCTGGTCATAGGAGAGTTTTTGGGGATGCTGCTATTGACTTGGGAGATCAACTGGTTTGTTGTTCTACTTTAATATCTTGATTTTTTGTTTTTTAAGCGAGAGACGAGGAACTTCCCAACCCGAGTCACTGGCTATCCGATAGGTTGAAAATCGAGGAATGTGCATGATAGGCAATGTTTTGGAGAGGGGACTGGAATATCCTTGATTTCATATAATTTGTAACATAGTATAATGTTGTTTTGTTTTTACCAAGATTTCTTGTCTTTAGTCAACCTATCAAAAGATTATGGCTTTTTGGGCTATGTTTGACTTTACTCTTTTTGTTTTGTTTTGTTGTATTCGTGGTATTTTTGTTGTTGTTGTTGTTCATTTGTTTATAACCAAGTTCGATCATTTATTCAAGAACATATAACATTTCATATTTTGAGTTTTGATTGAGCTACTAAATAATGTTATATTGCATTACTTACTTTTGAGTACAATGGAACAAATCAAAATGGCTCATTACGCTATCTTAGGAGTATATTGTTTTCGTTTCACTCTTTAGTCAATTCGAAAACAACAAAAAAGTAAGGTTCCGTATTGTTCAACCCCCTATCCTTCTTCGGCACGAGCCTCTTTAGAGGTACTTGTTCATGTTAATGTAATTGTGATTATGATTTGTTCAGGTGCAAAGAAAGATAGATTTAGTATATGGTGGTGGAAGTGTTGGGTTGATGGGGTTGATTTCACAGAGAGTTTATGATGGTGGTTGTCATGTTATTGGGTAAATAACACACTAATAGTTTCTCTTAATGTTTCGTTCATTGAAAACTTGATGATCTCTTTCACCTGTTTAACAAACTTTGTTTGAACTGTTTCTTGATTTCTCTTCTCATGCATCAGGGTGATCCCAAAACCTCTTGTGCCTATTGAGGTATTCATAAATTATATTCGAAAATTTTCAGCAAGCTTAGTGTGATTGTTTGGACAGTATTTGAACTTGAGGTTGAATTGCATTAACAGATATTAGGAGAAACTGTTGGAGAAGTGAGAATTGTCTCGGATATGCATGAACGTAAAGCTGTGATGGCGAGAGAGGCTGATGCCTTCATCGCTCTTCCTGGTAATTACTTGATAATCTCTAATGTCTCAAGTTAACGAGTCTACGTTCTTATTACAACCTCATTCCCATGAGTTTTATTGTTTAGGAGGATATGGAACCTTGGAAGAGACGCTCGAAATGATAACATGGTCACAACTGGGAATTCACAAGAAACCGGCAAGTCATACATTGTCTTGATATTTTCCTGTACATATATATATCTAACATTCGTCTTTGAGCAGGTTGGTTTACTCAATGTCGATGGTTACTATAACTCTTTACTAAATGTTTTTGACAACGGTGTAAACGAAGGTTTCATCGAGCCTCATGCCCGACAAATTGTTATTGCTGCGCCTACAGCAAAAGAGTTGATGATCAAAATGGAGGTAATAATGCCCTTGTTTTTATCTCAAATTATGATGCCTACCAAATCCTTCCAGATTCATACATGTTTGGTATAGTTGAGGAAACTCATGTAGACCAAAAACTTCAAGATTAAACAAGTAAATTTCGTTAAGCTCACAGATCTGAACAGTGAATAGAAGAATTTCCGCGCTTATTGTCCGCCAAAACAAACATGGCATCGCCAATTTCTCAGTAGCGCGTAATTTTGTTGATCGAGTTTTTCATGCTTACTCAGCCTTGTTTTTCTCTGCAGCAATACACTCATGTACATGAACATGTTGCCTCTCATGAAAGCTGGCAGATGGAGCAATTGGGGTAAATCTTAGAAGGGATGAAAATTAAAGTTGTGCTTTGTGGTAGGCCTACTATTAAAGGTTTCTGATGAGATTTTCAGGTGGAAAGTTACTTAAGGGGGGCCATATAAATTGCATGATAATGCACCAGATTCTTGTCATCATTATTTGTGCTTGAAGTTTTGTAGCATCATCCTTGAAACCACCACTTAGGGGCTATGATAGAAAGACCAATAATGCATCCTCTTTCATACATTTGGATTTTTGGATCTGTTGTACTTGGTGCAAATTTGCCATTAGTGGCTCGGTGGTGGTTCGGAGGGTCGTGTCGGGGCTTGATTTTTATTGCGAATGTTTTGAAATGTTCACTTCAAAATTATTCGAAAAGTTAGTTCGTACGCCTAAAATTAGTTTTCATTTTTCAAATTAATATTTACTCGTCATCCTGTCAAAATCATCTACAAAAAGTCTCATGAGACATGCGTTGCATCAAAGTTTCTTTTTCGAATATAGTTTTGACATTATAAAATGAATGGCTTCATTGATTACTAATGTTTGCTAAAAAAACTCAGTCAACCATCCTATTATGACTTTGTATACTTTCAATCAATAATGTTGAGTATTATGTATATTTTGGGTCACTCACACGTTTCTTATGTAAAACTTGCGAATTTTTGACATTTTAACAATTTTATCAAGTATATTTCTGTCCGTTTCCAATAAATTTGTCTTTATGCTCAACTAAAACTCATCACTTTCAACTGTGTGCTCATTATCTTCATCTAAAGCTCAACATTAGTGATCGAAAGTATACAAAGTCATATTATGGTGATCGACTGAAATATTTTAGCAAACGTTAGTGATCAATGAAGTCATTTGCTCTTATAACATTGAGTAAAACGTTTTGGAAACATTTAAGAAACATTATAAAAAAATCAATATAAGAAAAAATCCACCAGTTCTCTTTTACTTGTCTTTCTAATCTCAAATTTTTATTTCTAAATACTTATCTTTCTAGAATAATTAATTACAAATTTATATTTTTAATGTCATTTTTACTATGAATTAATCAACCAACTAATTATATAGTTTCAATTGATTGTCATTTTACATTTTCAATGCAGTTTTTGGCTATCTTTTATTTTTTTTCTTAATTTATGTGCAAATGGCTATAAAGACAAGTAAAATAGAACGGAGGAAGTATATTTTTTAAAAAAGAATAAACAAAAAATATTATAAATATATATAAATATGAACTAAACCCAAAAATAAAATAAAATATGTTGAAATCAATGTCATATAAAAGCTTGAAATAAGATTTTGACAAAATAAAATAAAATCTGACATAGAATATTTACATCAATTAATATTATTTGTAAAAATATCTAAAAGTTATATCTAAAAAACGAATAGACAATTGGATTTATATAACACGTTGAAAGTAAGCGTTATATTTATATATGTATATTTCAAAAAAGTTATTAAATTATATAAATTTATAATTTCTCTTAAATTAAATATACATATTTTC
Organism: Echium plantagineum; assembly: GCA_003412495.2. NCBI lineage: Eukaryota > Viridiplantae > Streptophyta > Magnoliopsida > Boraginales > Boraginaceae > Echium > Echium plantagineum. The sequence continues at coordinate 26,803,322 of CM016565.1, forward strand.
AAGAATTAATATTCTTTAGTTCCTATATTTCTAAGAAAAGTTGAAAATTTATACTTATTTATACGAAAAAAATTTATTTTGGAATTTTATTAACATTTCGTTTCCATAATTGTAAAAATAAAAAATTTCGACCGTTTCGTATTAAACATTTAGAAATTCTAATCTATGATTGTTGCTAAGATCTAGATAGCAGACAAGCAGAACAAGTGATTAGTACCCTTCATGCAAAGTAACCATGTCTACTAGCCGCAAATGTCGATCAATATGTTGGTCCGCTGAGTAGTGAGTACCATTTACACCAATGGGTAGGTGAAATTGAAATTGAGGTCACATTTATGTTAACGGTAATTTCAGAGATCAAACATATGTCAAGAATTTGTATTGTTGCTCTTTCTTTTACAGTGACGTTAAATAGTTGTATAAGATAGATAAATTATAAGCGGAAAGTAAGTGTCATAGTAATTCTGTACTGGTCAATATGTTGTCTAAATCTATCAACTAATAACAACTTTGAAGTTAGTAGTGATCATTTCTTGGTGAAACAATGTATAATGTAATTTAGTTGTTTACCATAATTTTTGAAATTATTCTATTTATTCTTCATCTTGATTGAGTTTTAGGTTTAAGGTATTCATTGGTTTAATAGGTATGCATTGTATGTTGAACTCAATTTTGAACAGTGACTTATACGAGATGGTTGCTAAAGATAGAACAGCTAGATAGTAAGCAAATGACAATTAAAGAAAACAACTCGGAATACATTTATGTTATTCTAGTCTTAGTGTATCTCATTCTGAGACTCCACCCGTGTTCCACAATATGCTGGTCTAACCTGAGTTTTAGTACAAAAATTCAACTTTTTCGATTTTTCAAGGTTTTTTTTCCTTCTTTATTTCTTTTTCTTTATTGTTTTACAAATTTATATACAACTAAAGTGCCTAAAACTACATTAGGAGAACAATAGAAGAAATTACATCATATGAAAATAAATTACAAGACAATCTATGGTTTCAGACAAATTTAAAATGTCACATGCTCTACATTTTAAAATTTAACTAACATTTTGCCGATAGGAGTAACTAAAGCAACTTTTGTAAGGATTTGTAACAAAAAAGGACAAAATGAAACATGTGTAATCAAAAGGGACGCGTAAGCAAACATATGTGATCAAACGTGACTTTAACCATATTTCTTTTATGTATCTGAATGACTATGATCTGGTAACTTTTCTTCCGGTAGTCTCTTTGGCTAAAACTGTCATCTAAAAAGAAATTATAGATAAAGAATGCATCTTTAAGTTCAATAGTGTACAATTATATGTGTTTGTAGTATTGTTAAATAGTGTGTATGTTTTATGTGTTCATAGTATAGTAAAAGCTGGACTATTGAATTAGTTAAGGTGTTAACAATCATGGTTTTATCTTAGTGTGGCTAGAACCATACTGATCCTTTATATTGTTTATTCACTTGAGTATCATAAAAAATCTGTGAAATTATAATTATTCGGTTACAATTTATCCAAAAAATAACAATCCTACTAATGAGTTATTCTTCAAACCCATCAAAATTTTGAACTGCAAATAAATAATATATCATGGTTAGAATAATTTAATCACACGAATAATATTTTTTATTACAATAAATAAAACATAACTTACGAGCAAATAAATGTGAAAAAATCTCATCTTATTAAAATCTAAATTATGGAATATGTTAGAAGTTCTTCTCGAGTCTTTATGGAATAAGCCTATGCAATAATATTGTTATCTAATTTGTAGTTTTTATGGAGCAATGAATGTGAAAATTCATCTTATTGTCTAATTTTAATTAGGAATGTCTTGTCTTCAAATTTGCCTTTCCTTAATTATCACCGTTGCAACAAAGATATGATAATTTTTCTTGTCTAATTTTGTGTTAGCTCACGATCTAGAGTCGCACATACACCTTAGTACATGTTCCTCGGCGCTGAGGGCATCCCCGAAGGGCAGGGGATTTTGTGTTAGTGGAGTGTGGATTTCAGCTTGGATGTCCTGAATTTCATGCACTAGGGAGAAGCTTTTTCAATTATGTTACAAAATTCGTGATAGGTATACATCAAACTCATCTTTATATTATTATAGTTATATATCTGCGTGTTTTTGGTCCACAAATGAAATTCTTAATGATAGTTGGTTGTATTCGCCAATTTTCGCAATAATAGCTTGGTCTACAGCAGGATTAACCGCATTTTATATGTTTCATATCTATTTACTGACTTTTGAGGGACATTTAAATGTTCATTTTCAAAATAACAGTGGTAAACAAAATAACCTCTCCGATTTCTTGTCTCTATAGGGGTAAACGGGGTTCGACAAAAACTAACAAAAATTCTCGTTTGAATTTAAATAATAATGAAAATGATTTGTATTTATGCATATTTATACCATATTGTTGTACTTTTATATCTAGAAACTTATCTTTATATTATGATTACTTTCGATTTCTAAGGAGGTGGGGGTAAAGTTCCGAATTGGGATGAATATAAATGTTTTGAAAGGAGGTGGACGTGACAAAGACGAGAGTCCGATTTTTATATAGTGGTGGTAGTTGTTATATGTTGGTGGTTCCAGTAGTTTATTGGTGATGGTAGTGTATGGTGGTTGTGAAGGTGATGATATTGATGGCATGGAGATGTAAAGAAGACGAAGATGAAATTGGAGAAATACAATAGTCATTTCGGGGGAAAGTGTAATTTTGATGTAAAAAAAACCCCGAAAATACGAAAGTTCAAATTTCATGTAAAATCATGCTATTCTGCTAAATTTCTCGTAAAAAAGGTTATTGTAACAAAATACATATTTTTCTCTAGTAGATACAAATTTCTAAAATTGGCATTATATGATTGATGTAACATGTATGGACGTATAATTATAACGAAAAAAATCACGTTACATAAGTTGTATATAGGAGGTATTTTCATCACACATACCTGAAAACAGTTACCAACATGTTCCTCAAAAAATTCTTAGCCATTTATTGCCCAACTTCGATTCTTACCATCTTTTACCTAAACTCCCTCATTAGCTCCTCCAAAATATTTGCGATGGATAATTTAGCATTCGATGGTTGCTTAGTTGAGGGACTTCAATTAGATTAGGCTATGAGTCTAATGATGTAAGTTTCACTCTATCTTTTATTTTATGCAACGGAAAATTTCCTGTCGCTATTCGAAAAGTGCGTACTGGTGGGCGAGCCTCGTACAGATGCATTAGCATGCAATCCATGTCAGCTAGGTAAATTTCAGATGGAAGCATTAGCATATATAGGCTTAATTTCATCTGGGCACCTGAACTATTTTTTAATTCCCAAATAAGCACCTGATGACCTTTTTGTAACAACTAGGCACCTGGATCCCAAATAGGCACCTGAACTTTCGTTTTTCACAATTTTTCTAATTTTATCAGATTTTAAAATTTTAAATAGAGGGCAAAATAGTCAAACTACACTTAAAAGTAACTCAACCTAATTATAAACTAACCCAACCTCAAATATTTAACCCAACCTCATTAAAACATCATCTTCAACCTTTCACCCCACCCCCACCACCACCCCACACCCACCCCACCCCTTTCCTTCACCATTGCCGCCATCATCTTCGTTCACCACCACCACCACTATATTGCGGGGCGATTTGCTCAATTTACGAGTTAATGTGAAAGGATTAGCTGTCGAGGAGCTTACAGTGCCCGAGTATTTGCAATTTAAAGAGGACCTAGTTAATGGAAAGTATGTATTTGATTCTGCTCATGATTCGTTTCTCTATAACAGCTTGTGAATCTTAATCCAATGCTATTGAAACTATTTTGTTTGTTAATGCAGTAAAAATAGGAACTTTGTGCTTGAATTGGGCTTTCAACCCTTTACTGCATCTTTCCCTCGCCCAACTCTCACGAAATCCATCGGCAATGGAGTTGAGTTCCTCAATAGGCACCTCTCTGCAAAGATGTTCCATGACAAGGAGAGTATGGCCCCTCTTCTTGAATTTCTCCGAAAGCATGAGTATAATAAGGGCAAGATGTTCCCTGTTCGCAGGTGGGGGTGGGGGGGGTGGGGGTTGGGTGCAGGGGTTGGGTGGGGTAGGTTGTGATTTTTTATTTTTGGTTTTTAGGGTGTGATTTTTTTTTTTTTTGGCGTCTAAAATTTTATTTAATAATGGCACCTAAACTATTCTGAAAAATTTTACCTCTAAATATGACTAACTTGCCCCTGGGGTTAAGGAATTTTTAAAATTTTAAAATCTGAGAAATTAAAAAAATTGTGAAAAACGAAAGTTCAGGTGCCTATTTGGGAATTAAAAAATAGTTCAGGTGCCTATTTAAGATCCAGGTGCCTACTTGTTACAAAAAGGTCATCAGGTGCCTAATTGGGAATTAAAAAATAGTTCAGGTGCCCAGATGAAATTAAGCCGCATATATATGACTATATATCTTCCATCTTTCAATAACATCAGGTTGAGCTCATTACTACAAGCAATTCTAGAGATAAGGCTTGACCTTATTAGACAACACATGCCTTAAACAACACAAAAAAGATCTAAAATAATTGGCTAATGAACTGTAAATCAAGAAGGGATCAAATGTAATTTCCAGAAATTATATGCTTCTGACAAATTAAAAGAAACAATCACACATGTAGTTGTCCCCAGTCAGTGTATGCAAGAGACATTAGACAGAAAGCAAACTATAAATGTGAACAAAAATTTGGCCAAGTTATTAACAAATTTAAGGTTAAACAGAAAGCAAACTATAATGTGAACTTCCAAAATGTAATAAGCTAACAGCTTCATAACCAACCAACCTTAGAAAATGCTAAATATGTCACCCAACACAACTAAACATCTCTAATTATTAAGAAAGAAAAGAAAGCAACATATACAATTTTGGAATATAATGGTTAAAAACCATCTATTTGATTTTTCACGGTTACCAAGACACGACTTAAAACGTAAACATCTTTAATTTTAGACCCGTAAAGATTATAGAAAATAGATATATCAAAAATATACATCAAAACGAATTTAACAATATGTCATAGCTCAATATTATTTCTTCGTTTAATGAGAATTCATGATCTAAATTTTCAAAATTTAACTCCAAAATATAATGTGGCCAAATAATAATTTAACATGAAGTAAAAATCTCATCTTGACATATAAATGTTACCAAAATCATATTTTATCATGATATGAATATTAACCAACATAACCAAAAAACTATAAAGAGAAAACAAGATTTGGCAACTACCCATCAAATTAATAATTCAAGAATCAACATAGGAAGCAATCACAAGCATTCATTTTTTTCGAATTCGATAATTATCATTGCAATGACTCGAACTCGAAACACGATAGTGTAATATCAGTGGTGACTAGACAACCTAGTGATTATTACCACCATCCATAGACAACTTTTGTGTACTTATCCTTAAGCCACCTGAAGCTCTTCCTAAAAGACCCTTTGACTTTTCCTTCAACAGAGTAGACTTTGTAGCTAGCAACCCTCTTCCTCCTCTGAAACTCAGGGTCATTAAAGGCAAAAGCTGAAGAAGTTGACTTTGCTTTCTTGAGTTTCCAATCCTTTATTCCAGGGGGTGGTGGAAGGGCTGGAGGGGGAGGGGGGGCATCATCATCAATTGTGGGGTTGTTGTTGTTGTTGCCATAGTATCTCTCAATCTCCATCCTACCATCTCCATATGACCTTGATCTATAATTATTCATGGTTGACTTTTTTGTATGTGATTTTGAAGTTGGGTTATTGATTTATATAGTATCAAGTTAAGGAGTTGGGAATTTTGGATGATAATGTTGACTACTATATGCAATGGCTTTTGGACAAAGGGGAGGAGAATTAGGAAACCCAACTTTGGTGATTACCAATTGTGAAAAGTCATGATTCTATGCCTACCCCTTTTGGCTGAGTTGTTATGATCTGTTATACACAGCAAATTGTCCTAAAATAGTATTTTTGACTATTTTGCCCCTATTTGTAGATACGATATTTCATAAAGTTTTATTTAAAAACAAAATAGTTATTTTATACCTCGAAAAAATATTATTTGGATGTGTCTAGTGGTTTTTCTTATTTGCTTTAAAATGGGATCCAGTATTTATTTTATAGTGTAATGACTATTTTATCCTTAATTGAAGTTTTTTATCTAGTTATATTTTTAAATAGAGAAGCACGATTGTCATTTCACTTCTTCTATTGGGGACTTTGGTATGTGTATAACAAATATAGTTTGAAATACATACCAACTCCATCAATGAAATGTGTTAAAAAAAATTAAAATTAACAAATTGAAAAGATTTGAACTAAAATTATCATGCTAATAATATGTTATTTTGTAAAGTAGGATGAAAATACTATTATTTATGTATTTTTCTCAAAATGTTTTATTCATTCCATTTATTTACCATTATATACTTTGATACAATAATTAAAAATTCTTTTAAGGTTAAATTTCTTTTCTTTTAAAGTTGAAGTAATATTGCAATAGATTAAGTTATATATAATATCCGAAACATCTTGGCTAACATTGATTTTGCCAAGACGTGTTAGCTATACAAAAACCGTCCCCACAATTAACAAAAGATCTCATTGAACTTACAAAACGAGATGTGAGTGGGGAAATCTACTAAAAAGGAGCTTAAAAGACTTAATATTCGTGGGAAGGAGTACTAGTATGTTGCTTCCTTCGATATGTTGTTTGGAAAATTGTTGCCATGTTGGATTATTGGAGATCCGTTTCATGCAACTATGCAACACCTGCAATGAAAGAAAATCGAGCACAATATAAGTATAGTAAGGGGTATATTTGTGATTGATAAGAATAATGGTGATCAAAGCTTCCATTAATAATGTTTGGAGGAGTGTAGGTGGTTTAGTTGCATATGTGGGTGGGGACTGTAGATTAAATTATTTTGTGATAAGTTGTTGTTATGTATAACCTGCGATATGTAATTTGGGTTGATATATATTCAATAGTAGTATAATAAGTGTTTGGTTTGATGTATTTTGAAAGATTGGGTGTGTGGATAAATATAATGATTGTTCCGGTTGATTGTTTATTTATTTTTTAGAGGGGAATTATGAGTAAGTTTATTAAAGGGGCTGTATTTCTTAGCGATATGCCAAACAGTGAGGGTGTTGTTACGTTGGTTTATGAATTATTTGGTATTACAGTGGAGTTTTGATAAATTATTTGATTTCTAATAAGCCGGATACACCATATGGTACTATATAACAAAGTGTTGTCAATATGTTATTTATGATAATATATTGGAGGGTGTAAGAGACTTTGTACGAGAATGGGGATAATATGAGTGTCGTCCGATTGGAATCGATAGTCATTATTGTGTTTTCAGATGATAGAAAGTTTAGGACAAGAACGAAAGAAATTGTCAACCATCTCTGGGTCTTGTTTGCAAAAGACACGTTTTGTTATGATGAGATTTTTGGTTTTCTTTTGTATATTACATAATATGGGGAGTCTGTAGTAGAGAAATTTCTAAAGGAAGAATATAATTTTTGTGTGGAATGTTTGTGGTAGTTGGGGTCTTGTTTTTGTTATGAGGGTGTCATTGTATAGTGTCCAGATTAGAGTCGAGTTTGGTTAGAATGATTTTATTTATTAAGGCAAGTGGAAGGGTTGACTTAAGTAAGGGAATGTTCCACTTATGATTTGGTAGGATGAAGTCTTTGAGATATTGTTGTCTGATGGATGGATTATAGCCATTGTATAGGTTAAATTTCTTTTGCCCTTTGAACACTGAGAATAGGTCAGTCTCCCCAGCCCCTGAATTAGGTGAAATAATTAATAGGGGTCTTTCGCCTTAAAAATGAAAGCTTTTGAAGTTTTAATGAAGAAAAAAATAATAAGAATTCAATATATAATAAGTTTGAGGTCAATTTTAATAAACAAAATATATTTGAGCTATATTAAAATATTAAATTACTAAAAGAAAAAGAAAATGATCCCTCCCCCCAATCGTCCCAAACCAACACAATCCATCTTCGGCAGGCATCGCTCCTCTTCACCATCAACCTCCCCCATACCGTCGACGCGATCTCAACCCCCTCACCTTAACCACCATCTCAGCCTTCGTCTTACCTTCGACGGTTACCTAAGCCCCCTCCCCCCCCCCCCACATTCGACCACCATCTCAACCCTACCCCATCTTCGTCCTCGATCTCAGCCTCCTACCTTCGACATCCATCTCAGTCCCCCCCCCCTTCAATCTCCCCTACCCCCACACATGCTCGATCTGATCGATCTCCAGCCATGTTGAATAGAATAGGTGGGGGTTTATTTTATTTTTTTAATTTTGTTTAATAATTTAATTTCAATTTTTTTAAGAGAGGCCCCAATGTACTTTGTATATTATAAAGTGACCCTAATTCATATTTATATAATAAAATTCTTATGTGGCCCTTCATTTTAAGGCGAAAATTTTCTAATTGACTAGTTTGGATAGTTCGGGGGACAACCTGACCGATTGTCATTGTTTATGGGGTCAAACTGACCACACAGTCGAAGTTCATGAAGCCAAAATAATTTTGGCCTTCTTTTAATATCGTAATATAAGCCCCTTGAACTAATAAAAAAAGGGACAAACTTAAAATTTTAGTAGTTTTTTGGGACACTTTTGATAATATCAAAATTATTAAAAATTAAAAATTAACCTCATTCCCCTTCTTCTTCCTTATACCCTACCCCCCTCATACCTTCCATGTCTGATCTGTTCTACACACACCAACAAAGTAGAATTTATGAGTGGAAAGACGATTATGCCCCCTATTTGGAAAGGTAGTGTTTACATAAATTTGAGTTGGGGGCAAAACTATAATTTCACTCATGAAAAAAACACTATTTGGTGTGTGTATAGTGAAATTGTGCCCTCCAACTATCTTTTCAAATTGAGGCTTAGCAAAATAATAGAGGTAGTTTGAAATTTTCATCATAGTAAAGGGGACGACAAGAAAATAAACCTTTTACAATTTATATTGCTCCACTAATTTATAAGCATATTCTTTTTTTTTTTTGTAAATTAACGATGAGGTGAGTTTCGAACCCAGGACCTTCTCGTCATTAACAAGAGTCTTTTCTACTATACTATTCGATTAACTCATAAGCATATTCTTGAATATAGTTTCCATCTTATTTGTGATATGACGATTTTTATGGTGATTATATTAGGGACGCATAGCCAACAAACTATACTTAATTGTAGATTTAATGGGCAACATTGATGGAAGTTTCTTTCATATGCAATTTAATACAAAACGTGCTATATATATTAGTTGAGAGTATATTACAAATATGCTATTTCCCAATATAAAAATCATCGATTGAAATTTTACTACAATTTAAATATATCATTTTTTTCTTATTCAACGGGTAAAATATTATTTATTAATAATTAATCTCTACAAGTAATTTAATAAAGAATCTCTTTGATTGATTTCAATATATATAACTTATATTGGATTTCATTCTAAGAAAAACTCTTATATGTTGGAATTGAAAATCCGTAACTGTTCTTTTTTTTTATATATATAATTGAAACTGATAAATCAAATTGTTACCCTTGCCCATCGTCATCGTGACATGTGCAGGGGAATAAGTTACAAAAATTACAAGGATTAAGTACTAAATAATAAACAGAATTAGTGTTTATGACAACATCATTTAAATTAAGGAAGCATCCGACATTGGTTGGCATCCATTGAACCTTGTAGCAATTCATCCTATTGTCTTTGAGCAAAAGTTTCCAATCTTCTCCTTGTTCAGACACATGATAGTACCTAGACCAGATCTGGGAGAAAAAGGCATATGTGAGTATAAAAACATTATGAAAATGTAGATTATTAATGAGATGGAGTATTGTGAATATAGCAGTCCCCATGCTTTCCAAAGAAATGTGGGGATAGGGTGATTGTAGATTGTTAGAGTAGTCGTCCATGATGTTAGTTCTCTTTCCATTCAAGAAGATGTTAACGATCCAAGTAGGCGACTTGTTGTTAATAATTCCCAGGAGGACTTTTGTGTCCCTTCTTTTGCAGGATCTGCTACAGTTTGAATGCTTGAGTGTCTTGAGGGTATTAAAGGAAGGAGGCTGCGAGGGGGGTGTCCGAATAAAATTCGTGGTCTTGGTGTAGCCTAATGTAGTTTTCCTTTTGTGGAAGCCTTTTCTCCAATCTTTGATGAATCCTTGGGCCAAAGTAGACGCGGAGCTGATGTTAGGTGCGATATTATTGAAGATAGCTTGATTCCTTGTGATCCAGATGGCTCAAATGATACTTCCAATAAGAAGAAAGTCATTTAAAAATCTTTTATTTGTCCAAGAGATTTTTTTCTGAAGATAAGAAATAAGAAGCAGATTAGTAGTGTCGTAAGGATGGAGTAATTTAATATTAAAAGAAGTAAAAAGGTTTGTAGTAAAATGGCAATTTGAGAAAAGGTGAATATTGTTTTCGGAATTTTGATGACAAAGAGGGCATGAGAGATTGATGTTCTTATTTGTTTTAGATGCAATGAGGAGCCAAAATGGAAGAAATTCCGATGGGTGTAGTATATGTAACGTTTTTGTACAAAGTTGATTTAAATAAAATTTAAATATAGTATTTGATTGTAATTGAATACTAGTGAGATAGAGAATATGTCAAGTTAACATGATTGGGGTGACCCACCCCGATGACTCAAGCTAACTGGCTTTCTACCCCACTTACAACTAAACTTGTCTCTAACACTCTAACCAGGGACTAGGGAACTCGGATGGCCCTAGCTAGCTACACGTCGAACCGATCCGGCCCCGCCTCGAGACCTACTAAAGTTAGCGGGCTGAGCCACTCTACTAAAAGAATAGTAGGTCCCAATTCGTTCGAGGTTCCTATCTCGTGGGTCACAACCCACGGGTACCGTCTGTATTAAGTGATGTCCCTGGCGGTACCCGTGTGCTACACCAAAGAAAGGTGCATCTTTTTACCTATTAACCGGGTGCTACTACTATTTGGTGGTGGACCATGCATATCAAGAACGTGGAAGTTTTATTTATAAAAAAGAAGCGTTTGTTTTTTCTAATAAATCAATAGTTTATGATAAATGAAAGCATTTTAATATTGTTCATTAATATTTTTATAGTTTATACTCATGTGAGACGTGAGATAGGAGTTTACATAAGTTAGGTTCTCACATAAACAAATTTAGAGGAACTTAATAACTACAAGTCTAGAATGCTAATGGTTTCTCATTATTGGGTGGAATTGTACATCCTGACCGAGAATCCAATACCCAAATGCATCCATATTCGGACCACAATCAAACTTGAAATTTAATATGACAGTCGATCTCAAGTTTAATGCTTCCACGAATTCAAGCCACTTAGCTGTGAGAAACAATTGATCTTCATGGTCTTCGGTTTTGACATCAAATATTTAGTCATCGCTTTTGAGCTTACAAGAATCATAGAGAAATATTTTACATTTACTAACGAAAAACTAAATGTGAAGGGCCTCGCCGCACCTTGTCTTAGTTCTTTATCGAGAAGGTAAATCGAGAGACGTGCCTGAAAGTTTCAAGGGACTTGGGTTGGCTTCTGCCTCTTTACTACTCTAACACGAAATCATGCCCCTTTGCGTTACTCGAACTCATATAGTACGAAGAGACAAAACCTGCCGTCATTTTTCGTTAAGAATGCAATGAATAAATTTGAAAATGATGCAATAACTTACCAACCACGATAACCTAATAAATCCAAACAAGTATTAAATTTTGAAATGTTAAAAAAGAGGATGAGGAGAGTAATAAAAGACTATATTCCCCAACAATTTAACAAATAATGAATGGCTTTGGAATTCGTTCGAAGTTTGAATGCAAAATGAAGAGGGCGTAGATCTTCCTTCACTTGGTTTGACTTCATTGGATTCTTTGTCTGCTAATAATTAATGATGTTTGGTTTTTTATGGTTGTAGCTTTTCAGACAACATACACTGACGACAAAACGAGTTGTGCCTTTTCATGATCATTCTTTCAAATTTAAACCCATGCCTGTTATTAATAACTCCAATTCCCAAGGGCCTTTTTGCAAATAATGAATTAACCATCAGAGCGGGAATATGGTCATAATAGTACTCCTACCTACTTTGAATTTCAAAACTTTAATGCAAAAACACTACAAACACCTCTTCAAAATTAGGATGGTAATTTTGACTCAACCCCGTCGGATACCCTACCAAATCATATCCTAATCGGTCGGATTTTTTGGATTCATTTCGGGTAAGGGTCGGGTTATGAGTTTTACAATTTCAAAATCCGGGCGGATAAGGGTCGGGTTGTGAGTATATGGTAAACCCTACCCGTACCTTACCCATATATATAAGCTTATGCGAAGAGCCAAAGATTGAATTGTTCATTATTGTTACTTACTTATTTCCACTTGAATTTATATTTGTCTCCACTTACATTTATACTTTAGTTTTTTAAGCAGTGAAGCACTTGTTTTTTGTGAAATTTTATTTTGTCCAAAGGTAAAATTAAATTGTTTGAACTTCGCCTAAATTGTTGTGACTTAGAAAACCCACGGTACTACCCGTACCCATCGGTTCTTTAAAGAAGGGTAGGGTCGGGTAATGTGTAGGTATGTCAGTAGGTCGGGTCGGGTTTTGGGTTATACTTTTAAAATGAGGGTCGGATAGTGGGTATAGCAAAAAAACCTCCCTAACCCTACCCATTGCCATCCCTATTCAGAATAAGTTCATTTGAACAGTAAACAGTTCATGGTTTAGGAATGGTTTATTTTCTTGTTGTCCTCTCACTTTTACGATATTTTTAAAATGCCTCTGATACTTTGTTAAATATCAAATTGCTTTCTAAACTTCATTTTGCCCCTAAATCGTAATATTAGCTTATGAATTAGTGTACTTGGGAATAACACATTACCAGTTTTTTGAGGCACTTTTGTTATTTTCGGCAGTTTTTAAAAATAACAAAACATGTGTATCTGCTTTTACTAATAACAAAAAAGCGAATGACATCATTGATCATTGAAAGTATTTAATGTTTCCATTTCGATCACCTATTTCCAAAAGTTCCAATATTCGATCACTTAAATGCATTTTTTCGTTATAATTTGGTAACTAGGCCGTTTTGAAAGATTTTGGGTCATTTAGTAAGTTTTTTAATGAGGTAAATTAGTCTCTTCACATTTATACACAGTGCTCGGGTCGGGGTGGTGGGGGCAGATCGGGGTAAGGGTGTGGGTAAGAAGATGGTTTAATGTATATAAACGTGAAGAAACTAATTTACACTCGTTAAAAAACTTACATAATGGCCCAAAACCTTTCACAACAGTTTAGTGGCCAATTTTGAACGAAAAAATACACGTAAGTGATAGAATATTGGTACTTTTGAAAGTAGATTATCGAAGTGGAAACATTAGATACTTGATCAATATCGCCATTACATAAGAATTAAGAAGAACAAACGGAAGAGTTTATTATCGACTTTGTCCAAACAGTGGGAATTGGGATACAGATATATTTTGGTCTCACATAGTTACATTGTTACAAATTAGTTTCAAAAAGCGGCACGAGCGTTGTATATTTTCCCCAAAAGTCATAAATATTGCAATATAATCCCAAAAAAATACAGCCGAACATACTACAATATATATACCGCTTTCACTCACTCAGGAATTAATATACAACAACGTAATTATTTGAGAGTAAAATACAATTTCAACGCATTATCTAGGACCGAATTAACAATTACATACAAAACAAAATAGCACACTTCCATATTCACCTGACCACTTTATCCACCAGACCACCACTCTGGCAACCACTCTTCAACCGCTTTCACAGCTCAAATTCATATTCAACTGCCCAATAACAAATTCATTATAATAAATGTAATCAAACTAAAGTTCTAACTTTAGTAATTGCTCCAAAAGTTTCAATTTTGAAGTCAAAATTCTTTATTTCAAGCCTTAAAAAAGTTGTCCATGTACTTGTTTTTATCTGCGACTCTATTTCATCCCTTTCATAATTCTCATATTTTCCACCATTTCATTTTCTTGACAAGAATAGCTATATAATTCATTAATTCTCACTCATTTTCAAGTTGGTTTTCTATTTGTTCCAAGAAATTTTTTAAGCTTCAATATATTACTGTATAAGTTAAAATTTGTTGTTGTTTTTTTATTATTATTATTATTTGAAGTTGTAATTTGACAAAACAAGTGGTGAGTTGAAATGGGTGCTTCAGGAAAATGGGTTAAATCTTTCATAGGCCTCAAAAAGACTGAAAAGGAAGAAAATGTGAGCTCATATTTATTGTAAAAATCCAATCTTTTGTGTTTACTTTATTTTGTTTTTCTATGTTGAATGTAGATGAGTTTTTAAATTTAGAGCTAATATTGTTTAATATGTTGTATGCATTTATGTTTATAGTAAGTATGTTCATTTTGGAAATTGAGAATTTTTTTGTAGGCCTCAAAAAGACTGAAAAGAACATAATGTAAGCTCATATTTTTTGTAAAAATCCAATCTTTATGTTTTTGTATACTCCTATTTTGTTTTTCCATGCTGAATTTGGATGAGTTGAGTTTTTTAAGTATTGAAATCAAATTTTGTTTAATATGTAGTATGCTATAAAGTTTATATCCAAGTATGTTGAACATTAAGAATTCATTGATTGGCATCGAAATAAACTGAAAAGAAGATAATGTAAGCTTGAAGTTACTATAAAAATCTATCTTTAAGTTTGTACATTTTGGTTTGCTATGCTGAATTTGGATGAGTTGAGTTATTAAATTTTGAACTCATATTTTCGAATATGATGCATTGTTTAAGTGCATAGTGAAGTTTATTAATTTTGACCATCGATATAGAAAGACCTACGATGTTTTAGGGACAGAGCTAGTAAGTTTGTATTATGAAGTTTATTACCAAGTTTGGTAATTTTGACGATGAGAAAACAAACTGGCCAATGTGTTGAGAATGGAGTTAGTATGTTACTAAGTTTGTTAATTATGACCATCGAGAAATCAAACTTGACAATGTTTTAGAAATGGAGTTAATACGTCGTGAAGTTTTTAGCTTTAGCCTTATGTTCTTGATTGTGTACAGGAAAAGGGTGGACTAAAGGGCAAGAAATGGAAGCTGTTTAGGGGTTCATCAGGAGAGTTAGGAGGCGAGTCATCATGGAAAGGGTTCAAAAGGAGCTTCAAATATGGTGGAGGATCAGAAGGGTCTGATACTTCTTCAGTAGTGAATGATGCTTATAATGCAGCTGTGGCTACTGTGGTTAGAGCCCATCCGAAAGACTTCAGGGCTGTAAGGCAAGAATGGGCTGCAATCAGGATACAGACTGCATTTCGTGGATTTCTGGTAATTGTTATTTTGTCCATATTTAGTTGTTGAGTTAGTCTAGTGGCTACAAGATATTACTTGTAATGACCACCGAAGAGGTATTTGGTTCGAGTTCTTGCAACAATATGAGCTTTAGTTGCTTAGTAAATTAAAAATGTAGTATAGAAATGGTTGTGACTTGTTAAAAGTTTAATTTGTCTATATGATGTATAATATTTAATGAAAACTACATCACAAGATAGTACTTTCATCATACTATACGCTTAGCAAAATGATATTGATTCATATAAAAAAGATATGTGTGTAAATTAAGATATGTTTATCTATATGTTGTGTTCATAATATGTTCTAATTCTTGTACCATTAAATAACGAGTCAAGGAATTCTCTCATATATAATTCAACAGCAGGGCCTCACAACATAAGAATTTGTTGAAATCCTTCTTATGTAAGTAGGAGGACGGGACAAGTTTGCAAAGTTTATCGAAAGATTCAAAATCGGCTAAACTTGTTCATTCTAGTGTTTTACTGTCATGTTCGGACACCCTTTGATACTTCAATTTTCTAATTTATCAAGTTCTGCAAATGTGTTCGCCTTTCATATTTTGACACATTTATATTGATTATCTCATCTTCTGCAACTTTAAATATAATACTATTCATACTAATAGTTCTTCTAATTTCTGTAAAGGCAAGAAGGGCATTAAGGGCATTGAAGGGATTAGTGAGGCTGCAAGCTTTAGTTCGTGGCCGACAAGTGAGAAAGCAAGCAGCAGTGACCCTTAGATGTATGCAGGCATTGGTGCGTGTACAAGCCCGAGTTAGAGCTCGCCGAGTTCGAATGTCTGTGGAAGGGCAGGCTGTGCAAATGTTGTTGGATGAACATCGTAGCAAGGCGGACCTCTTGAAACAAGCTGAGGTTTGTAGTTAATGTCTCTGTTTTGGTATCTTTTGGATCTTCATTCCCAAGTAGGTGAATAAAGGAAGTGATTTGTTGAAACATTTTTCGAAAATGCAGGAAGGGTGGTGTGATAGTAGAGGAACACTCTATGAAGTTAAGACCAAAATACAATTGAGGCAGGAGGGTGCTTTTAAGAGAGAAAGAGCACTTGCTTATTCGCTCGCGCAAAAGGTATTCTTGAGTTAATCATCCTGAAACGTCATGATCCCTTCAATGCTTACTTAATAGACTAAACAGAATTATTGGTTATTTACAGTGGAGGTCAAGCCTAAATTCTGCTTCTCAGAGTGGCAAGTCAGCTCCATCTCTTAGGAACCATGCACTTGATCAGAATAGCTGGCGATGGAATTGGCTGGAACGTTGGATGTCAGCAAAACCTTGGGAAAGTAGACTTATGGAGCAAAATCAGTCAAATGTCTCTGAAGTAACTCAGCCCAAGATTTTCCTAGACCCTGAGAAGGGGAATCACACAAAATCATCTGAACTATGCTCAGTCCAAGTCAGGAAAAACAACGTCACAACTCGAATTTCAGCAAGGCCACCCATGGTTAACCAAGGTACTCGTTCATCTTCGAGCCCAAGTTCAGAGTTTAGATATGATGAGAGTTCTGCTTCCTCGTCATATTGCACATCTGCAACTCCAGTTTCACGGAACACACAGTTGGCATCATATAGAACAGAAGACGGCAATAGCTACAGACCAAGCTATATGAATCCAACTGAATCTATCAAAGCTAAGCAAAGAAACCAGAGAGTCCAAAGACAATCCATGGATGAGTTCCAGTTTCAGTTTCTCAAAAAATCATCTGCAGATTCAAAAGCCAGAGCTGGCACTGATCAGTCAATCAGTGTCTCAAGATCTCTTGGCTTGCCAACTAGAATGGACAAGTACCCAAAGAAGTCAAGAATTTATGAGAATCGCTTATTCGAGTAGAGTGAACATCCCAATTCCTTTCTTTGCAACAACTTCTTGTTAGGTGTTGCTC
Source organism: Echium plantagineum (assembly GCA_003412495.2). Lineage (NCBI taxonomy): Eukaryota > Viridiplantae > Streptophyta > Magnoliopsida > Boraginales > Boraginaceae > Echium > Echium plantagineum. The sequence goes on from CM016565.1 coordinate 26,820,675, forward strand.
TGCACTTCAGTTTCTGTAATATAAATTAGTGTCCCTGAGAAACCCAACTCCTTGTGGGAAAATTATGTTGCTGCATTTTTTCTAGTGACTTTTATGTAAGTTTCTATTTTGGGTTGAATCAACTACTTTACTTTGATGGAGTCTGTTTTATGGTTTTCAATTTAACAGCAATAGGTAAATTGTGCATGTAATGGTTCTAATTTATTTAAAGAAAATTCAGTAGCTAAGTTTCTATCTTATATCAACCGATAGGGGTGTGTACTGTAATCATCATATGGAGTATAAATGTTTCTATGAAAATCATAAGCTATTATACACATAACTCCAAATGGATAGAAATGAAGAGTATGAGCTAGTGTTCGAGAATCTATAATTCGGCATTACGTTATTCTTGCTTCATTTGCATGCTGGGAATGCACATTCATCCATTACTTGTTGGACTGTTCTGAAGATCGTCTGATGGCACGAACCTTGACACCATGCTTGAAATTCAGAACAATACCATAGTCAAATTCCAATGGATTTTCCATTTCGGGAGAATGGCGAAATATGTATTCTCTATATAAATGAATCAGAGAGAGCTTGAGTTCTTGTAGAGAGAACTTCTGCCCTATACATGCTCTTGGTCCGATGCCAAAGGGAATGTTTGCATAAGGATGCCTTCGTTTCTCTTCCTCGCAGTTAGGATCGAACCTTTCAGGTTTAAACTTTTCAGGTTCAGGAAAATGCTTAGGGTCCTTGGCTAAGACTCCTAAAGCCAACCAAACCCATGTGCCCTAGCAGTCATAAACAAATCCATCAGTGAACGAAGACAATTAAATGCATTCTTGGATATGAATGCAAGTTTTCAGTTGATTGTTTCTTTGAGAGTTGATATAGTCCTGGAAGAGATTGTAATATAAGAGGTTAAAAAAGGTCAAATGGAGTACCTTAGGCAAAGTGTAACCACCAATTGTCACTTCTGCTGATGTTTCTCGGGCAACTAGTGGTGAAACAGTGTAGTACCTCATGGCTTCTTTAATTACCTTCAATCAAATGGAGCAAATATTTACTTGTTTCTGATCAGGCTTCGATCATGTGTATGTGTATATCTAATCATTTTGATTGACTTTTGGCTTTCTTTGAATTGTGTTGCAATCAAGTCGATAGTTCTTCCATCAGGTTTATTCGAGTGATCTACACCTAGCTAAGAGACGGAAGTATAACAGACGAGATGTCCTTAGTTTGACAGAATAACAGATGAGAGGTAGAAGAGACTTGCCTGATCTATGTATGGAAATTTTTCCTGAAGTTCATCTGCTTTAGGTATCTGATCATGAGGGCCATATCCATCTATTTCTTGAAGCATTTTTCTTTCGACTTCAGGATTTCCAGAAACTAAATAGATAATACTGGATAACGTAAATGATGTAGTTGCTGAACCAGCTAACAAATGCTCATAAGTAACCGCGCTGATATAGTCATGAGTGAAGATTTGTTGCAATTTTTCTGATTGCCTAGCACTCAATATCAGGGACAAGAAGTCCTTCGATCCCCAGTTTTTCTCTTCCATTCTCTTGGACACAATCGCATCAAGCCGGCTACTCAAAGTCTTATTTGTTCTCTCCACTTTCCAGTCCATAGTTCCAGGCATTCTCTTAAGAATCTGCCTAAATGGCTCCTGCAATATGGGAATAAGCAGCCCCAAAATTATCGAAAATGAGCCCGACAAGTCCATTTTGAGCTGCGTTGTTGAATATATATGTTGATTAAGGAATTCTTGAACTTCTTTATCATTTTCTTGGTTTTTCGAATTGTTAGTCATCGAATCATTCCTTGTCTTCGGTTTGGAGAGGCCAAAGTCTACACCAAAAGCCGCTTGTCCAATTACATCAGTAGCCAATTTAAGGGATAAGTCAGAGAAAGTGAATTCTTTTTCTGAATCAAGATTTCGAGAAGCAGATTCGACGAATGCTTGCATGGTCGGGACTAATTTGGCGAGATGAGATGGCTGATAGACTGATAATATTGTGTTTCTCATTGTTGACCATCTCGAGTCCCTGTCGAAATTAGAAATGCCATTCACTATCATTCTTTCTAAAATCCACTAACCGCGTATTCTTTTCTACATTCGATCCTTGTCATTACAAGAACTTAAGCACCAGACTGATCGACGATATTACCTGGTGAAGAACAAGCCTTTCTGATGAAGAGGGGATGCTGAGATTGGAGATGGGACACTTCTATTTGTGAACAACTTGAACTTTCTTATCCCAACTTCCCTACAAAGTTCTGCATCTGCCACAATGATCAAAGGTTGTCTTCCCATTTGGAACCTACACATTGTTTAAAATCATCACCTACTAAACTACAAAAAATTACTACATCACAAGCCTTACTTATTATTCACTACTACCTCCGTTTTTTTTATATGACGTTCTAAACATTCTCACATACATACAGAAAAACTAGAAGTAATAAAAAAAAATACATTGAAAATGTAAAATGTCAATTGATTGTCACTATATTATTGGTTAGTTGATAATTTCATTGAAAAAATTAAACAAAAAGGACATTGAAATTGTAAAAAACACATTTAAATCGTAAAACCTAATATAAAGAAACAAAACCAAAACTCTAAAACGTCATATAAAAAAACGGAGGGAATATCTATTTTACTTACCCAACATAGATTATGTCGATTGAGTGTAATAACTACTTTTTTTCAAGAATCAAAGGTAGTTGACTTTCTATTTTACTTCATGTTCTAATGAATCAACCAAGATTTGTCAATCTTGGAAGTTAAGTGCATATTGGGACATTCTTACTGAAGCAATATACTGATGAGACACGACGATCAAACTTGAACATGAAAAAACGAAAACGACAATAGTAAAAAATAAATGATACACGGAAAAACAAAAACGTCAATTAAAAAGAATCGAAGAGAGTAGCATGTAAAGAAGGCAGGGTGACCTGAAAATAGGACCATATTTCTTGGAAAGGACAGAGAAGACATGAGGGCCATGCTTAGCAAGCAGAGGAAGATGTCCCACAAATGGCAGAGATGGAGGGCCTGGAACCTTTCTAACTCCCCAGTAAGGAGCATACAGATAAGCTAATGATCCAATTAGTAATGCAAAAATGGTGATTATAATTTGGAGAAGAGAAGGTGAATTTGTCAAAGGCAAAAGAGCCTCAGTTAAGTGTTGAATTGTTAGAGGCAATGAATTCATTGAGGTAGGAAATGGTATTTTTCATAGTCCAAATGTAAATTTGATAAATGGAATATATAGGGTCACTTGTATTCATGTGGAGGTCTTTGTCCTTATTGAATGACCACTTATAAAATAATGGAAGGCCACTTCATATCTACTCTATTTAATTAAATGGGTACTTTGATTTTATTAATACGAATAATGAATTACAATCATCAAACATCAATACAATTTAGGATAATTACCATATTTTATTCAAAATTTCTATAAAAAGATAAATATTAAGAAATATCACATATTTGTTTAATAATAAAAGCTCATAAAATGTATCAATTTCATCATATAAATACTAGTAAAATTTATGACAAATATGCTCTAATGAATTAAAAAGATCCATTTATATCTTGATTGAAGCACAACACTTTGTTCTATAGACAAACTTTGATTTGCTCTATTTGATACAAAATCTTAAAATTATTGGTCCATATTACTCTTGAACTTGGCACTCTTTCTGGCAATCCCCCACACAAGGAGTCCGGCTCCTCTCCAATTCCAATCCCTCATGTTCCCTCATATTCTCTTCTTTTCCATCACTTTCTCACCAATTTTATATTATCAAAGGTGTTGATGAAGAAAGCTAACCATATAGAAGATAACAAATGCTTTTAAGTAGACATTCCATCAACACTATATTAAAAATGCATGTCATGCATGTGGAAGACGATAAAATCACCTTAGAATGAAATATGCACCTTAGAAGCAAATTACTTGATTAAATGTCTACTTGGAAGCATTTGTTGTCTTCTACATGCCTAACTTTCTTCGTCAACACCTTTAATAATATAAAAATTGGTGAGAAAATGATGAAAATGAGAAGAACATGAGGGAATGGAATTGTAGAGGAGCTTACTCCCACACGAGGGTATAATTGATCACTTCCACCTGCAAAAAAACAAGTAGATGCATTATACTATGTTACTATCTATTGGTCGGAACAAGAATTATAGTCAAGACTTCCGAATTAAAAGTTAAGTCAGATCTCACTGGCTATTGATGATAAAAAAGAAAAGAAAAGTACCTTCCGATTGGCAACGATGAACGGAACAATCTGCAAAGCATTGGTCATTCTTTGTAACAATAGAATATCACTGCTATTTATACATTTAACTGCACATTCTGTTGAACAGATGGATCGAGTGGGTGGAATCACACAACTCTCAAATAGACACTTCTTGAAACACTTACTGAAGCTTGCTGTTGCATCTTCTACTGAGACCATCAACAACATTACAAATATAATTTTGTATACTTCAACTCTTTTTTGCTCCATAATTAATTTAATATATATGTTTAATTTGTTTTTCTTTCAATCCGGTAAACATAAAGGTTATTTATAATAGTACATTACATAACAAAATCTATTTCATCTTTTAATGTAAAACTATTAAATGTCTCGTATATCTAAACTATATACATGAGGTTCGAATTAATATTTTTTTTAAGTTATCGGAAGTAACTCTTTAGACCACCCCTCCTGCCACATCATACTAGCACCTTATTTAATACCCCAATGCATATAAGTTCCATAAACCGATACTATTGTTTTAACTACATGAACCGATTCGATGAAAAATTATTTCGATTTCCAACCGTTCGGTTGATGTCGGTTTTGAAGCAAAAATAAGTCGGTTAGATCGGTTTTTCGATTTTTAAATAGACAAAAATCAAAGTGCACAATTTGAAACTAAATATATTTACACGTTCTCATGAAGTTAAAAAACAAAATAAAAATACAGACATAACTAAACTACAATTTAACAAACATAAACTTGCCATTTGCTCCCAACTAAGCTTCCAAATGCTATAAACACCCTATTTAATACCCTATTTAATACCCTCAATGCCTATAAACTCCATAAACCTCTACTATTGGTTTTTAACTACATGAACAGATTCGCTTGAAAATTATTTCGGTTTTCAACGGTTCAGTTGATGTCGGTTTTGAGGCAAAATTAAGTCGATTTTATCGGTTTTTGGATTTTCAAACAAACAGAAAATCAAAGTGCACAAAACTAAATAGATTTACACGCTCACATGAAGTCAAAAAATAAAATAAAAATACAGCCATAACAAGAATACATTTTAACAAACATAAACTTGCTCGTTTGCTCCCAACTAAGCTTCCAAATGCTAGTCATTGAGTTCATTGCATTCATATCTATACAAATGAAGGCAAAAAATAAAAGAGTTAAATAGTAAATAAAATTTTAATTCATACTAACCAAATCAGTTTCAGTAGAGGCGTCCAGCTCCTTATTACTCATTATTGGATGAATCGTGCTAAATAAGTAGCATATTGTCTAAAACTCATTTACAATTGAGTCAAAATACCAAAAATATTTAGGTTTCGATAACAGTTCAAAGAAAAAAATATGAAATTGAATTGTATTGATAACTTTGTCCTTACTTTAGTACATTTATATATATAAATAATATATATAAGAAAATAAAAATATCAAATAAATTATAAATATTATTAATTAAATTATAAATAGTATAAATATAAATATAATTAAGTAAATAATAATAATAATAATGATAATAATAACAATGAGAACAATAGTAATAATAATGAAAATAACAATATTATTAATATGAATAAGAAGGATAATAACAACAATAATAATAATAATGATAATGATGAATGATGATGATGGTGATGATAAGAATAGTAAGAAGGAAAATGATAATAATAATAATAATAATACTAATAATGAGAATAATAATAATAATCATAATAATGACAACAATAATAATATTAATAATGATTAAGGATGATAATAATAATAATAATGATAATAATAATAATAATAATAATAACAATAACAATGATAATAATAATTAGAATAATGATAATAACAAGAATGATAATATTATAATTAAAATAATAATAATAATAATAATAATAACTAAAATAATAGAAAAACCGTATTAAATTAACAAACTTTGAAAGAATATATGTATGGGGAAAAATTATGGAAGGAGAAATTTGTAAAATTGAATTTCATCACTTCTCTTTTATTTAAGATTTAAAATTTGTTATGGATTCTTGTAAGGTCTTAATATATTTCACACTCAATTTAATTTTTTTTTTTTTTTTTTTTTTTTTAATTGAGGAGTTTTATTGAATTAACAAAAACGGTACATAAGAAACAAATGGGACATAGCTCTTACAATGACCTCCTACTAAATATAGATGAGCTAATACCCCAACTAAGACATAGTTCAAAGTTAGCCTTAGTAGCTTTTACATTTATCCAATTGCTAGCTTTCATTGAAACATCCTTACAAATAGTACTCAAAATCCGATCTCGAGGAAGTTGTCTTTGTGCATAAATCCGAGCATTTCTCTCCCTCCAAACATGGTATACAGAGCAACATAAGGCGATTCTCCCAAGCGAGCTACGGAAACTCCCGCTCTTGAACTCCTCACTACACCATTTCCCTTCATATTCCCAATCTCGTGCCACTCTGTAAGCATTCAATCGCTGCAGCACACTCCTCCAGATACCTGCTGTGTACTCACAAAGAAAGAACAAATGATTTGCACTTTCATTCTCATCACAGAAACTACAAACATTGTTAGCCACTATTCCCCACATATGCAATCTGTCCATAGTGCTCAACTTCCCCAAGTACAACATCCACGCAATGAAACTGTGGCGAGGGATAGCTTTCTTATGCCACGTTACATGTGTCCAAGTAAGAGGAGCTCTAACACCTCTTAATTTTTGCCATACACTCTGCAAGGAGAATTTCCCATCCCCATTTAGCTTCCAAAGAATACAGTCTTTAACATCTCTTAACTCAACATTATTGATTTGATCTCTTATGCGGCTTATTTGTTTTGTTTCCCTACGCCCTCTCGGCCATCTTATCTGCCTTATCATAGCAACTGTGTCCTTGCTATTGACTCCAACCCACTCTGCCTCCTCAGCACTCAATCTGTCAATCAACGGTCCTTCTGGCAGCCAATCATCATACCATAAACTCACATCCCTTCCAGAGCCCACACGTATATCCATCGCACCCTTCATCTCATCCTTGAGCTCAACCAATTTATTCCAGAACCAAGGATCACCTTGCTTGCATTTATAACACCACAAGGAGGCCCCCTTTAGCCTATACGTATGAACCCATCGAACCCACATTGTATCTTTCTTTCTAAACACATCCCATAGGAGTTTTAGGAGGCATGCTTTGTTCCATGTGCTGAAATCTTTTATGTCTAGCCCCCCCTCTTCTTTTGGAGCGCAAATAAACTTCCAAGCCACCGGTACATGACCTTTCATATCATAATGCCCTTGCCACAAGAAGCGTCGTATCTTTTGATCGACTTCCTTAATCACACTCTTAGGTAGGGGAAAAACACTTGCCCAATACATTTGTATCCCGAACAACACTGCATTTATTAGTTGTACTCTGCCCGCATAACTCAGCTTTTTAGCACTCCAATGAGATATTTTAGCCTTGATTCTCTCTACCAAGTCCACGCAATCTTTTCTTGTGATTCTCGATGTTACTAACGGCACTCCAAGATATTTCACAGGTAAAGTATCCGCTTTTATATCCAAGATACTGCTTATGTCCAGCTGCAATTGTTCACTAGCTCCTGCACAATACAAGCAACTCTTGGCTAAATTCGGCGAAAGTCCCGCAAGTGTACTGAACCTTTCTATTGACTCTTTTATCATTGTTGCTGTACTAATATTTGCTCCCCCCAATATAAACATGTCATCAGCGAATAGCAAGTGCGTTATGCCCAAAGCCTCACACTTCGGGTGGAATTTAAATCCTTTTTGCGTGCTAACCTTCCTGAGAACTCCTCCCAACACTTCCATCACTAGTAAGAAAAGGTAAGGGGACAACGGATCACACTCAATTTAATTGATTAACAAACTTAATAAATAAATTAATTAACTAATTTTAAGTGCATAATGAATTTAACAGACATTCTCTTATACTCATGTCGATAAAAACTATATTAAAATTACTATAACTTATAATAGACCATCGCTCTTGTTAGATTAGATTATTCACATTCTCTTTCCTTTTTTTTTTTTGATAAGTGATTCATTATAAATTACATATTGTTGAGGCTAAAGTTGCCTTTACAAATCAAATCCGACATAATAGCATTGTTTGTGATGTTAAAATCACGAATAACAAAATTCTTAAGATTTTGGAGGCATCCTTCACTTGTTGATTTCCACAAAATGTTGCAACATTTTCTTGAGTCATCATCGAGCAAGAGCTTGATTTCATCCTCCTGGTGCAAAAAGTAGAAGTACCTAAACCAAATTTGAGAAATAAAGCTGTCCGAGATAATAAAAATATTATGGTTGCTAATGTTTCCAGCAATAATCAAGGATGTGAGAATTCCAGAGCAAATGTTCTTCAGATCCAACTTATTGTTAGCGTCTTCCATGAATAGATTTGATCCTACAATGGTCGAGTGCTTTCCATAAATGGAAGTGAGGATAGTCCATTTGGGATTAGGATCGGGAGTAATTCCGATGAGGATTTTGTTATCTCTTCTTCTGCATCGTCTTTGACAGTCGCAATGGAAGAGGATGTTGCTTCCCATGTTGAAAGAAGGGTTCATTCTTTTAGGTCCAGTCTTTATCAATGCGGCAGTACTCCGTCGAAGGCGAGGACGAATCTTGGATTCAAAACCTTTGATCCACTCATTGCAAAGGGTGGAAGCCAGAATGGTAGTCTTTTGGATGTCCGGATTTGTCTCGTTAAAGAGACAGTCATTTCTGGCTAGCCAGATAACCCAAAGAATACTTCCGAATTTAATGAGATCCTTAATGTTAAAATGGTTCCATTTTTTCATTAACCATCGGGAAACAAAAAGTTCAATGGGGTCAGAAGACAAAATAAAGATATTAAAATAAGAAAAAATAGATTTAGAAAAAGAACATTCCGAAAAAAGATGTTGAATGCTATCAGGAGTGTGCTTGCAAAGTGAGCAGTTTAGAAAAAGACTTTTCTTGGTTTTGTTGCTGAGTAGGTCCATAGTGGGGAGTCTATTTAGCATTAGTCTCCACAAGAAAGTTTGAATTTTCTCAGGGAATGGGGCTTTATAGAGTTTTTCCCAGACACCAGTAGGGATGAGATTGAGATTAGCAGGGTGTTGACTATCGTCACTGTGGGAGGATCTCAACTTGGTATAGATGCTTTTTGTGCTAAAAGTTCTATCTGGCCAGAATCTAGAATCTTCATTTTGGGAAGGGGTAATTGCAAGAATGTCTTTGACAATTGCGTCAGGGAACAGGGAACGAATGAGATGGTGATTCCAGTTGCCATCGCTAGTGATTAGGCTAGAGACCAAAGAGATATGGACATTTGCAGGAGGCTTGATATTAATTGAAGAAAGGGGAGGATGGAAGTTACTCCCTTTATTAATTGAGGGAATCCAAATGTCCTCCCAAATATTGATTGATGTACCGTTCCCAAGTTTCCATTGGGAGAAGTCTTTAATGCATGAAATTCCTGCGGCAATACTTTTCCACGTCCAAGAGGACGTAGGTTTAGGGACGTGAAGGTAGGGGTTGGTGTTAGGAAAGTATTTGGACTTGAGCAATTCGGTCATTGGGAGGTTGGGTTGGGTGATGACTCTCCAACTATGCCTAGCAAGGAGAGAGAGATTGAAGTGATGGAGGTGTTTAAATCCCAACCCCCCTTTGTATTTGTCAGAATGAAGAAATTCCCAGTTGATCCAATGTATCTTTTGTCCTTTGGAGCTCCCCCATAGGAAGTTAGCAAAAATTTTGTCAATTTGATGGAGGCAATTAAGCGGGAATTTATAGACACCCATTGGATAGACAAGGAAAGCTTGCAGTACCGACTTAATTAGAGTGACTTTCCCTGGGAAATTGAGGAATTTTCCATTCCATGAGGAGATTTTCCTTTTGATTTTGTCAATGATATCCAGGAAGATCTGTTTTCTGTTAGAAGTGATATCAAGTGGAATTCCCAGGTAACAACCAAAAGATTGAGATTCGTTTATTCCAAGGAGGGAAAGGCTGGAGAGTTTAACCGCAGGAGGAGTTTTGGGACTAAAGGTTATTATTGATTTCTGGAGATTAATAATTTGTCCCGAGTCGATACAAAATTGCGTGATGGCTGAAGAGAAGGCAGAAATGGAATTGGGTGAGAGGTGTAAGAAGAAGTAGCAATCGTCTGCAAAAAGCAGATGAGAGATTTTGGGCCCATTTTTTGCTATTGACACTCCTTTAAGCAGATTGCAATTTTCAAGATGGGTGAGGGATGAGGAGAGGGCTTCCGTGCAAATAGCAAAAAGGATGGGAGAGAGTGGGTCTCCTTGTCTAAGTCCGCAATTAGGAGAAAAAAGATCAGAGGGCTGACCATTAACGAGCAGAGAATATTTGACAGTCGTAATACATTGCTTAATTAGTTGAATCCAATGCTGGGGAAAGTTGAGTTTTTGAAGAAGGCAAAGGAGAAAATCCCAACTAACCCTGTCAAAAGCTTTACTCATATCAATTTTGATGGCAGCAACTCCATGCTTTTTCATTTGAGATGTTCTGATAGAGTGGGTGAGTTCTTGGGCCATAATGATGCTATCTTGGGAGTTTCTGCCATGTATAAACCCATTTTGATAGGGGGATATAATGTCATTTAAGTGGGGTTTGAGTCTATTGACCAAGACTTTGGCTGCTATCTTGTAGATGACATTACAGAGGCTGATTGGTCGATAATCACCAATCTCAGATGGGCATTCAATTTTTGGGATGAGGGTGATGAAGGTATTGTTGATTTCTTTCAAGATGTACCCGTTATTGAGGAATTCAAGTGTGGCAAGGGTGAAATAATTTAACACCGAATGGCAACAACTAAATAATTAAAAGGCTTTTAAACATTCTCTAATATCAAAATCACTACCTCTTGAATCTTTTTTGGTATCGAAATAATACAAACTAAAACTCTATTTAGCCCAACGACATCTATCTTATCATGTTCCATAGTCCGTAATCGAGAAAGATGCCCTTTGCTATGATGGGGACATAAGGGAGATTCCATTTTTCATGTTTTGTCATTGTTCTAAGAATTGGTGGATCATGATGTATCTAAATTTTAATATGGAAAGCATATCATTGTTCATTTGTACTTTTTGGTATCAATAATTTACCAACAATGGTTATAATTGAGTTCCCCTTAAATCCATAGATTATGTTGGCATCAATTATAATGCTTTTGACCTTTCTTTCTAGTTTATAACCATCCGTTTATACAAGTTGCTTTTGGCATATTAAGGTTGCATCATCATCACATTCATATATGACAACATAAATATGAGATAATATGCGTCTTCCGACAATAATTGTTCCGAGGTCTGTTAAGCTCAAGTCAGATACGATCAAACTTATAACGATTCGTCCCAGGTGGTATTTGTCCTGAGGTTAGGCTCGATAAAAAACTAGAATTAGAGTCACCAACCGATAGATGACTCGATAAATAGACAATGTTAAAATAAAAGTAAAATAGTTTTAAATAACTCCGTGAAATATGAGAAAAACATACATTTTGTTAATCGAATCATTTAAAACCGTAAAAAATGTATATATAAAAACTTGAAGTTAAATTGAATGGAAGGGCAACATAGAGTATCACTATATCAGCAATAATTAGGGTTGTTAACGAGCCGGTCCTAATCGGTTTTGGCCCAAATCGGTTCGAACCGTTAATTAAACCGGTTTCACTAGCTAATCGGTTCATTAATAAATCGGCTTGAAGTTCAATTCATAATCGGTTCAAAAATAAAATCGTATAAACCGGTTTGTTAATCGAATCATTTAAAACCGCAAAAAATGGCTCATTAATCAGTTTGAAATAAGAATCGCTCGCTCGGATCGCCAATCGTTTCGATCGTAATCCGTTTTCTACTCGTAAATGGGTTTTCAGGATATGTTTGGTATAGTTTTTTTAAATAAAAACGAATATTATAAACTATTTTAACGAATGGGCAAACGATTAATGAGTGATTTGCAATGAATTTAACGAATCATGATCTGTTCGAATTAAAACTATATGTTAATAAAATAAATTTTATAATCTATTTTAACGAGCCAGTGCAAACGATATACGACTTGTAAGAACGAATCGTAAATTTAACAAACTGTTTTGCTAGCGAACCGGTTCTCTAACAGGCCTAGCAACAACAAGGACACATACTGACTCTTTCATAAAATACAATGACGGCCCACGGGGCATAGCTCAAATGGTAAGGGGCTTCACTATAAGAGTGTGCTTCTTCACAAGTGTGTGGGTTTGATCCACGGTAGATGTATGAGTAACTCTGCATTTGTTGAAGGGAGGATCTGCTTGTGGGTGGTTACCCAGCCTCTCTGGGCACTCTTGAGGTGGAGTACCGAGCCGCTAGAGGCATATCCCGGATTCACCTCCTCTGTTGGGCGATGGGCTAGCCAAGCGGGGGCGCCTTAAATGAGTGTATCATTTATAAAATACAATGACGCGAGAATAAATGGATCAATAAATGGATCAAATAAGGCTCCAGACTCGAGTGAAAGTTGAAATATGGACATGGATTAGTACAACAGAATATTTAGTGTGGGTTAAATAATAAGGTTGGGCTCAAGTATAAAAGGCTTTAACAAATTTTTTAAAATTTTGGGGCCCTTGCATCAAGTTCAACACTTATTGTGCTGGACCTCCATCAGAGGTAATCTTAAGTCTCCTTTAAAATTTTAATGATGAGCCGAGCAATTTTTTTTTTGAATTTAGGCTTAACTTGTGTACAACGGCTAAGCGTGGTTCAATTTATTGAAGGACCTTTTTCTTTTGAAATTAACGATGAAATAAATATCGAATCTAGGACCTTCTAATCACTATGAAAAGTCTTTTCCATTAGACTATACGATTGACTAAATTTATTGAAGGACTTGAAACTAAATTAACTTTACTTAGCTTTATGATTTCAATTCTCGACAACATCCAAAATTTAATCTCGTATTAAAACAAGGAACTAAAGGCCAAGAGCGGACCACCCGAACAAGCATGTCGTCTTAACCTAAACTTAGGATAAAAGGTTTAGTGGCTCGGGAATTTGCATGCTACACTGGACAGCCGAAGGAAAAGAAAACCTCGTTGTAAAAATTTACATATACATTCCAGCTATTCCCTTACAAAATGGAAGACGAATGCGGTAATTCCCGTGATGAATTTTCATTAACTAGCCTAGCTTTCTTCCATCCAAAGTCCAAACACAGACAATATGCTAATACTTTAGTGTAATGTACATAATCTTGAAGGGTGAAAAGAATTCTACCCAGAAATCAACATTTTATCCTCTACATATTCTACAAAACCATATGTAGGATCAGTCTGATTCACCTATAAGCACCGAATGCTCGATGATTATTATCGATCAGCCTCGCCGCTTATGAAGCGCACTGGCAACTGAAGAATAGTTTTCAGGATTCCAGCAGGCTCATCGAATCCCTACCGACCTATTCGAAATAGCTGAGGTGACTAAATAAGATTTGCCCCACAACTATATTGAAAACCATTGAAGCTACTACAAGATCTCAATTATGGGTTGATTCTTGTAACTTTGCATCTTAATCTGCAAAATATAGAATGAGAAGAAGTTAGAAAGATCGAGCGCATCAATAATCAAGATGGAAGTTTGAAGAAATACAATTTAGTATTATGTGGTGTACAAAGGATACAGAGGAACTTCTGATCTTCTTGCAATTCTACATCCCCTGTCGAATTAATTGATAAGTATATATAAGCTACACTTCCAACGCAACATAAACGAGAACTGCACACAATGAATATACAGATAATACCAAGGGGAGGGAGACCGAAAGAACCACCATTCGACATAACCTTCAAGGGTCTGACTTAAGATAGTCCAGTTGATCAACAAGGTCCTCCAAGTCATCCCCCCATTCGGATACCACCAGATCATTGACATCTACTCTGGCTTCGGTTTCATCACCACCTGTTAAAAGTTCTTCATTCAGCAAGTCCTGCCAAATGTTCTCAGAAATAGGATTGAAATTCATACCGCTCGTTGTAGGAACAAAGCTATCCTTTAGTTCCATAGCAGTGCTGCTAGATTGATCTTCAAGGGCTGCATTAAAAAGGGTCTCCATATCCGACTCAAACGGCACAAGATCGTCCCCCTCTTGGTTTGTGAAATCAAGACTCTGTTCATTGTTTATTGCAGCTGAGACAGCTTCTTGCATACTATCCTTACTTGGGCTCATAGTTATTCTCCTCTTTTGGCCTATTCTAATCTCCTTTCTACCCTTATTCCCAAACTTGTCTACAAAAGAGGGATTCGTAAACGCTTTAGCAATAAAATTCATCATATGCTGCTGTTTCCTCTCAGTATTCAATATCCTTTCTTCCATTGCAATAACTTTTTCTCTTGATTGCTGTTGATGCTGCCTAAGCTTGATGATTTCTGCCATCAAAACGCTTCGATCCCTCTTAAGCATTTCGAGTTCTTCATCCATCCCGTAATACCCCAATTCAACACAAGAACCTACTGCACTTTGCTGCTGGATGTTGTGCGACACGTTTCTCCTCCTTTTGATGTTTTTCAATAGATGTTTCTGACCTGCAAGAAAGCCCTCATTCGCAAACTCCCATCTGTCTGAATCAATTTTCCTAAATCCCTGCATTCATTATTACATATTTAGCATACAGAAATATTTCCAAATTTGGGAAAAACAATATTCAGAATGCAATAACAAGTGTATAGTAAATCAAATTAGACCTTCAACAAAATTGTACCCAAAAAAATGTAATCTTCAATCATTAATCCTAAAACCCATGATAATTTTCACCCAAAATATCAACTTTTTCATTTCCCCATGTCCTAGAATCACTCAACAACAACAAATTTTACTTAGTTTTCATAAAAATCAATACTCCTCCAAGTTCATTTTAATTGAAGTTTTCGTTTTTCGTCCTATAAACTTTTGATCATCAATTAGTTTTCATTACAACCAATCAAGAAACAACATAAGGAAAAGCAAAACTTACATATGTATTAAGCTGTCTTATGAAGCTAGAGAAGTTGCTGTGCTTGAAGTACCTAGGAAGCAGAGTGGTTGAAAATCGATGAGAATCCCAAACAATGAAGCTGTTTCTAGCATTACTCCATGAAATCACTGAATCAGTTGAAGGGTCTTGGACAATATCATATGTCTTTGTCAAGAATGGTGGTGGACCTATTTCATGTAAACCCGACATTGGCCTAGGTTGATCACCACCTCCATCTCCTCCTGCTTCTCCTCCACTGCCCATGAACCCATTTTCATCTTCTTCCAACTTGATAGATACCCTCATAGTATCACTCATTTCTCTACTTTCTTGAACAATTTTATTGTGGTTTTGTAATATTTGTTGAATTCTTTGTATTGTGATTTTGTACTAAAATTGGCTAGTAGGAGTCTAGGGGGTGGTGATATAAATCATTTCAGGGGGGGGGGGGGGGGGGGGGCGGGGGGGAGGTTGGAATGTTCTAGAGAATGGAACACTTTGTAAGGATAAAGAGGTGAATTTGGATTTTTGTTGTGTTTGGGCAACACTATATGCACACCCAAATAGTGCTTTTTTGGCATGTGTCACTCCCTCAACAACTATTTTTCAAATAGGGGGGGCCATATTGTTATAGGGGTTACTATTTGGGTGTGCATATAACACCCCAGGTTTTTTGGGACACATTTGATTTGATGTGATAATTTCTACTCCCTCCATCCCTAAATGATAGAACCATTTACTTTTTTACTGTCTTCGAGACACAATTTAAAACGTAAATATTTTTTATTGTACATGTGTAAAAATTACTACATAACAACTTGTTATTCTAAAAATATATATTGAGACGAATCTAACAAGATCCAATATAATTATATTATTTATTATCGACTAATGAGATTTTACGGTCAAAATATTCAAAATTTGACCCAAAAAGTCAAAATGCTTCCATCATTTAGGGATGGAGGAGTAAGAAGTTTCATGCAAGCTTATTTGTGCTTTAGTTTTTCACAAGGCTTATTTGTGCTTTAGTTTTAAACTTAGTTTGAACATTTTTTGATATTTTAATTATTTTTTTAATTTTTGACTCGCCCTATTATATTATTTTCAAAGATACCCCATTTATTTTCATTTTAATTTCTCTCTTGTTAATAATTACATTTACATACATTTTTATAATCTACTTTCTTGAACAATTTTATTGTGGTTTTGTAATATTTGTTAAATTTTTTGTATTGTGATTTTGTACTAAAATTGGCTAGTAGGAGTCTAGGGGGTGGGGATATAAATCATTTTGGGGGGGGGGGGGGGGGGGGGGGAGGTTGGAAAGTTCTGGAGAATGGAACACTTTGTAAGGATAAAGAGGTCAATTTGGATTTTTGTTGTGTTTTTTGAGACACTTTCATTTGATCTGATAATTTCTAAGAAGTTTCATGCAAAAGCTTATTTGTGCTTTCGTTTTTCACAAGGCTTATTTGTGCTTTAATTTTAAATTTAGTTTGAATATTTTTTGATATTTTAATTATTTTTTTGATTTTTGACTTGCTCTATTATATTATTTTCAAAGATACCCCTTCATTTTCATTTTAATTTCTCTCTTGTTAATAATTACATTTAAATACATTTTTATAATAATATTTTTTTGTTTCCACACACATCTTCGACTAATTTATGCATTCGCACTAAGAAAATATGTGCTTTCAACATCAAATTATGTTGTTAAGTACATCACTAACACGAGGGAATTGATGATTTAGTCCCGGTAAGTGGGTCAGTGTTACACTTTGATCCCAGTAAGTGACACGGATGTGCAAATGGTCTTAGTAAATGGCTAGCAGGTGGGCATTTGGTCCCTAATTTAACACATACGTTAATTTGGGGTATTTTTGCCATTTTGAGATAATTTGAGGGATGATTATGTAATTTTAAGACTTTGCTTTATCATATAACTCTTTTTTATTTTGTTTTAAATTTCTTTTCGATTCTTCTAATTGTTTTTTAGATTTTCTTTTCGATTTTTTTCCTAGTAAAACGGTTCGATTTTGGTAGTTGTTTTAGCTAAAAGTTTTGGTTTGGCAAAAAGGTTCTCCTTTTCGTATTTTTTGGGCAAAAATGTTCGATTTTGATAGTTCTTTGCCAAAACGTTTTCGTAGTTTGCCAAAAAGGTTCGATTTTGGTAGTTGTTTTAGCTAAAAGTTTTGGTTTGCCAAAAAGGTTCTCCTTTTCGTATTTTTTGAGCAAAAATGTTTGATTTTGATAGTTCTTTGCCAAAACGTTTTCGTAGTTTGCCAAAAAGGTTCGATATTCGTAGTTTTTTTACAAAATGGTTCAATATTGATAGTTTTGGGGAAAAAAAAATCTATTTTGGTAGTTTTTTTCGCAAAAATATCCGATTTTGATCATTGTTTTAGCAAACAGGTTTGACATGGCTTCATCGATCACTCACGTTTGTTAAAAAACACTAGTCGATCACCCTAGTATGACTTTGTATACTTTCGATCACTCATGTTAGGTATTACGTATACTTTTGGTCACTCAAACGTTTTTTTGGTACAACTCTTGATTTTTTGAAATTTCTAACATTTTGGTAAGGATATATTAGTCATTCTCTCATAATTTTGTCATGAAAATGTAGAGTGCAATGGAAGTTAATGAAAGTTAGTTGATGTAAGTTAAACAATTATGGGAAAATGACTAAAATACCCTTACAAAAATGTTAAAAATTTCGAAAAATTAAGAGTTGTTCCAACAAAATGTGTGAGTGACAAAAAATATACATAATACATAACATGAGTGATCGAAAGTATACGAAGTCATACTAGGGTGATCGAATAGTGTTTTTTTAACAAACGTAAGTGATCGATGAAGGCATTTGCTCTAATTTTTAACCCAAAGCTTTCACCCATTTTCCCTCCCAACTTCCTTAATTAAACAACATATTAAACAACCCCTACAATAATGGTCTCCAAATCATTTCAAACTTCAAAAAAATGGCAAGAGAATCCGGTCAACTAGAAATAAGGACTAAACATTCATACAATAACCAAACATTACATATTTAAGCCAAAAATAGCCAAATATTAAGTGTAATTGCTATTTGTATGGGACAAGAATTAGTAATATACAATCCGATGAAATATCCATTTTGTGTAAATAATTGGTATGCAAATACATCCAAATAGCAAAATTAAAATCATTATTGTTATGATTATGGCAAGGCATAGAGATATATTGCATTGTGATGAGATACTCATATTTTTGGAAATAATTTTTATGTAAATGCTTTTGAAATAACCAAATTATAATTATTATTGCTCTAAGTAGATGGAAGACACATTTTATTTATATGTTTTTCTCACTGTGTAATATGTAAAATTTATAATTATATAGTGAATTTATGAGTGGGAAACATGTCAATTATCTATAGATTAATATAAATAGCAAATAGTAATTATAATTGGCTATGTCAATAACATTTTAAATGGATAAATTGGTATGTACATGCTATTTAAATTAGTGTTGTTATTGGTTTGGGAGAACCGAGATCCGCCCGGTACCCGGTCCGAAATTCTCGGTCGGTGTATGCCCGGAAAGAAAACGGTTCGAAAAAGGGTAAAAAAATTAACCGGCATCTGATAAGTTACCAGGTGAAGTATCCGATAAAGTATTCAATAACATATTCGATGTTAATTTTTAGTATTATTGATTTTGAACATATTTTAAAGATTATTTTTTCTATTCTTATATGTTTTTTTATCGGATATGCTCAGAATCGGTCCAAAAAATATATCTGATATGGTTAACGATCCGGACCTGATAGAACCGTTAACTTATCGGTCCGGTTCTCGGGAGAGTGGATACCCGGACAGGTAACAACACTAATTGAGATAACCACATTTAACACATTATGGCTATGTACGCTCGTTATTTATGTAATGACTAAGCACACCTGATAATAAACCACACAAATAAAAAAATTATAAAAATAAATGAGTATACTTGCAACAATTGCAAAACAAAAGAAAAAAAAATCAAACCATTAGTAGATTTCGAAACATCCATATACAGTAAAACGTCTATAAATTAATAATCTCTCTAAGATAATAAATTTGTCCGGTCCCGACTGGGCTAGTTAAAAAATTAACGAAATCGATAAAATAATAAGTTAATAATTTTTTTTTAAAAATCCTTTATAATATAAGGTCCCACGAAAATTATAAATTAATAATCCTTAGAAATTGAAATAATATAATTATAATTTATTTAAAATATGACTCTATAGTAGTTTATTTTTTTTCTTAAAGTTCAAATCACATTAGGTTTCATCTCTAATTTTTTCTTATTGCATCCATTAGTTCCGGTGTTGTGTTTTCGAATTGTAACATAAATTTGTGAAGAGTTATAGACGCCAAAAGTTCTTCCTTTAGGGTAACAGGTTTCGAAGACACGGTGTCATCTTCATCTTCATCATACATTGTTCTCAATGATAGCAGTAATATCATTAAACTTTACATATATTTATGCAAAAACTCTTCATCTCATGCAAAAACTCTTTAAATGAATAAATTATTAATTTATAGATAAATTAATAACTCTCTAAATTAATAAATTTAGCCGGTCCCAACATTATTAATTTATAGACGTTTAAGTGTAGATAAGATTTAAACATAATAGAAATAAAATTAACAAAGCTATAAAAGCTAAGTACTTAGATAAAATATAGAATACTTATTTATGAAAAAATTGACATTTAAATAGGAACCCCGAAAAACACATTGGAGAGACTTCGAAATTTAGAAGAAAAAAAAAGAAACGAACACATCTTGCACAACAAAAATATCGAACTTCTTTGATGCTTTAAAATATTTGAAATTTGCAAAAAAAAAAAAATGAAGGAAATGAAGGATGAGAAATTATTCATCATAATGAAGTCAGAATAATCAAAACATTAATTACAAGGAAAGCGAAATAATTGGGAGGAGATAAATTAGGAAGCATTGATTTTATTTCCTTGCATGCTTGATTCAATCGCTGACAAAAAGGCCCTTTTATTATGTAAATCGTTATATCAAATTTGTTCTCAAGCATCGATCAACGGTGAATCAGTGATTTAAGATGATTGCTTAAAGATTTTCTTAAGGCTAGCGATAATGCCAGAACAATTTTCATGTTGCCAGAGCAAAATCATGTTGAATTCCTTTTATACCCCTTTTCTCAAACTATATTTTCAACATAATCTCAATTGTTAATTATAACATTTATTCATGCTTTCATTATTCAAATAGAAATCAAAATATTCTATCATTAACAATCAACATTGTAATTATAAGACATATAATCAAAGGGCATAAAAGGAATTAAAGATAGTTTTGCTCTGGTAATATGAAAATTGCTCTGGCATAGCCTTTTCTTAAACTCGTAAGACCGAGCACATGGAGCTCTCTATTTATTACTACTATATAAATCTTTTATATTTGGCAATTTTATAATTAGTTTCATGACATATAAATGCATACCTACTAGTACAAATAAATAAATGAATTATCACATTCTTTCATATTGTGATTTGGTATATAACTATATATATATATATACATTCGAACATGTCACGTTGACCACGACATGATATGTTTTACCATTGTCCAAAATGCTAGCTAAAAGCTGTTAAACCCATCTTCTACCCTCTGCATTCCTCCTTGAGTGTGTCTAATTATTACCTCTTTTATTATATCACCTAAAACTATACTTTTCTTGAACAAACTCATCAAACCTTTTCAACTCTTGAACAATCTTCCAGAATTGGTTTTTCACTTTGTCTCATTGTTTCAAAATGAGTGATCAATCCAACAATTCTGATCTTGCTTCTGCTACTGCAGGTAAATATATGTTTAACGTCAACATCAGCATGTCTCGATGCCTTTAAAGAGCTCTCGATATTTTTTATCTGTCTCTGGCTTCTTGATTGACCAATGGATGGACTTATGTTGTGCATTTCTTGATTGTTCTTTTATTGCAGCTCTGAGTGTTGAGGATCATCAAGATCTTTGTAATACTATTCAGGTGATTGCTATCTGCATAATTTTGTTTGACAGATCATTTGGAGAAAAACGATTTGTGGGATTTGTCTGTTTTCATTAGTTTGATATAATTGGGATATAATGTAGAGTAAGGTGCAAGATTTGTGTGGCGATTCTGAGGATTTCTTGAACACTCTCCCGGCAGATGTCAAGCAACGCGTCGTTTTCCTCAGGAAGATTCAGGTCTAGATGTTCATCTACTATATAAAGTGTTTTTGATTTTATTCTAGATATCTGCAGTTGTGATGGAAATTTTAAACATGCTTCTTATGTTAACAAATCATCTGGAATTATCAATTTTGATCACCTTAAATACTTTTGATTCTTCAAAAATCGGCAAATGATCATTTGGCTAGCTATGTTATCGAATAGATGGAAAGAGACTAAGAGAGCACCATTTTGGATTTAGATATCTCCTCGTTCTTATGGTGGCAGCGAAGAAATTGTGACAGATTGCTATCTAATTATATGGTAAAACATTGTTTTTCAATATATAACCGGCTCAAGTTGAAGAATCATAAGCATCATACTTAACCAGGACTGTGAGATTGTTTACTCACCATGACGAGTGGTTTGTAGACCAGTATCATAGGAGAATAAAACTTGAATGGAGAGTTGTTCACATATACATGATCTATGTTCCTTACTGATCCTAGATTATTCAAATTGACACATGTAATATATGTACACAGAGTCAACAAGATGAATTGGAGGCCAAGTATTTCGAGGAAAGGGCAGCGCTTGAGGCCAAGTACCAGCAGTTGTATGAACCATTGTATTTGCAGGTATATCATTTTGTTGTACATTTGCCTAATGAAATTGACTTATGTCTCCCCGAACAATATATATATGTTGCTCATATCATTATAAGTCCACTTTTCCTTCTTGTTGGCTTTCTCACTGGCATTTGGGGTGCTTCGAACATGATATTCTGTCTTCTCTTGTTATATAACCAATGCATTTTCTTCATAATGTACAGCGCTATGAAGTCGTGAATGGTGTAGTTGAAGTTGAAGGGATTCCAAATGAAAGTACGACAGACAAAGACACCAATAATTCAGCAGGTACTCTTCTGATTCAAATAAATCTGTTGTGTACTTACAGCTAACGAACATATGTATTAATTTTAGGAAACGGAGTCCCACACTTTTGGCTCACTGCAATGAAGAACAATGAAATATTGTCCGATGAGGTAACATGAGCCGGTTGCCAACCTTAATACTCTGGCATGGCATAAGTTATTGGTGCTTCAGTTAGATTTACAATTAAATATCTTTGCAAATTCATGGAACTTGATGAGTGATCCTTTACAGATAACTGAACGAGATGAAGGCGCTCTCAAGTTTCTGAAAGACATAAAGTGGAGCAGACTTGAAGACTCGAAGGGATTTAAGCTTGAATTTTTATTTGATCCTAATCCTTACTTTACGAACAGTGTCCTAACGAAAACATATCATATGATTAGTGAGGAGGAACATATTCTGGAGAAAGCAACAGGGTAAAAGCTTACTTAGCATTTTCGTCTTCGTTAGGCCTTTGGCATGTTCGGTTTTCAATTACTTTCGAATTTTAAGAATCTGTGCATCTTGTAGGACTGAAATTGAATGGCTTCCTGAAAATAATTTGACTCAAAAGGTTCTTAAGAAGAAACCAAAGAACAGCTCCAAAGCTTCCGAGGCAGTCACAAGAGTTGAGGTCTGCGCTAGTTTTTTCAACTTTTTTTATCCACCCGAGGTACCTGAGGATGAAACTGAAATTGATGAGGAGACAGTAAGTATGACGTATACTGTTGCTGGTTAACCATTCCGATATCATTTCTTCTTCTCCTTCTCTTTTCTTTTTGTGTATTTCGTTGTAATTTAGTTTGTTTAGTAATTTATTTTCCCATTTAATTGTTAGGTTGAGTTGCTACAGAGCCAAATGGAACAAGATTATAACATCGGGTGAGTTAAATAGCATATCTGGTATCTTGTGACGACCGCATTGACTAATCTGTTGGATCGTATGTCCAACTCTCCATGATATCCTGGCAGGTCAACTATAAAAGAGAGAATCATTCCACATGCAGTGGCATGGTTTACAGGGGACGCTGCTTCAGATGATGAGGAAGACGCGGATGTTGAAGATGAAGAGAATGATAAAGAAGATGGTACCGAGGATGAAGAAGATGAGGAGACGGATTAAAAGACCACGAAAGAGGTACGATACTCATGTATTTTACCTCTTAACAATCAAGTTACTTAATATAAACAAAAGATCTCATTGTGTAATGTGATCCATTTTCGGACGTTTTTAGGCAGATGAGTATGCTTTTGGTGCCTGGTGCTGTGTTTCCCTTCATCTAGATGATTGTTTCGTTCGGAGCTGTTATCTAGCATTTCATTCTTTACTCTTTCTCGCTCTCGTTCTCCCTTCGGAATGCAGTGTACACGCATCCTATAATGTATCGTTAGTAGAGAATTGGGTCGAGGAAGAGACGAGATCCAAATTTTGTCGATTACTCAATTTTTTTCAGAACTTGTTGTGTGTCTATATTGTGTTATATTGTGTCATTGTTTTGATGGGATGGAGTTGAGGAACACATAAGATTCAAATTACGTTTGCCAGAATTTGTGAGAAAAGTGTTTGTTATTTATCGAGCCATTATTGTGAAATAGTATGTACCACCGAACATATTCGATGATTTATTCAGCAAATTTTCATTGAAAGATAAAAATTGTCACAGTTTCGTTAAAAGTAAATGTACCTCGTAGTTTCCCTTTGCTGCTTTAGTGATTTACCCATTTCATGTACGACTTTTTATAGAGTGAAAATAATAGATAAAATAGCTTCACTCTATATCCAACCCACATAAAAAATATGGTTTCCTGAAAATCTGGAAATACATTCTGTCTAGTAGAGAAGAACGTCCCTACCCCCATTATCTTCTGGATTGGTAATGTCAACACCATAACCTCGAGATTCCAAACCGACAAAAGTGACTCACTTCCACTATCTTCTGGAGTTGATAATGACAACACCATAACCTCGAGATTCCAAACCGACAAAAGTGACCCACTTCCACTACCTTCTGGAGTTGATAATGACAGCACCATAACCTCGAGATTCCAAACCGACAAAAGTGTCCCACTCCCACTACCTTCTGGAGTTGATAATGACAACACCATAACCTCGAGGTTCCAAACCGACAAAAGTGTCCCACTACCTTCTGGAGTTGATAATGACAACACAATAACCTCGAGATTCCAAACCGACAAAAGTGACCCACTCCCGCTACTTTCTGAAGTTGGTAATGACAACACAATAACCTCGAGATTCCAAACCGATAAGAACCTCCCCACACCCCACTACCTTTTAGAAATGATAGTGACAACACCCTATAAAAATGGTGTTCTACCTCATATGCATACCACTTCAAATGGATCCTTATCGTCCAAATAAGCCAATAACAGATCCTTTTAGTCTGGAGATATCCAACGACAATTTGAATTAGAAGAAGCGTTGCTCGATAAGCAACAAGAAATTGTTGAAGAGTTGCTAAGGCGAGAAAATCGATCACACAAAAGGAAAATTTTAAGTAGGGATCATGTTGCTGCTAATGAGAGGCTCATGGCTGACTATTTCAATCAGCCATGCACTTACAATGAAATACAATTCACACGAAGATTTCGAATGAGGAAGCCACTGTTTCTCCATATTGTAGATGCAAAATCAAATTACGACATCTATTTAACGCATAGGAAAAATGGTTCGGGGAAGCTTGGTTTGACTCCTATCCAGAAGTGTACAGCTGTCATGCGCATGCTAGCATATGGGGTAGCTGGTGATGCTTGTGATGAGTATGTGAAGATTGGAGAAACCACTGCACTCGAGAGAACTCGCAATTTTTGCTAATGAGTAATTGCCCTGTTTCGAGATGAATACTTAAGACGACCAAATGTTTCTGACTTGCAAAGGTGACTCCAAGTTAGTTAGGAGCGTGGTTTCCCTGGAATGATTGGAAGTATCGATTGCATGCACTGGCAGTGGAAGAATTGTCCTAAGGCTTGGCAAGGGCAGTTTATTAGTGGATACAAGGGCGTGCCAACAATTATCCTAAAGGCCGTCGCGTCATATGATTTGTGGATATGACATACTTTTTTGGCATGCTCGGTACTTTAAACGACATAAATGTACTAGACAGGTCCCTGGTTTTCGATGACATTGAGTTTGGACAAGATTCAATGGTTAACTACACTGTGAATGGTCGGCAATACAATATGGTATACTATCTTGCCGACGGGATCTACCCAAAATGGCATGTATTTATCCCGTCGATTCAGCTTCCCCGGAGAAACAAAGAACAATTGTTTGCCAATCAACAAGAATCATGCAGGAAGGATGTGGAACGTGCATCCGGGGTACTCCAAGCACGCTTTGCCATTATTCGTCAACCAGCGTGGATGTGGGATATCGATGTTCTAGGTAAAATAATGAGGGCGTGCATTATTTTACCTAACATGATTGTGGAGGATGAACGAGATACATATACACGAAATTGAGAAAATGTTGACTTCGAGCAATCGGATAGTTCTGGGTTTAGCTCCTCGTTCAATGTCCAAACAGAAGTGTTACCTCAATTTGGAGTGCACGTCCAAGACCGATTTGAATAAAAAATTCATACTAGAGCCGAACTACGTGATAAGGCACAACATATTCAGTGGAAGGCTGATCTCGTTGAGCACATATGGAATAAGTTTGGAACAACCGTTTGACAAAATTATTTTTCAAGTTTAACAATGTTTATTGTGTGCTTTTTATTGTTTGTTTTCAAGTTTTCAATAATCAATGTATGTTTTGATTTACCGAGTGATTAATAATATTGTGTGTTGTTTTAGTAAAATATTACTCACTCCGTCCCTAAAAGATTGTCACATTTTGACTTTTGTTAGTCAAACATTATAAAATTTGATCATGAATTCCCATTAAACGATAAAAAATAATATAGTCTTGTGGGACCTTGTTAGATTCGTCTCAATATATATTTTTGAAATATTAACTTTTTATAATTTTTTCGCATGTAGAATAATAGATATTTATGTTTTAAATCGTGTTTGGTTGATCATCAAAAGTCAAAATATGACAATCTTTTAGGGACGGAGGGAGTAATTTTGTATCTTATTTAATTATTAATTTTTATTGTAATTAATTAATTATTTCCAAATAAATTAAATATTATTTATTATATTATAAAAATTAATTATTATAAAGACTACAATTTTAATAATAACATATGTATAAATAATGAGATAAGTAAATATATGGTGGGGTATAAGATAAAGGTGATGTGGAAGGGAGTGAGTGAATAAAACTTTACTGTGAAAACTGGGTTCAATTGAGGGTGTAGGTGGGTTTAAAGCTGACGTGACACTGAATAAAGTGAGTTTAATCCAACATTTATTGTGGATGATCTTAGAAAAATCGTCTCTATAGATGGTCTCCCTGAGGCTTAAATTATGTATTCTTTCTTAGTTTTTATTCATTATGAATTTTTATATTCACCCCTACAATAATCACGTAATTACAATTTACAACATGGTTAAGATAACGACAAGTTAACAATCAAATATACTATAATAGAGAAATAATTGGTTTATAGCTTTGACCTTCTTCCATTTCCAATGCATTAGCACGAGATCTCGTTTCTGATTAGTAAAACGGTAAACGGTCACGATGATCATCTATGTTTGGGCCGGGACCCAGTAGGTCACCGAACTTTCAAAAGGTCTAAGTTGATCACTTAATTTCTTAAATTGTTCCCATTCACCGCGTTGGTAAATTATAATGTTAATTATCGACTAAGCAATTTAGTAATTTCACATATTAATATGGGGATTGATTTGAAGATTTTGGGTTATTTTAATGAGATTATTTTTTTCCAGAAAATTAATATGTGAAATTATTAAATTACCCCTAATTTAGTCGATAATTAATATTATAATTGACCAATATATAACGATTTAAAAAGTTAGGAGACCTTTTAAAAATTCGACGATCAACTCAATCCATAGCCCAAACATACGTGATCATCCTCACCGTTTGCCGTTATTAAAATTTAATCTCCATCTCTAGAGGGGTTGTTAAACTAGTAGTAGGCATAAACCTCCAATCACACATACTACTACTGTCTACCAACCTTGTTTTTAAAACTCCAATATGATCTTGTTCAAGTGTCAGTAATCTTTCACCAACCACCGCCACTATTGGAAATCTGAATCTCAATCTGAATTCTGACATATATTAATTCATTTATTCAATTAAAAATATACCTTTCTTCATCTTATTCAATATACTATAGTATGCATACACTTACTGCATTATATTCATGAACTCATATAGCTCAAAAACCTCAACTACACTATATTTATGAGCAGCTAAAATATTTTTGCTGTTTAAAATCTTGTTCATCTCTTCATTTTCTGAATCTTGATATTAATATTTACCCACATAAATGGAACGTGCAAGAAAGCTAGCAAACAGAGCAATTCTGTACAACCCATCAAGGTATTCTTCTTCTTTGTCACCTTTCTTGTGTAACCAAAAATCCAATATTATTGGACAATCGAAATGGGACAATCAAAATGGGACAAATGGCATTCATCAGTCCGAAAGGTTTAATCTTTTTCCGACAAGATACAATCTTGGTCAATCGAAAAGGTACAATGTTTATGGATCCTTTGTAAGATCAATATCAGTTGAGGCATTGAAGCCGTCTGATACATTTCCAAGAAGACATAACTCAGCCAGCCCAGATGAGCAATCCAAAATGGCTGAGTTTTGTGGGTTTGCTTCTTTGGATGATTTGATTAGTGCCACTGTGCCTAAATCGATTCGAATTGATGAGATGAGATTGCCCATCTTTCATGAGGGGTTGACTGAATCACAGATGATTGAGCATATGAAGGTTTTGGCTAGTAAGAATAAGGTGTTTAAGTCATTTATTGGAATGGGGTATTATGGTACTCATGTTCCTCATGTAATTTTGAGGAATATAATGGAAAATCCTGGTTGGTATACTCAGTATACGCCGTATCAGGCTGAGATTTCACAAGGGCGGCTTGAGTCGTTGTTGAATTTCCAGACCATGATCACTGATCTTACTGGAATGCCAATGGCTAATGCTTCATTGTTGGATGAGGGGACGGCTGCAGCTGAGGCAATGGCTATGTGTAATAATATTTTCAAGGGGAAGAAAAAGACGTTTGTGATTGCTAGTAATTGTCATCCCCAGAGTATTGATGTTTGTAAGACTAGAGCTGATGGATTCGATCTGAAAGTTATAACTGCTGACGTTAAGGATATTGATTATAAGTCCGGGGATGTTTGTGGGGTGTTGATTCAGTATCCTGGTACAGAGGGGGATATTAGTGATTATACTGAGTTTATTAAGAATGCACACGCTAATGGTGCGAAGGTTGTTATGGCTACGGATTTGTTGGCTTTGACCATGTTGACGCCTCCTGGTGAATTAGGAGCTGACATTGTTGTTGGTTCAGCTCAGAGGTTTGGTGTTCCAATGGGTTATGGTGGTCCTCATGCTGCTTTCCTGGCTACGTCCCAAGAATACAAAAGAATTATGCCCGGAAGAATTATTGGTATTAGTATGGATTCTTGTGGGAAGCCTGCACTCCGTATGGCTATGCAGACAAGGGAACAACACATTCGAAGGGACAAGGCTACCAGCAACATTTGCACTGCTCAGGTAACTTTTGTTTGAAGCATTTGGTTTCTTTTCTATCTTCCATGACCTACGGAGTCAAAGATTTAATTTTGTTTGGGGCTTGGATATTATGGAAGAAAATCAAAGTGGCTCACTACACTACCTACGTTACACATCTATTGTGAAACAGGAGGTAGTGTTTGCATTACACTTTTGGGTCAATCCAGAAACAGCCTCCCTGTTATCACATGGGAAGGTTGACAACTGTTCAGCCTCCCCTACACCCCCTCCCCCTGCCCCTTAGGCAGGTGCCTATTTCGAGTAGGTGGCGCGTGCTATTTGTTTTTTTTTTTATATAGCTTTAGTTATAAAGAATACTTTAAAACAAAAACAATGCAATAACAAGAACACACAAAGAAGAACATTTTTTGGAAGGTGTAGTAAGAAGACTTTAGAGTAAGAAATTGTATCCTTGTCCAATATTTCATATGGAAGTTGGAGTGCAGAGACTTTGGAATCATCTAGTAATATCTCTCTTGAGTTGTGCAGGCATTATTAGCCAACATGGCTGCTATGTTTGCTATTTATCATGGGCCTGAGGGACTCAAAACCATTGGAGAAAGGGTACACGGCCTTGCTGCCACATTTGCTGCTGGATTAAAAAAGATTGGAACTGTCGAAGTGCCAGAGCTAGCTTTTTTTGATACCGTGAAAGTAAAATGCTCCAACTCTAAGGTGATTGCTGATGCTGCTTTGAAGAGTGAAATGAATCTGCGGGTGGTGGATAGCAATACTGTAAGACTCCTTATTAATATAGGATGATCATGTTATGGTGATGTCACGAGTTCTCCTTGAAGATGACTTGATAATTTGTGTCCTTCCAGATCACTGTTTCTTTTGATGAAACAACAACCTTAGAGGATGTTGACAAGCTATTTAAGGTCTTTGCTGGTGGAAAGCAAGTAAGTTATGCCTTCTTTTTGTATGTCACTTAGTTGGCCAAACTATACATTTTGTATGTGAGGGAGAATGCATTTCTTTATATCCTAATTTCAGGTATCTTTTACTGCTGAGAGTCTTGCAGCAGATGTTCAGATCACGATTCCTCGTGGACTTGTGAGGAAGAGCTCATATCTGACTCACCCTATATTTAACTCGTATGGCCTTTTATATCTCAATCATCTATGCTATATATCATTATGCAAGATTTGATGCCAACATTTCAGTGGGTTTTAGGCATCACACAGAGCACGAGCTGCTCAGATACATCCACAAGTTACAATCAAGGGATCTGTCCTTATGCCACAGCATGATTCCACTGGGATCTTGTACAATGAAACTAAATGCCACTACAGAGATGATGCCAGTGACTTGGCCTGCCTTTGCAAGCCTTCACCCATTTGCGCCTCGTGAACAGGCAGAAGGTTACCAGGTTCACCCATCGCTTAAACCTTTCCTTGAACTTCTTTTTTTAATCAAACAACAACAAACTTATTGGCTAAACCTTCGCTTTACAGGAAATGTTCAAGAACTTGGGTGAAATGTTG
Source organism: Echium plantagineum (assembly GCA_003412495.2). Taxonomy (NCBI): domain Eukaryota; kingdom Viridiplantae; phylum Streptophyta; class Magnoliopsida; order Boraginales; family Boraginaceae; genus Echium; species Echium plantagineum. Next base: position 26,851,300 of record CM016565.1, read on the forward strand.
TGTACAATCACTGGCTTTGACTCAGTATCCTTGCAACCAAATGCTGGTGCTTCTGGGGAGTACGCTGGATTGATGGTCATTCGTGCATATCATCTGGTATTTCAGTCCTGTCTTCATTCTCTAATTTTTTCTTACCTCTCAAGCCAAGAACATTTTTTGTTGCCACATGTGTTTTACTCTGGAATATTAGAAGAGAAAATATCTCTTAGTATTCTTTGTAACGGGGCTTCAACTTCCCTGAGTTAGATATTAATGGTGATTGTTCTTGGTGGTTCCATTATGTACTTCATAAACCTGGAAAATGATTTGGAGAGACTGTTAATAATTCTGGAGGTCCACACTAAAATCAATTGGTAATGGATACACTCCGAAGATCTTTATCAACCAATGTGGGGTTGAATTGCTAGTAAAGACTAATATCATATCCAACTGTATTATTAGGTGCCAAGCTTCTAGCTTTAATAATCCATAAACTCAAGAATACCATATTTCAGTTCATTGACTGTACCATGAGAATGCAAGATATAGTTCATTTTGTGTTTTGTAGATTTCATAATCATGAAATATTTATACTGACATGATTGTTTTGATATGACATGTAGTCAAGGGGTGACCATCACCGTAACGTGTGCATCATTCCAGTGTCAGCGCATGGAACAAATCCTGCTAGTGCTGCTATGTGTGGAATGAAGATTGTCACGATTGGCACCGATTCTAAGGGAAATATCAACATTGAAGAGCTACGTCAGGCTGCAGAAGCCAATAAGGAAAATCTTTCTGCTCTTATGGTAGGTGTGCTAGTCTTAGAGTATATGACGTGCTTTTATAAGGCTCCTACATCATTTCTTTCTTTTCTTGATTCTAGGTTACTTATCCTTCAACTCATGGAGTTTATGAAGAAGGAATTGATGAGATATGCAAGATCATTCATGAGAATGGTGGTCAAGTCTACATGGATGGAGCCAACATGAATGCACAGGTAGATAAGTTTCTATGCACTTCATTGTAATATTTCTCCAATAGCTATCAGGAGGAGATCATTAATAGATAGTCTGCATTGTGAGACATACAAAAAGTTGATTTTTTTGAAACGTCAATTCTCCGGGTAGTTCAATCATCAAGTTTGTGAAAAGAATATCATGGTTCAATTTCAGGGTGGTATTGATGTTCGTTCAAGAAATTCATGCTGTAAATATCAGTTATCGTTTCGACATATTCACTTCTTAGCATTTGTCTTAGTCCTGTACAGTCCCTCTTTGTTGTTGTTTTTCAATGTCCCATACTCTCCAATTCGGACTTCTGACGATGCAATCGTTTTTTTATATTATTATTTACATTTTATGTGATTTATGTATCTCGTATTAAATTATTGATCTAATCTAAGTCCCTTGTTACAGGTTGGTCTGACAAGTCCAGGATTTATTGGTGCAGATGTTTGCCATCTCAACCTCCATAAAACATTCTGCATTCCTCATGGTGGCGGTGGACCTGGAATGGGTCCCATTGGTGTGAAGAAACACCTGGCACCTTTTCTACCATCACATCCAGTGGTACGAACTGATTCGATGATTGTCTTCTGAATCATTATTTTTAACCTAAATGCCCATACTCGATCTGATAGCCCAAGAGAGTGATGATGACTTCTCAAATTTGTTTCATTCAGCATTTATAATCTTTTTCTTTAATCTTCTTGTGGTACTGGATACCATCAATATTTTTTAAAATAAGAAACGTGATTACAGTGTTCTATATATTACTTTGTACGGGAAGTATATAGTTGTCACTTCAATAACCAATGAGCACGATTTGACTTGGGCCTCAAATGTGAAGGTTCCTACAGGAGGTATACCAGAGCCAGAAAAACTTGACCCTGTTGGCACTATCTCAGCAGCACCTTGGGGATCAGCACTCATTTTGCCAATTTCATATACCTACATTTCCATGATGGGGTCCAACGGACTTACAGAAGCATCAAAGATAGCCATATTGAATGCAAACTACATGGCTAAGCGTTTAGAGGTCCGTGCTTCTGTCAACTTATAAATTAGGCTTGTCCAGTTTAGGAAAACCCTTTTCCAACTTATAAATTAGGCTTCTTCAGACTTCAATTTTAATTGCTTCAGGCATGTCAAAATTTCGATATTTCTACATAAGAGGTTTCCTTGTTTCTAAAATATAGTGTGTTGGGTTTTACATATGATAGCAAAAAAGCGTTCTTGTTTCTAAATATATTAGTCTTCTAGATTTTATTTTCTTGAAGAACATATTTTTTTGTCTGTGATCTTACATTCTCTTTCTATACACAGAAGCACTACCCAGTTCTTTTCCGTGGAGTCAATGGAACAGTTGCCCATGAGTTTATTATTGATTTGCGGGGTTTCAAGGTAAAAACTTGTTGACCATTTACTATTCAATTTCCTTCTGGAAAAATTCTTTACCTGCTATCTGCATTTCTTTGTAGAATACTGCTGGCATAGAGGCAGAAGATGTTGCCAAACGTCTTATGGACTATGGATTTCATGGGCCAACAATGTCATTCCCTGTTCCTGGTACCCTTATGATTGAGCCAACTGAAAGTGAAAGCAAGGTATAATATAAGGATAATGCCTTTCTATAGGTTGCATAAATAGAATTATATTTTGAGAATTGCTCTCTTTGTGCAGGCTGAGTTGAACAGGTTATGTGATGCTCTCATCTCAATTCGAGAAGAAATTGCTCTAATTGAGAACGGGGAAGCTGACATGAAAAACAATGTTCTTAAGGTGTATTTTCATTCTTCATTATGTAGTTCGTGCAATATTTGTGGAAGTCATTTCGTTATTTAATTGACAACGAATTACTCTCATTTTTTCGCTTGCTTGGGGAAACTTCATGGTGGATGTTATGCATCCCTTATTAATTGTGCAGCATAAAGTGATTGTAACCGTGTTTGCTTTGTGCAGAGTGCTCCTCATCCACCATCAGTACTTATGGCTGATTCATGGACGAAACCGTACTCTCGAGAATATGCTGCCTACCCTGCATCTTGGCTCAGGGATGCTAAGTTCTGGCCCAGCACTGGTATGTTTCATCATTTATCAAGATGTCATCCACGACTTTTGTTCATTAGACAAAATTGCTTGACAAGTTCTTTTTGCCATGTACTTTGTTAGAAGAGTAAACTATTTGAAGAAATCAGGTGTTCTCTTACACTGACTTTGTTTGCTAGAAAAGCACAACTCGGAATTCTGCAGTATATTCTGTCACATACTAATATCTTACCTCGTCTGTCTCATCTTTATGTTTAAGTTCTACATAGCGAAGTTTTGATTAGTGCTTTTCACCTATGACATCATTGACTGCTTCATTCACTACCTCGTTAACTCATCCTTCCTATTTGTGTATCTGCTTGAGATGTTATTAGATAGTGCGTTAAGAATGCAGATGATAGTGAATTATGAGATACTCTAGACTAAAGGGGCAACATAAGCATTGAGTAGTATCGTATCTATCAAGCGTGTAAAGGAAACTGAAATAGGACAATAAGCAGATTTAGCATCTGTTAACATGCAATTTTACCTGTTATTCCTCTGCAGGACGAGTTGACAATGTATATGGTGATCGAAACCTCGTCTGCACCCTTGTTCCAGTATCATCAGAGGTCGACGAACAGGCTGCAGCAAGTGCTTAAGCTTGGAAAAGGAGTTCGCCGAATGAAGGGATTGAGTCATCTTCTTGTATATAGAAAGTCCCATATCTTCTTGGCTGCCTCCCAATTTATTTCACCACATTATTATGAGCTGCTCAAATAACATTGTTGATTGTTATAGATTATATTCAGATATTTTTTTTTGATAGATAGGAAAGTTATTACAATGGAAGAGTTAGGCTCCCTCCATCATATCTATTACAAAAAACATAAGAGACATGATCAAAAACATAAGTATTTGCTGCCTTATTACAAAAATTGGAGAAATTGAAACTATCCTTAGTAATGACTGACAACAAAGTTCTCCAAGTGAGACAAGTACTATTGATTTGATGTTCATCCCAAAACGACCTCCATGCACTCGTCGTAGTAAAACCTGAGCAACATCTAGCTAATACCTGAGAGAAAAGCAAATCAGTAAAGAGGTGAATAGACGTCGGATGTCTATTCATAGCTAAAATGATTCCCAACAAAAGTGTTTGCATAATGGTTTCATCCAAGTTCCGAGGGCAAGGGGAGATAGTCGTCGATTGAGAATCAAAACCACATCTCGACAACTCTGAGTCTTCAGAGACTGAAGCAATGGGAGCATCCAAATGATCAAATAAATTAATCTTCCAACCATTTCTCGTGGTATCAACAAAGGTGAAAACCACTGAAATTCTACAATTTTGCTTCGATGAGATGTCAACATTATTAAACAAATTTGATGGTACAATAGGAGTAAAAGTATAGGGGCGAGCATCGATTTTTCTCCAGAGACTAATAAAGGACATCCGCATATTCAGAAATGCATGAACATGAAATCCAACTCCATTAAACACCATATCATTCCTGCATAGCCAAATACTCCAAAGAGTACTAACAAGAAGTAATAAATTTTCCTTAACATTTTGATGCGATTTCCAAGGCTTGTTAATTAAAAAGGCTATAGAAATATGGAGTTGGTTTGGATAGTGGAGAAGATCTCTAAGCAAATGGGTTGGCCAAAGCTGTTGTATTTGTGTGCACGAACAGAAGAGGTGATAAATTTCCTCTTGGTCATGCTTACAGAAACAACAAAGGGTATTGATTGAGTGTTTTGTGCGTTTCGCAACGTTCAGGGAAGTAGGGAGTCTGTTCAATAGGAGTTTCCAGATGAACAACTTAATTTTATAAGGACATGGAAGTTTCCAAACATTTGTCCAAGTTTTTATAGGAATTTGTGGGTAGTTGGAAGGTTTGGAGATGAGACTTATATTTGAATGTAATAGATTATTATATATATTTCTGGTAGATATTTTTTGGTTATTGACGGTAAGAACATCATCTCCATGGGAGGGGACAATATGAAGTATAAGACTAACGATTCTCGGTGGGAATAGATAGTTCAAAAGCCCAATATTCCAAAAACTATTATTAATAATAAGATGCGAAACAAGAAAGGGTTGTGGGGGATGGGAATTTTCGAAATGAAAGGGAGTTAGAGACTCATTTACATGAATCGGTAACCACCTATCCGCCCAAATGTTAACAGAGGATCCTGATTTAATTTGCCAATGCAAAAAAGTTTTAGTAGAATTAAGACCATATAAAAGGCTTTGCCAAACCCAAGAAGAATTCGGTTTCTTATTTGAATATAATGGTGAAGAATTTGGGAAGTATTTAGATTTTAAAATATTACCACAAAGAGAGTTGTTGTCGAGTAGAATTTTGAAACCACTATTAGCAAGGAGTGATTTATTAAAAAGAGTAAGATTTTTTATATTGAAACCACCAATTTTATTATTCATTGAAAGGAAAGACCAATTAACCCAATGAATTCTATTGCTTTGAAAGGTAGAGTGATTATCACTCCAAAGAAAATTCCCAAATAAAGCCTCTAATTTGTTTATGTAATTAAGCGGGAACTTGTAAACCGACATAGGGTAAACTAATATGGAGGTTAAAACAGATTTAATAAGAGTAATTTTACCCGCTTGATTAAGAAATTTTGAGCTCCAGCTTAAGATGCGCTTTTTGATTTTGTCAATAATGTCAAGAAAAACAGAGTTCTTATTAGTATGAATATCAAGGTTTATACCCAAATAAGAACCTAGACTTTTACATTCATTAATATTAAGATACTGAAAAACTTTTTCTCTGACATGAGAAGGAGTTAAAGGACTGAAGAAGACTTCAGATTTGTCAAAATTGACTATTTGGCCGGAAACATTACAATAGTTAGTTAAAACATTGTGGAAGTTCTGAATGGATTTACTATCTAATTTAATGAAAAAATAGCTATCATCTGCAAAGAGCAAATGCGAGAGTTTTAGAGAGTTTCTAGTAATACCAACTCCTTTGATGAGGGAGTTAGATTGAGCACCACAAAGATTGGCTGATAAAGCCTCAGTGCAAAGGGCAAAAAGAATAGGAGAAAGGGGATCCCCTTGACGAAGACCGCAAGAAGGTTTGAATGGGGAAGAGACCTTACCATTAACAATGACAGAATATTGGACAGTACTAACACATTCTTTAATTAAATTAATCCAAGAAGAAGGAAAATTCATAGTGGAGAGAATTTTAAATAAAAAATCCCAATTAATTCTGTCAAAAGCTTTACTCATATCAATTTTAATAGCCCCTAGTCCTACTTTTTTGCATTTGGAGGTCCGAATGAAATTAGTAAGTTCCTGTGCTAAAATAATATTATCTTGTATTTTCCTTCCAGGAATGAAACCATTTTGAAATTTTGAAATAAGAGAAGAAAGGAACGGTTTTAAACGATTAACTAAAATTTTTGATGAGAGTTTATAAAGAGTATTACATAAACTAATAGGTCTATAATGACTAACTTTTGAAGGGGTATTAATTTTGGGGATAAGAGTTATAAAGGTATTATTAATTTCTTTGAGAATTCGTCCACCATTAAGGAAACTTAAAACTGAGGAGCATATGTCATTTTGCAAAAGATTCCAATTATCTTGGTAAAACCCAGCAGGAAAACCATCGGGTCCCGGAGACTTATTAGGGTGCATTTGAAATAAAGCAACTCGGACCTCCTCATTTGAAAATGGAACTGAAAGAGCAGCGACTTGATACGAGTTAAGTTTATTAGAAATATGCGAGAAATCATAGTTAGATAACATTAAGCCATGATTAGAAAGATCAGGTGGAGTGAACAACTTAATGAAGAATTGAGAACATGTAGATTGAATAGCAGATTCCTCAGTAATAAAATTATTATTGTCATCATAAATTTGTAAAATAGAGTTAATACGCAATCTAGTTTTGGTGGATGCATGAAAAAATTTTGTGTTTATGTCACCATTTTTTGCCCAGGAAATTTTGGCTCTAGAACTCCAATACACATGTTCAGCCTCAAGCAATAAATCAAGTTGAGAGTTTAGAGAAGAAATAAGGTCGTTAATTTGGGGGTTAGCCGGATTAGCTTGAAGCGTGGACAAATTCAGCTGGACATCTTTAATTCTTTGAAATATGTTGCCTATTCTATTCTTATTCCAACTCTTTATTTCTTTTTTAAAAAGTTTAAGCTTATTAAGAAGAACGTACATAGAAGAAGATTGAGAACCGACATGTTTAGCCCAAAAGGCGTTGAGGATTAATTTAAATTCAGGAAGAGTAGTTAAAAATTGTTCTAATTTAAAAGGTCTAACTTTATTAGAAGAAGAAGATTTGGTGGAGATAATAAAGGGCGAGTGATCGGACTTTTGGAAGGGGAGAAAAGTGCAACTAGCATTACTAAACAAGTTAAACCATGAATCATTAGCCATAGCTCTATCAAGTTTTTCGTAAATTCTACCGTTGTTTCGAGAACCCGACCAAGTGAAAAAGTTACCAAAGCTAGCCAAATCTTGAAAATCGAAGATGTTGAGAAAATTCAAAAGGAAATCAGAGCCTTTGATACAAGTATCATTCATAGGAAATTTTTCGTTTGAAAAAATGACCTGGTTAAAATCTCCTAGAATCAACATAGGAGAGGACTCGAAAGGTTTTAAAGTCAAAGCTAAGTTTTCCCAGAAAGATTGTCTTAAATGGAGTTTGGGTTCACCATATAAACAAATGAGAATCCACGGAGCAGCATGCTCGATTAAAAGTTCAAAGACCAAGAGATTTTTAGAAGATAAAAGAAGTTTATAAGTAACATTTGAAGCAAAACCCACCCAAAGGCCCCCACTTCGACCAACTGAATCGACACCCACCGATAAAGGATAGCCTAGCGTAGCTAAGAGTACATCAGATTTCATTTTAGAATGAAGAGTTTCGGAGAGAAAACAAATATCAGGTTTGTGGATCTTGGTGAAGGTGGTGAGAAGCTTAACTGTCGAGGTTTGTCCCAACCCTCGACAGTTCCAAGAAAGTAGATTAAGAGGTATGTTGGGGTTGTGTATGGACAACCACCAAAACCTTTTTAAAAGAAGAAGCCTTAAAAAGAGCATGAAAACATCCAGATAATTTATCATTCAAATAAGTAACAATGGAGTAAAAAGCCATACCAGTTTTCTGCAGATTGCTAGCCAACTCCTCCGGCTCATGCAGCTGCGCCATAGTAACATCCGAGTGGTGAATTTGACTTGGCATAATGTCTTTGTGCTTTTGACTTCCAGTATCAGTTTTCCGTCCACCAATTTTATCAAGATCCGATACCAAGTTTTCAATTTTGTGCAATTCAGGTGTCAAAAAGTCTGTCCCATTGTTGTTCTTTTTTGTGAATTTGAGTTTCTTTGTTTCTGATGCTCCTCTAATTGAACTCTGAGTAGTATTGGAATAAAATTTTCTTTTTGGATCACCTCCATGAGTATCAGGTGCCTTAGTATAAAGAGCTGAACCAGTAGTTTGAAGCACAAACATGAGTTTTTCACCTTCTTTGAAATTTTGGATATTCAAGTCTAGGTGGTTAATTTTCTTCTCATGTGCTCTATGTTTTTTGTTGCTCCTACATGCCTCAACATTCAGTTTCCGTTTTCGACTCTCACATAGTCCATCACTAAGAAGCACCAAATCATTAGTTGGATATTTAGCTCTTTTTTTTGTCGGAGATTCATCCTGTAAAGAAAAAAGGAACACACCCTCCTCTCTGGCTCTTTTAGGGAGATGAATATTGTAAATCTCCGCTTGATGCGATTGCTTCATGGGCAGAGATTCAACTAAAAGAACTTGTGGAGTGGGAAGGAGACCTCTATTTGAGAGGTTAAGGACCACAGGGGGGGCAAAATAAAAACGACAAGGAAGAATATGGCGGCCAGATGGTGTAGGAAGAATACCAACTTGGTCTCTGACATTTGCTCTGCTGGGAAGGGAGAAGAAAAGCAAAGTCGCCGGAATCACCATTATTAGTTATCTTTTGATTCCGATTCCAAGCGCAAATAGAAAATCAAGGATGATTCAATTAAGACAAATGTGCTAACTGAGTTGATGGTGATGGATTAATCCCACTTTTTTTTTTTTTTTTCCCTTTGATATGAATTCAGTGAAGAAAAGCAAAAATTTGCTGGTGAAGGTAAAAGGAATGGAAGATGAGAAGTGATTGACGGCTAGGGTTTGGAGAGAGGATTTAGAGAGAGGGTTCAGAGAGAGTTTTTTTGATGGGTAGGTAGGATGAACTTTTTCCTTTGTGTACTTTTTTGTACTGAAGCATGTTGGTTTGCATTCAATTTTATCCACAAAAGTCATGTTGTAAGTTGTTGGCAATTTAGATTAAAAATTTGATTGAATATTGAAACAAATCAATGTGCATTATTTTTATTGGATAATCTGAATATATTAAACAAATAAATTTCTCATGTAATTGAGTAGTCATTGAACCTGTTTAGAAAAGAACTTCAGTACATTTATGACGTCAAAGGAAAAATCAACCATAAATTTATAATTGAGTCTTATTGAACCATGCATCAATATTTTCGTTAATTATATTGCACTTATCATTTGTTAATATATATCACCAATGTAACACTTATAAGTTATATGTAATACTCCTCCGTCCTAAAGGATTGTCTCATTTTGACTTTTATTGATCAAACATTATAAAATTTGATCATGAATTTTCACTAAACGATATGAAAAAAATATTGTCTTCTGGGATCTTGTTAAATTCGTCTCAATATATATTTTTGAAATATCAACTTCTTATAATCTTTTCCCATGTAGAATAATAGATATTTACGTTTTAAATCGTGTTTTGTTGACCATCAAAAGTCAAAATGTGACAATCATTTGGAGATGGAAGGAGTACATATTAAGTGTTCAAACATATTATTAAGGAGTCCGGTTTCGGTGCATCAATAATTCTATGAATCAGGTACCCATTTAAAGGTTTCACGTGAGTACTGTACCCACTTGAAACTTCATCATTGGTACAAGAAACAATATCAACATAACTTGTACCCAAATTTTACTACAATAATGGTACAGTACCACATATTTATCAATCCAAAATAAAAGTAGTAAATATATATGTGATTTATAAATTGACCCACAAATATTTAGATAATTGTAGCGTGACCCTTAATTATATAAATATTTGCATCGTGACCCTTAATTTATAAGATATTATGCCCAAACCCCCTTGATGCACCCAATCTTTTCACATTATTAATATACATCATTAATATAAGGCTTTTTTTCATATAAGCACTTGAACTAACGAAATTATTTCAAATAAGCAATTGTACTCTCCAACCTTTCAAATATGCACCTGAACTCGATTTTGGCACCTCAACTTTCGTTTTTCAACAATTTCACCTTGAATTCTTTTTACAAGGGTAAAATAGTCAACTAACATGTATATTTAACTCAACCTAACAATTTAACTTCATCTTCTCCAAACCTACATTCAAGCATTCTTCATCTTTCCAACCCCATCTGTAAGCTCCACTTCATCCTCCCCTATTTCACCTCACTTTCACCAAAATTATCAACACTTTCTTAAAATTTCAATCTTTTCACACAAAACAATCATTTTTTCACTCAAAGACTCATATTTGGTTTTGCTCTTGGCCTTGTTGGAGGTCAATCTCATCGCCTTTCTTTTTCTATTTTTTTTTTATGTTAATATGTCCCCATGCCTTCCAATGATTGTTTTGGCTTTATATAATCTTTGGTATGAAAATGTTTTTGTAAAGGTACGGGTTTTGGTCCGGGGATTCCAGGTATGCAGCTTGAATTTGGATTTGCTGCAGGGTGTGGTATAGGTGTCGGTTTCGGCTATCAGGTGGGAAAAAGTATCGTTTATGATGAGTCCGGAGGTACTCTAATGTGGGCAAGGTTTTCAGTGGCGCTTCTTCAAGCTTTCCTCCAATTCAATATGAACATTCTTCTTCTATTTCTCATTGAACTACTAAGATTTATCTATTAATTGTCATTGGGGTATTCATTGTACTTTTGGCACTAAACTTTACCCTATTATTTGGAGTCTAAAATGATTTTTTTTATTGGAACCTGAACTTTTCTTGAATTTTCTCAATATGACTAACTTGCCCCTGGGTTAAGGATAATTTTGAAATAAAAATGTTGAAAAAGTGTGAAAATACTTAAAAACGAATGTTTATGTGCCAAAAATCGAATTCATGTGCCTATTTGAAATGTTGGAGAATACAAGTGCTTAATATAATAATTATGTATAGTAATCTTCAAGTCAAGTCGAGTTCATGCATCACAATCGCTCAACCCTAAAATTAGTCTTCGTGTACAATTAAAAATTATAGAGGTGAGTTATCCGAATAGAACCATATCAAGCCTTCAAGTTAATTCAGGCTCAATAAAAGTCCTAGCTGAGATATTAGGCTAAAGACCACACGTTTGACCTCATCTTTAATCTTCACCACTGTTTAAATTTTCTTAGCTAAACTATCACATTCCCCTTTGAAAATGTCAAATTTGTTCCTCCTTTCTTCTTCACCAACCTTCAACCACCACCACCCTTTCCTACACCACCACCGACCTTCAATTTACAAAACCATCATCTTTATTCTTCACCGACCACCACCCACCTTCAATTCACAAAACCACCACCTTTCTTTTCCACCAACCACCACATTTCTTCTTCAAACACACAAAAACACCACCACCAACCTTCAACCACCACCCACCCCTCCCTGCCCGATTTTGCCCCCACCCCTTCATTGCTCGATTTCGGATCCCCCGCCCCTTCCCTGCTCGATTTCGAGCCCTTAACCCCCCCTCTCCCCTGATTACGACCCCCATCCCCGTCCTTGTTGGATTTCGAGCCTCGTTGTTGGTGGTTATTATGATTTTAAAAAGAAGATGACTTGGTGAGGTATGTGATGTTGGTGATTTGAAATGAGGTTGATAGTGGTTGAAACTTGGTAAAGAAGAAAGGAGGGGCAAATTAGACTTTTCACAAGGGATGGTAATTTAACTAAAAAAATTTAAGTGATGGAGGAGAATAAAAAGAGGATCAAACGTTGGAGTTAATCGAATAACCTAGTGAAAAAAGCTCACGCTAGTGACCAGAAGGTACTCACCTCATCCCCAATTTAAAAAATAAAAAAATAAAAATAAGAGAGGATCAAACGTGTGATATTTAGCCAACATTCCCGTCCTAACTCGGTAACCCTTACTTCCTAAACTAAACTAAAGCCCAAGCCTACGTACCTTCAAAAACCCATCACAGCCCAACCCACAAACACATACTTTCCACTTTCGTTTTAGGGTTTCTAAACAAAAGCCTATATATAACCTAACAACATCTCTCATTTCCTCACTCAGCTTTTGCTAATCAATCACAATCATCATTCTCTACTTTTTTTCCTTTCATATTATCAGTTCATTTCCCAAAACTGTTGTCCAATTTCATATATTACAAATATTGTTTTATGCTATAATCAATCAATAATATTATGGCTCCTATTATACGAGTCAACAGCAGGCGTTTTTTAATGGTGACCTGACTGCCGCATGGAGCCTAAATTAATTTTCCGGTATAAGACCCACTGAACTCAATTTGTTGTTCTGTGACACAATTATCCGGATAAATTTTCATTAATTTTGACTTTGATTTTGACTTTTGTGGAAAAATGGCATAAAGTCAGACACGGGGGTTTTGTAAGTCTTGTATAAATGAGAAACCACCTTTTGCATTGTGCCTATAAAGAGCTGCTTACACGATTGGAGGATGTTTCATTTCTTATGTCACTCTTCCAAATTTATGGTAGCTAAACCTTTTTCTAATTTTGATTTTGTTTGATTATTTTCTTTGTTTTTGTAAATTAGCGATGAGGTGAGATGTGAATCCAGGATTAGACTAATTATTCGATTGACTATTGAAATTTGGAGTATTTAATGTTTATTGTAATTGTTGGAATATTAAGAAGCGTTGATGAGAAAGCTAACATGTAAGAAAATGATAACTATGTGATATCATTTTCTATGAAATATATTTGTTACGCTTGGCTTCTGAGCTCTGATTTACCAAAGTCGTTTATGTTTTTGTTTATTTTGAAATTTAATTTTTATTAATTTTTAAAAAGAATTTAATGTTATACATTTGAGTTGAAGGACTCGTTAAAAATGATGGGAATATTAATCCAAAAATTCTAAGCCTTAAAGTCAGATCTAGGAGATCGGTTCATCCATCCATACTTACAATGGAAGTGAAGGTGATCATTTATTTGCGTACAGCTCATATTTCAATTAGTCCCGTGATCAGGCGAGAGACATATTTCGTGACATATATTATTCATATTGTCACTTTTAGGGTGTGATTTAACCTTCCGATACGATGTCGTAGTGTAAGAGTGTATTAGTTTTTCAATTAGTCAATATATTATTGGAATGTTTAATGTTTATTATTGAAATTTGTAGAAGCATTGATGAGAAAGCTAACATGTAAGAAGATGATGACTATGTGATATCATTTTCCATGAAATATATTTGTTACGCTTGGCTTCTGAGCTCCAATTTACCAAAATCATTTTTGCCGATTTCGTTTGATTGTTAGCAAATTGATTAAAGATTACTCTCCTAAATGATGATTATGTGATGGTCATTACGACAATTGGAGTAAATTAATGGAGAACATGTTGAGAGTAATTAGGTTGTGGGGATTAATCGAAAGAGGCTATATCATTGGAGATAATTTAAGTGGAGATGAGTTGAATTTTATACAAAATGTTGAAGATAAGATTCATTATTGTATGAGCAAGCAGTTAAACATAAGAAATGGAGAATGGCCATGGATGAAGAGTGAAACAAAATATGGACATTGACAGAATTACTGCCTAAGTGCAAAAGAATTAGAATTAAATGAATTTTTAAGACTAAAAGAGATGATACTGGTAGAATTACTAAACATAAGGCCAGATTAGTGGCAAAGGATTATGTACAGAAGCAGGGCCGGATCTAGAAAATATTATTAGGGTGTCCCTTAATAATCTAAATAAAAAATAAAAATAGTCAACGACGAAAGAATATGAATATTACAATTAATATACAAGGATAATTTAAACACGAACTACAAAGTACATATATCTAATATTAGTTCAGGGTAATTGCATCATCCTTTTGGTCATAGCTTGAAAATGCTTAATGATATCCATATCATTGACTGTGCTAAACACTTATTTCTTCATATAAGTAACCAAACAATCATTATGCACATAATATCACTTGAAAATGCTTAATGATGTTCAAGTGGTGGTTCAACATTCACTTTAGGAGTTATGTCACTTGATGATGGAATTTCACTACAAGTAGACTTGATTCTATCTTTTTGCTCAAAAAACTTCAACATCCTTTACAATTTACAAATCAAGTGAATTTTATTAGTCAATTGGCATAGTTAAAATCAAAGAAACAATTAATTAGTTCTTAATAGATCAAGTGAACAAATAAATTGAGCCAATTTTGACCAAATAAACAATTATTAATGACTAAATTGAGCATGTAAACAAGTAAATTATGCACGTAATATTAATTATTGCTAATAATTTATATATAAAAAAGACAAAAAAGAGTGTTCCTTGGTCGTTGAAATTATGATAAAATTGTGAGTGATTTAGATATTTATAAGGGAAAGAAGGGGGTTCTATTTTGGTGTGTATCTGTTTTGATGTGTGTCTGGGTGAGGAAGGTTAATGGAGATTATGGGATGGTGATAGTGGGATGTTGGTGAAGAGATGGTGGTGGTGGGATATGGTGAAGAAGGAAAAAAATGAAGCTTAATGGAAGTTGTAGGATGGTGATGGCGGGGTGTTGGTCAAAAAGGGAAGGTTAATGGAGGTTGTGGAATGGTTATGATGGGATTTTGATGAAGGGATGCTGGTGGTGGGATATGGTGAAGAAGAAGAAGAAGAATGGAAGGATTCATTAAGGGTAATTTAAGAAGTTTGGAGGGGAAGGGGTAGTGAAATCTAAAAAATTAAGGTGGGGGTAGAAATTAAAAAAAATGGAAAAGAGGGGCATTCCTCCAATTTTCTCCTTGAATTCATTCATATATCAACAAAAATTAGTTATTATTCTTAATATTGAATCGCGTGGGGATACGCTTTCGTCTAACCCCTTACCCGCACGAGTTGGGCGCAACATCACAAATGGTTCATCCAAGGGACTAAACATTGCCACGTCCCTGTATTGACATTTTTACTTTCTCAAACCTTCCACCATCATTCTTCCTTCACCCAGCTGATCGTATCTTGGCAAAATCTTTTGAGCCTCTTAGGGGAATGTTTATTTCTTTTAGATAATCATTTTAGTTTTTTTTGCTTCTGGCTATCTCGCGAAGAATTATTACTCTGGTCAAGTAAATTGTTACGACATGCTAGCATTATGTCTATCAAAATTGAACCATCGATTTGGCAACTTTATGAGAATATATGTGAGATGCGGAGTTCTAATTGATCGAACAACCTTTTATTTCTTGTTATATATGCTCAATGGATTGCTGAAGATGACCAATTTAAAGCAACACTTTGGAGAGGAATTCTTGCCTGGTCATCCAATTTAAAGTAAATTGTTATATGTCCGGTCCGCAGGATTTTCCTAAGCATTTCCGTTTAGGTGATGCTGATGGCTTTCGCGGTGGAAGGCGTATGAGGGAAATGGCTGGTGGCTTTCTTCATCATTTGCCTGGACTAGAGTCATTCAAGAGCCAACATTCCAGATTTTTCACATCTTGGTCACATCACATGGTTTCAGAAGCGATTATTCATGTGAAGAGTTTGCACATGATAGATTTTATGCGATATCTTTTATTATATCCTTTTGTGGTGCTGTGTTGCTGTTAGATTATCTGTGAATCTGTTCTGTGAAAATATAGATATACAAGATGTTCTGCAAAATCATATAGTAGTCTTATTATTTACTGAAGTTTCTATAGCATTTTATCTTGTCTTCTCAATGCCATTTTGTCATGTTCTTTTTTTCATGTATTTTTGTATCAAAATTTATCTCAAAGAAAAAGAAAAATCTATATGGTCAAACCAAACTTCTAAATAGCTTTAGTTATACATTTTCTTGATCGACCTTTTGGATATTTTGAATGATGATATTGTCGTTTGTATCTGCTTATATATGTTGTTAATCAACATGTACGTATGAAACATGTCGAAATTAACTTCTTAGCTATCTTTTAGGTATCTTTTGAGTGTGTGCTATATGATCCTATGTTATAAATATATATAAATATATTTTCAAGCATTATATTCAATTAACCTCAATATTTAATTAGTCCCGGGCATCAATTAATCAAGTTTTTGGCCCCGCAATTGCCGGGCCCTGTTACTAAGTAAATATTTATATATAACAGATAATGTTCCACAAAACAAATAAATTAAAAATATTATTAATTAAATTATACATAGTATAAATATCATTTCCTTGAAACATTTTTCTCTAAACGCACCTCTAAAGTTTCCTCTACCATTTTACCAACCTTATACTTATTTTCACATGAGCCAGTCTAACAGATCGAAGCATTCATCAAATGACGTGAAACATTATTCAAAGAAGTGTATAAGTTAGCACTAGTGGGTACATCTACTAATAAAGCAACATCATATTCCAATGGCTATAAAGAGACTCCCGCCTAATTGAGGATGTATAATACTTGTTGAGATGTCATTTATCAAATCAGAAGTCAATATACTCACAAGTTAATACATAAAATCTTAATTATTCAATTGATTTTTTAATGCAATATACTTTTAACAATATCAACCTTACCTAATTACCCATGTATTAGATCATCTCCAGTACGAGATAATTGATCTCCCAATATTTTATACCACCTCACTTTATTACTTCTCCACATCATCAAATATCCCCAATTATCTTTCACATATTTTTCAAAAAGTTATTCCATTTTTTTTTGAGTTAATCGAATAGCCTAGTAGAAAATGCTCTTGCTAGTGACCAAGAAGGTCCTGGGTTCGAAACTCACATCTATCGCTAATTTACAAAAGAGTTATTCCATTTTCTCTCACTTCCACATCATTTTCTCTTCCTTTCATATCATTAACATATACCCCACTATATATTCATTCTCTCTCTTCTTATTTTATTTATATTATTATAATTTTATAATTCTATAATTTTTATTATTAATTATGATTTTGTATATAAATATTTATTTATTTTTAAAACTAACTAATAATATTTTATATATTTATGTTATTTCTTATTGTTAAATAATAGTGTTTGATATTTTTATTATTAAATTAAACAATAACATTAAAATCACCAACAATACATGATATTATTAAAAAAGACAAAACAAACTTACACAAATGATTTGAGGGGGAGTACACACTTATTCAAAGCACACAAAATTAAACACATTCAAACATTTTAAGAAGTAAACAAATAACTTGCATACCGAAAACAGTATTTGATGTCATCGAACTTGGATTTGGCATAAAATTTGGATTTGGTGGCAACATAAACTGATTTGGATTGGGTGACATCATAAAATGTGCTTGTAAATTTGATTGCATACTCACATTTTGTAAATTTTATGGGTGTTGATTACTGGGTTTTTGAGATGGTTGATTATGAAATATAAAATTTGAAGGGTAATTGTAATTTTGGTTTGGATCCATTGAAGAGTTGGAGAAAGTAGAGAAAAAGAGAGAAAATCGTGAAAATAAATTGTTATCCAAACCAAACAAATCTAGTCTCTATTTATATGTAAAAACATCATTTTTAACGATACGATAAAACCAATATCTAATTAACCAATGAGAATATGTCACGTCAAATGACTCATGTGGGCTTACGATTACTCTCCCCCTTTTCTCTCTCCCCCACCTCACGCCCTCCCCCCCCCCCTCCACCCCCCCACCCCATTTATGAGCAAAAATAGGAAATTATTCAATAATTTTCCCAAATTCATCAAAAAGATCAACCCCAAAAATATTTTTCATTAAAACAAATTCTTTTTTTAAGAATATTTCTCAATCGTCCCCATCATGACATGATAAGATTACTTATTACTATTTCACAAGAATCAAAAGCGTCATGAGTCATTTTGATTTATTTTACCATATCCAAATTTAGAGAATATTAAGTGCTTGACTTCATTAGACATGAAAACACACATACATCTTCTAGTAAATTGTTATATAAACCTTTTAGGACTAATGACATCATCGATCACCCAAAATATTTAAAATTTTCACTTCAATCGCCCAATTTCAAAAGTGTTAATTTCAATCTCTTATATGTAGCTGTTCGTTAAAATTTTGGTCACTAGATGCTTTGAAAAATTCTAGGTCATTTCGTAAGTTTTTTTAACAAGGGTATAGTAGTCTCTTCACATTTATACACATTAAATTATTTTATTCCACACACCACTTACAAAAAGGTGACCGACTCGATTAGTAGATTGGTAGACCATCCGCTAATTAACGAGTGGGGTACGACCATCACAATTGTGCTCGTCACATACTCCAATTACGAAATCGAGTCGATTACTCCCTTGGCTGGTCCGACTCGATAAGTCTATTACCCATTTCACAATCGAAAACTGTTGCAATCAATTAACTTCTCCCTCTACAACCATGAAACGCTGGTGGCGAAAAAGTCAACGGCCATGGACTCGGTGGTCGGCATTGTTGATGTTTGTGGGGATAATGTCGGTTCATTTTGTAGGAATTGTGATATTCACACGTGGGTTTCTGCTAACTCGTACGGAGTTGTCAGAACACAGCAAATGTTCCGACATTCAGACATCTCCTTGCGATGTTCCCGTTCAAGGGGACGACACTTGTTGGACCAAATCAGCAGTTGATCGCCTCGTCATCATCGTTTTCGATGCTCTTAGGTTCTTCTCATGTTCACTCTTTCTTAACTAGATATGTTATGTTAATTATACTGTATAGTATTTGGAATACCAAAAGATAGTATTTTTAATTTATTTTACTCTTAAAGTGGTAATTTTCGATATAAATCGAAGTTACATGAGTTAATTAACGCTACAAATTTTGTTAATTTGAGTATTATAAATCAAAATAGGCTATCTTTTTGGGGGTCGAGGTAGTATAGGTGTATTCGGTATGGTAGAAGCTCTTCAAACGGGCATAGTAAGAGTTTGGTGACAATTTTCATGGTCAATAGCAAAATTGGAAGTTGTTCAACTTGCTGCATTTGGGTATTTTTATTGCTGATAATTGGTCATTCTTGGTTTGTATGCTTGTTTAGGTAAGCGTTGCTGGTGTTTGCTATATGAATTGGTAGATTAAACAAAATCTTTTGATATCTTTTGATAGGTTTGATTTTGTAGCTCCGAGTTCCTTTTTCGAAGGCAAGTCATTTGAGTTAGTTTACTTGTCCATTTTGCAGTGATTACTAGTTTTCAATTTCTTATGCAACTTTGATGTTTAAAAGGAAGTTGTGTTTCTTGAAATTTTACATATATGTTTCTATTGTGGTTTCTTAATTTTGTAACATCATCTATAGAGAAAAAACCATGGATGGACAAATTTCATGTGATGCATAATTTGGCAACTCGGCAAGGTGTATCTGCTCAGATTTTCAAAGCTATAGCAGATCCCCCCACCACTAGTTTGCAACGCTTAAAAGGCTTGACAACTGGAGGGCTTCCAACTTTCATCGATGTAGGGAATAGTTTCGGTGCGCCAGCTATTCTTGAAGACAACTTGATACATCAGTTAGTTCAAAATGGAAAGCGAGTGGTGATGATGGGCGATGATACCTGGATCCAATTGTTTCCAGATCATTTTAACACTTCTTTTCCCTTTCCCTCTTTCAATGTGAAAGATCTTGATACAGTTGATAATGGTTGCATTGATCACTTACTGCCCTCATTGTACCGAGATGACTGGGATGTGCTTATAGCTCATTTTCTTGGTGTGGTATGTCTATAATTTCCATATATATATATATATATAATATATATATATAGGTCAATCTTTAAATCGCTAGGAATCTGTGATATTTAAAACTAGAGTGCCTATACTTAAAACTTGAGTGCCAATACTTTGTAGTACGATTTTTGTTGTTGCTGTAAAATAGGTAATTGAGAAGTCGAACGTACTTGATTAAATTTCACTATTGATTTGTATTTATACTTTTTAAGAGTCAGATGGTAGCTGCTGCATTAATGAAATTGTTACCCACACTGTTATATGTTTCAGGACCATGCTGGGCATATATTTGGTGTTCAGTCTGCCCCAATGATAGATAAA
Source organism: Echium plantagineum (assembly GCA_003412495.2). Classification (NCBI taxonomy): domain Eukaryota; kingdom Viridiplantae; phylum Streptophyta; class Magnoliopsida; order Boraginales; family Boraginaceae; genus Echium; species Echium plantagineum. The sequence goes on from CM016565.1 coordinate 26,871,631, forward strand.
TTGGAGCAGTACAATGGAATCTTAGAAGTAAGTCTTTTAAGCGCTTAGTTGATGAATAGAAACTTAAGTTTCATAATGCATCTCTATTTTACATTTAAAATTATTGGTTGCAGACTTTCACTAGTTCAACTTTGAAATTCATTGTCATTGTCCATTACCGTGTGAAGTTGTAGCACCACGGTGTTATACCGAAACCATTTCACTACTCGTTATGTGTTGGTAGAACTCTCTATTGTGTAGGTCATAAATTTCTTAATTTTCATGGTCACCTGATGTCAATGTGCCTGTTTATTTCAGCGTGTTGTTGAAGCAATGGAGACTCAGAGTGGGCCAGGTGGCTTACATGAAAATTCTTTGCTTGTTGTGATGGGTGATCATGGACAAACTCTCAATGGTGATCATGGTGGAGGAACTGCTGAAGAGGTGGGATTCTCACTTATTGCATTTACTTAATTTTATAAGTACATAATATAGCTTGTTTAAATGAAATAAGTGAAAGAAAACAATATGCAGGTTGAGACAGCAATGTTTGCAATGAGTACTAAGAAGCCTCCGCCTTTTTTGCCTATGGAAGTTGATGCCTCCTACTGCCGATCAAATGTGGTATAATGTGCTATTACTCAAGAACATTATTATCTTCTGTTATTATGATGTTTAGATTGGGCCATAGATCTGTTTGCATTTTTTGTAGGGTTTCTTGATAAATTGTCTTTTCATACATCTTGCAGGAAGGCAAGAATTTGTGCATTAGCTCCATCCAGCAGGTTAAAATAGTGCTTTTACCTCTGTTGTTTCTCTTCACTCTATTTTGAAGTTCGTAGACCCTCTTACTTTCGAATATACAGCTTGATTTTTCAGTGACAGTAGCTGCGCTGCTTGGCATTCCCTTTCCTTTTGGAAGGTGTGTCTATAATTTAATTCTCTATCATTTCCTCTTCTACCTGTAATATATTAACTTATGAATATTAACTGCTTGTTTACTATATGCTTCCCTCTTTTTGCTTATTATTGTAGTCATGATTGCCCAGTATGATGAGGCCTCTGGGTTCAAGTCCTTGCAATGACCATGTTCGAATTTCAAATATATAAAAAAGTTATCAAAAGAGTAAACTATCACGGAGGGAGTTTTGTCGACTCATCTATGTCCAACAATAACTATTAAGAATGGCGACTCTCTGAATTGGGTGGTGTAGTTCAAATAATTTTTGGTGGTGTCTAATGTAACAAATACTCCCTCCATTTCTTGTCAATAGACTTCACGTTTTCGATACAACTTTAGTCATCAAATAGTTTGTATATACATTATATAAATTACAAAAAAATAATATTATGGAAATATTTTAAAAAACGAATTCAGTGATATCAATTTATATCTTTCGGAAGAATGAATAACAAGTAATTTGTGGTCAAAGTTCGACAAGAACTCCCAAAACTTCCATTAAAAAACAAATGGAGGGAGTACATTAATTCTCAAAAAAATATGCATTTATTCTCAGCTCCTTGCACCAAGGAGTGGATTTACCTCTCTTCTATTAGCTCTAGCTTCCAGAAAAATGTCATGCTACATATCACTGTTGCTCGATGAAAATATATGTTCTGTTTTCTGAATTATGCTGCTGTTGATGGCCTTATCTCAGCCTTGGCAAGATCAATCCTGAACTCTATGCATTAGCCACTTCTGTACGCAATTTGGGAAGTTCTGAGATCATTAATGCTCAGAATAGATCAGAAACTGAAGACTGGATGGAGATATATGCCAATTCTTTATGCATCAATTCCTGGCAGGTACTCGATCAATTGAAGGACCTAACATTTTTATTTGAAAGTGAATGATGCCCATATTTTGTTTAGATTTTGACTTTATTTATTTAATGAATCTAACTATATTCATGAGCTAAGGCACTAAAACTATTATTTTATTGTAATGATACTGAGTGGGTCTTATGTTCCCTTTCTAAGTACTGTGTTCAATTTGTTGTGATTCAACATACAGAGCTCATAAAACTTATGAAGACTTCGAAAAGTTCCATAAAAAGTTTCTCAAGAAATGTTACATATAAGAAAAACAACAATCTCCTTCACTGTCACCACACATTCTCTATACCACTTCGTACTTAATGGGCTAAGACAATTAGAACCAGATGACTGATGAAATTTGATGACTTGTTTCAAAGAAAAAATGTTCTCATATGCCACTTTTTGTTTTGTTATATAAAACAAATACATTTCCGTGATACGTGGACTCACATAGCACAGGTGAAGAGGTATATTGATGTCTATTCAGGTTCATCAGTAATTGGATTCTCAGACAAGGATTTGATGGATATAGCAACCCTGTATGATGAGGCTAACAAAATTCAGTTTCATGCCTCTCGTTCATCCCTATCTAAGTCCAAGCTGAAGATTGATGCATATTCAAAGTTTTTAGCCAGTGTTGCTGGTATAGCACGATCAAAATGGACTGAGTTCAATTTAACAATGATGGTAACCGGGTTTTCCATCATGCTAGCATCAATATTTGGCCACATATTTCTTATAAAGTGGTTAGGCATATATGTCCTTCGTTTTTCACCGTGCGGCAGTCTAGTCATCTCCTTTGAGATGATTTTTGGTTATATTGTGGTGCTCATACGTTCCTGCAGTTTCCTGTCCAATAGTTTCATATGTAAGATTTTCATCAATTTTGATTCTTTTAATTGACGAGAAGTTAAATGTTCTCATAGTGAAATTCTTCTTTACCCCTCACATTTTTATACTTCAAACCAGTGGAAGAAGGTAAAGTGGGTAGTTTTCTCTTGGCCACAACTGCAATATTCCAATTGAGGTGTGCACTCATGAAGAAGAAGAGGATATTGGAGGTAAGTCCCTTGACATGTGAATATTTTGTTTTTTCGAAGAGTTGATGTTATCATGGCAATTTCCCCTCCTTGATGCTTGTCACACTTGACTCACTATATATAATATATAATACTTCTTTTACAGCAACATTTAAACTGTAATTACTTTTTAATGTCCCAAATTATTTTCAATCCTTTCAGTGATTGTAAAACTAAATTAAAATGGTCAAGTTGAAATAATAAATGTTCATGATGCATATGTCAAGTCAAACGATTGATATTCAACTAGTTTTCATAAAGGTTTAATGTTGAGAAGCCAACTCTTAGCGAGGAGTATCTTACTCATGATAATTCTTCTTGCATTGTGGTTGGAAACTACACTATCTTTCTTTGGTTTTGTTGCAGGCAATTTTATTTAGTCTACTAATTCCTAGCATCAATTTTGGTATTCAACTTGGCCAATTCAAGCAAGCTGTAAATTCTTTGTTTCTAAAGGTATCAGATTCATGGATGCTAGGGATCAACTCAGAGTCTTATATTTGGGCCAACACAGTTGAAGTCTTTCCAATAGTTGTTCTTATAATTCTGTCATGTTTATTGTTCAAAGGAATTTGTCAAAGATCTTTCATAGGGACCTATAAGTTGGTCATTGTAGGAACAATATGGAGTTACATGCTAATAGCTATGTATTGGTCATTAGATAGTCACCTACTGAGTCAACTTGATTTTCTTGAAGTTATTCGTGGGAATGTAATACCGCAAGTTGTCTACAGTGTGAGTTTGCTACAAGTTCTATTTTTGGCCATAATTCACCTTTTTGGTTGTGAGAAAACAACTGTCTGTGAAGAAAAACTTGTTGGGAAAGCTTTGGCCATGTTATGTTCGTGGAGTTCCACAATTATTCTTTTATCTGGAAAGCAAGGTTCTATTGTGGCTTTAGCATCCGTATTAGGCGGTACTGGCTCCACTTTTAAGCTGTTTCTTTCTTGTGCGTTAACATACCAGTATAATGACTTGAGGAGATTCCTCCACAGGTTGGTGCATAATCAGGTTAATGAACATAGAAGGGGATTCAAAGAATGCTGTGAGTGTATCATCCTCATACTCGTCTCATACAATACAGTGGAATCTTCTGGGTGTCTGTCTATTTTTCTGCACTGGTCACTGGTAAGTGGCAAATAGTGTTGCGACGAGTGAGCTAGTCCTTTTTTTTTTTTTTTAAAGGGGGGGTGCCCTTTAATTTTATTAAATACGAATAATACATTACAATCATGACACATCAATACAATTTGTAAACTCGTAAATTCAAGGACAGAGGCGACTAGCATCAAACTAGTGAGAGAAACTATCTCTCTAACCAATTTCCTTGCTAGCAAGAGCGCTCGAACCTGAGACCTCCGCTCATGCTTGCCACTGTGGCAAGATGTCTTGACGAGTGAGCTAGTCCTCACTTCACTATGATAAGATTCCTTTAATGCCATGGCTCCTTATATTTTTAGCTGGTAATGTCATTATCATTTATGCAGGTGCGCCTTTGATGGCCTCAGATACGCAGCTGCTTTCATTGGGTGAGTTACAATGCCTTTTTCACGTAGCGGTGAGGGTTGTAAATCCTTAGGCCGTGATAGATACCCTTTAGCGAATGCCTATCGACATCTCTGACCTCCCTACCCGAATGCTTCCCTAATTTAGATTGCTCCTTTTACTCTGGTGGGCAAGGAATCGATGTTTTATAGAATGATTAGCCAATACAGTGATCTGTGATGTCTCTTCTATTCTCTAACTACAATTGGAAATGCTGGATGAATGATTGACTTGTTTAATTTGTTCTAGCTTTGATGAATTCAATCTGATTCGCCAAGCCATCCTCCTTACTATTGAAACATTCGGCTTCTCTCATATCTTGCCAATAGCTGCACTTCCATTTCTTGTTGCATACCAGCATAGAGCTACAGAGAAGGGAACGGGAGGGCTTATCTTTCAATTATGTCTGGTATGTGTACCTAAGAAGTAATGATCTGTTCAATTAGTTCTGGCATATTTTTAAATGTTATATGTCATTGACAATTTTCAGGTGTACTTGATATATGGTCTCATTGTAGTCATAGGAGTCACATTCACAATCTTGTGTGTCATTATTCAACGGCGGCATTTGATGGTACATCGATCTTACTCTACTTCTATATAAACGTATTTATTCATCTCATCTCTTCGTAGTTCACACCTTGCATCTTTCTGCTACAGGTCTGGGGTTTATTTGCGCCCAAATTCGTTTTTGATGTAGCAGCTCTCTTTCTGGCAGACTTTCTTATATGTTTGGCATCAGTTTACTACATTGAATAGCTTTCTTCAAGTTTGAACTCCAGTCTGTCATTATAAGATCTGCAAATCTGCAACACATTTTGGGCGTTCAAGCTCTATCAACATTTCAGTTTGCTGTTTTAACGAAGTGAAGGATGGTTGGAGGAAATTCTGAAGTAAACGTTGTACGGAACAGATTGCATACAACGGGTTGGAAAGCTGGCAGGGAAGCCTGGAACTAAGCGAAGCATCCTATTTATGGAGGTCAAGATGCCATGTATAAGTGAGTCAAATTGGTGAGAATGATCATCATTAAAAGAGGAATATAAGATGTGCTCGCATCGTTCTTATACTAAGCCGTCTTCTTCACATACTCTTGATCACCGATCTTTAAGTATGCAAGACTTATCAATAACTACCCTTCAAGACTGGTACTAGTTCATTCGTTTTTATTTGTATGATCTATCTTAACTTTCGACAAAAATTGAGTGGTCGATTTTGTGTAAATGCAGTATTATACCCCTCTTGAACATCAAGTTGACCTTGCTTTCGAAACTGGTTCTTCATGAAAATCCATTCAGTGAAATCTTTTTTCGTTTTTATTTTCCAACTTCACTAGTCTGCATTTGCCCTATTTACTCAACTCTTTACATATCAAGAGTAAGGTTGCATACTATTTGACCCTCCTCTTATCCACTTAAGCGAAAGCTTCTTCAAAGATGTTGAATCATGTCCATGTATGATACTTTTGAGATTAAACTCAAATAAGTCGACAAGAATCACTCATAAAGAGCTTCGAACTTTTTTAGTTCGAGTGTAGGGGTACGTCTTTCGCACCCTCATCTGGAATCGAACTGCATAAACGAAAAAACCAACATCAACCAAATCGATTTAAAATTGAACCGCATAAGCGTGAGGACCAACATCAACAAAACTAAAATTTGAAGTAGAATAAAATCTAAAACTAAATTTTTAAACTGAGATTGATGTATCTAAAAAAATCGATTGGATCAACTTCACACTAAAAAGTCTGGAAACCGACAACGTGCATACAAGTGATAGTGCCACAAGCTCCTAGATGAAGTCGAGAATATTTTTCCTGTTGTTCAAAAGAACGTAAAATAACAGTTGCTTTGTTAACGAAAAAGAGTAGTTAAGTAAGCTAAAAATATATCAAATATTTATCCATGGATATCTTCCATTAAATACTATAAAACACATACAAATAACAAAATTCTAGAAACATCAACTATCAAAATTTTGACCATATTTTCTGGAATGGAGCATTAATATTTCTACAGATACTTCAAATGTGATGAGCAGCTATGATTTGAAGATAGCCATTAGCCTAAGAACTCATTAAAATAGGGATCTAAGTGCTTAATTCTTCATTCTCTTCTTTTGCTTCTCCTCTTGCCTGTACCTGTCCCTCCTTTCCTCTCTCTGACGCTTTTTCGAAATTGTCTCTTCTTTCGCAATCTTCACTTCATGTAATTTTTTCTTCTCTTCTTTGCTTTGTTTAAGTAATTTCCGCTGCAAATAAAAGAGTAGCAGAACAAGACAGACAAGTTAGTAGCACATTAATATACATTTCAGAAACAGTGAAAATGACATGCAAATCACAAATTATCCATCATTTTGTCAAGAATGACAAAATAAATAATACGTGAATTAGTTCGAATGAAAGCTAGCAAATCACAAATTATCCATCATTTACATGGACGTTTGAAGTAGAACAGAACTTATAAATTGAAACACTGTAGGATAACGTCGTCAATGTCAGCATAACTATGTGTCTTTTAAATACCTTATTACTCTCCATCAGTCGAAGGTGTTGAACAAGTGCACGCACACGTTTGTCATGAGGCTCCATCAGAACCGCCGTACTCTTCCCCGGAGCAGTGTGCTTACTAGCAGGTGTATTTTTTGTCTTCGACGCGAAGGGGAGATCTTTCTCGAGCGATTTAGGGATGACTAGAGGATTGAACTTTTTCAGCTTCCTTTCAATTGGCTGCATAACAGAAGAAAACATGAAACCAAACGAGAGTGTTGGACAGATGGAGATGGAGTAAACTAAAGAGTCTACGTCTTGCCCGTTTAAATCAGATGATGAGGCAGTTACTAAAATGTGAAAAATTGTAGTGAAATTCATATCATTACCTTGTATAATGAATCTTTACTGACGGGCAATGGCACGTTATGTTCCCTCCTCAGCTCGGTTACTGTTTTCATTCCTTCCCAGGTCCTGTTACGTGGTTGCAAGGCAGTTGTCAATGGATTGTAAAACTGTGGAACTTCAACTTGCGTCCAAGCACGTAAAAAGACTATGTCGCTCATCAGAATTCTGTCTTCAAATGTACATCTTGCTATGCCTTCTTTGGCAACTCCACCTTTTCTTTTAGGTTGGTCTCCAATCTCTTCTTTTGCAGCCTGAGATAAACAACCATCAGCACTTCAGGAAATGTCTCACACAAATAAAGCTTGCACATGGCGAATTGCTTGATAAGAAGGTTTTAAAGGCAAATACAAAAAAGGCTAATGTGGTGGCATAATTGTATACCTTTTATGACCCTGGACCACCAATAATTCTTTTATAAAAAAAGATTAACACTACAAATCTTTATCAAAAAAGTAAATTGGGCAAATCATTGCCACAATAAGTCGTTTGGGAATATGGTAAAGTGTAAGTGAATGATTAATCAAAAAGAACGGAATGTATATCAATTCACAGCCAAAAGCAGGTGGTAAGTTCAATAAAAAGGTATGCGTGTCACACAAACAACATGACGAGAAACCTTTTAATTTTCTACTATTTCACATTAAACCAACTGACCCAGATATGCCAGAGAAACAACTCATGTGCGTTATGGAAGCAAGAACTTTTTATAACGATATATGTGTAGTAAAAAGGTGCGATATTTCACAATTATGGTTGTACCACAAGAAACTTGTATTTCATTCAATTTTTATTGACATAGCTGTTCAATAGAGAATGCAGAGAGCCTACCTTCTTAACCTGCCCACGAATTCCACTAACAGTTCGAATTGCTGCACCTTCGAACCTTGCTATTTCAAGGTCTGAAGTGAACATGTCCTTTATAAGTGCCGTCTTTTTAAAAATCTTGCATGGATGACCAACCAATTTTATCTTCTTCTTTATCTGCGCGGCATGGTTAAATTCAAGAACAGTTGCTGTTGCTGAGACCCTAAATGTTGCCTGCAAATCAGAACCCAATCAAAAAGTCCAATTAGTCTCAGGGCCAAAATAAAAGGTTCAACACTAGACAAATAATACAGATATGGCAGAAAAATCGGAAGGCGGACATCAACTTGTTGATCATATGTATACATCAGACCATGTTAAGGGAAAAATGCAAAGTGCTCACGTAACGTAGTCTTTACATTGAAGAGTCATATATTGACTACATTCAGATGTACAATCTATAGTCCCCTTTACAATTTCCTTAACATCTACAGTTAAACTTCAATAAATGACTTAGTTATGGTCACAGGTTAACGCAAGTCTAAGAATCATACCATATTGTTGGACAAATTTTGGACAGCAACCATCCCAGAGCGTGGAGGTGCTAGGGGACCCCAAAACATGGCGAGACAATGCATATGTTCAGGAGTGTACTTAAGCATACGATAACGACCATTCTGATCCTCAATGGCATAAACGGGTGTGGTTTGATATCGCCTCCATCCAATTGAAACAATTATTGGATCCCTTGTCTTCAGTACTTTTTTGTGCCATCTATGGCGCTTCAGACGTACCTGCAATCAAGCCAAAGCATTTTATATGTTAATTGTTAACCTAAAACATTGTGAGTACCACGATTGAGTGATTTCTGAACACAAGGCCAGACAGAGATCGAGACTACAAGGAAAATTCAGGTGGCACTTCCATCTTGGTTATTGCATTATAACATAACAGGTATGGGTATAAGTAGAGTTTAATTTTCAGATTGAAATGTGAAATGGAACAAAGTATAGTTAGACAGGAAAACATTGTGACCCAGCCTTTTTAATCAGGTAAGCTTCGTTGTATGATCTCCTTCATATTCCAAAGGTACAAATATGCAATATTGTAATCTCAGATTTCAAGATATCACAGAAGTTATCACAGATCTATTAAGAAGAGTCTGTCCTAAGTCCTGGCACACTGTAATTTTGTTGTCCCAGATTGCTATTTGACCATCTTCAGACTCTTTGAACAACAGTTTTGAGTTCTCATTAGAGTACACGGCCTTTGGTGCATAAAGCACATCGAAGTAGGTGCACTTATTTGTATTATGTAAAACAAATTGAAAGCTTCTATATATTGCTAAAACATACTATTGGTCTTTATCTTTTCTCCGAGTCAATATCCTAGTAGGTTATCTCTTAAATAAAAAAGAAGGCACTTCAATGCACAATGCATATCGAATCAGCAATATTGGTATGTATGCCCTCCATCTTAAATGAACTTAAGGTTTATCAACGAATACACAACTTGTGCTTTTGTAGCGATGATTCATCATGATATCTTGAGTTTTTATCAATATATTCATACCACTTCTACGTCAAAATTTTGGCCATTAAAAAGTTACTTCACTAAATTCATTGCAAGGATAAAGATGAGGGTTTTAAAATACTAGTCAACCCTCCCAGTGCAATTGAAATGGAGGTGTTATGACATAACAATGGACCACATATCACAGGTTCTTTTATATTGCTAAACTGAACGATACTCTTCCTCTTCAATTCTTTTCCTGTAAGATAGTTCATGACTAACAGAAGTTCAGTCCACATAGTAACTTTTTCTCATTCACCAACCCCTGAGAAGTGAGACCCCCCCCCCCCCAATGATTTCCTTGAATACCTACATCACATCAGCTAATAGTTCGAACTCTCTTGACACATTTATTAACCAACCCCTGAAAAGTAGACCCCCCCCCCCCCCAATGATTTCCTTGAATACCTACATCACATCAGCTAATAGTTCGCAGCTCTCTTGACACCTCTATGGTACTTTGTGTATGAAATTTGATCTCATTTGAGATCCACGAAACTTGTGGGCTTCTCTTTCTACAACTACAGGGAAAGCAAAGCATATGCAATTCTGCAGAGGCAATCACCAGGTACATAGAAGCATAGTTGATATCTAGGAGTTAACTAAAAGATGCACAACAGCCAACAATGAACTCACAAACGAGAGGATGAACTTCATGGTTACATGTCTTACCTGCATGTATCCAACATTCTCTTCACCAAGTGCAAGCCCTCCAACAAGAATAGGATGTGAAGGATCAAAATGTTCGACCATCTCACATGGAACATCATGAATTTCAAGCCTCACATAACTTCCAGTTTGGTACCCCTCTACTTCCAGCCGCATGTCCTCATCAAGCTCATTAAGTTCAGCTAAATTTATTTGTTTTCGAAGTTCATTCTCCTCCTTAAGCTGGAAAGACATTTTAACATTTTCTCAGAATTATCCGACTTCACAGACCAAGGAGATCGATCAAGAAACTCACCTTATCATAAAAGCTGCTTCCACTGGCAGGACCACTATGAGACTTGCCCCCAGCTTTATCGTCATCATTATCATCAGGAGATTCAGACCCTCCATTTGTATGTTGCAGTTAAGGTTCAACTACTTTAAATTGCATATGAGCAGATCCACAGCAGAATGAATGTGAAACTAAAAAATGAGTTACAAAAAGTTTGGACAAGTTACTGGGCACTCAAGGAGGTTATCTGCTAATAGGTGAAATAGTAACTACACTGCAAGATCACCAGCTCCCACAGAACAAAACATTTTCACGAACATTTCAATCTATGAGATAATCTGGGCCTTGAGTGCGATACACGTAATTTATCGGATGTAAAAGGATCTTGAGAACAAATATCCAGCGACAAGACCATATAGGCTTCAGAACACAAAGCATAGTACAATGAAATGATAAAACAGAGAACTATTATTTATAGAAGGATATAGAGCATCTACGTTTGCATGAGTTGCCAACTTTTGTAGCCTCCTCTCTTCCACAGCCTTGGCATCATCATTTAAGAACATCGTCGAGTCTCTCTTATCTCCTGCCATATGCCCATCATACTTTTGACCTGTTTCCACATCTTCAAATTCACCAAAGACATCTTCACCATCATCATCACTGAGCTCTTCCGACACTTTGCCTCGTCGAGCTGCCTTCGACCAGTCTCCGGTAACAAAACGATCACGAATGCTTTCGTTGTAATCTTTGGAAATAGCAGGGATCATGAATTTGGAACAGTCATCATTATTAATGCCATCATCTAATGTGTCCAAGGATTTCTGGAAATAACCAAAAGTGTTAGTGAAAGAAGGCATAAGTTAATTAAAGGAAAGTTAAGGGGCAGACCTTCTTCCCCTCCCCTTTGGGTTTAAAAAATTCATCATCACTTTCATCATCATGGCTGCTATCTTGTGCGTCAAGAACAGGATTTGACTTCGAAGAAGGTTTTCCATAAACTAGATGCATAAGATTAACACTTTGTCTCATGGAAGTGCGTTCCACCAGGGCTTCTTTCCATTTCGCAGTATTTCCCATTGCATTTTCTGGAGAGCAATGACCATAATATCCAGTGAATATACTGCAAAGATGAATACTACGGCCCAATTGTACAATTACAGAAAAGTTCCAGAGGTTTAGTTACTTATTTTTAAAAACAAAGCTTCCATCATCTTACATCTACGTGGCATACCTCCAAATAATGAAAGCTTATTTATGCATTTGCATTAAAGTAACCTAAATTCCAGAAATAACAGGAAACTATTCGTCATTAATATATCAAACAAAAACTCAGAGAAAGGCAGCTGAAACCAATGCACTATAACAAGCGAAAGATCTACTGTTAAGGTAACCACACTGATCAAATTCTCAAAATTCTATTGAGCAGAAAGAGAGGGCATACCTTCCTCTTCAGAATATTCTTCATCCTCCCCTGATGCATCAGACTGAATAGATGTAGTATCCATCTCATCGTCACTGTCGTCATCATTGTCGTCTTCGTCAGCATCATCTGTTTCTTCTTCATCCATTTGCTATGTATAGGTTGATGCAAAACAAATGAAAATACAAAAACTGTCACTAAGGATGGACATTACACATTGAAAGTTATAGGAGAGTTGAGACTGTAGTGAACATGATGATGTTAGAACAAATACTAGATGAGAGCTGGCAAATCTGAAATGAAAAAAAAAAGCTTAATCTTTTAAAAGTAGTCCATAATATCTAGAAGATTCAACCAGAGTGAAAAGATATTATTTCAGGATAAAATGAGATGGATTAGGAATAAATAGCATATGTATGGATGGATGGTTTCACACCATTTAATGGGCAAACTAGTGCTAGTGAAGAAGCTGGAAAAATGTATTTGAAAGAAAAATGTGAACTAACGTAACAAATATTTCAATTCTCTTTTTAGAAACAAAACCAGAGAGCTATGGCAGCTCTATAAGACAACACTTCAGCCTCTGTATCTTTTCCACACCTAATAATCTAAATAGTAAATAGGAGAAGATCATATTTGTGTTGCCTTTACAACCCCATCACCCCTTTTAGGGCCAATCATATTATTCTAGAGATCATACGTCAACAAGTATAATACACAGCAGTTTAAACTTGGAGGTGCAGAATATATGAGTACTTAATAGATAGTCGAGTGAGTACCTTTTGATGATCGAGTTCTACTTCCCTATTAAAAACTGCCTTTCTCCTCATCCTTCCATCACTAAAATCAAGCTGTTCTTTTACATAATTTCCCGAATTGTCCACATCATCAGAAGTCTCTTCATCCACCTTGCCATGTCTTTCCGAAGTTTCCAAAACATGATCGTCTTCACTATCAACATCTTCGTCTGATTCTGTAGGGTCTAAACTCTGGTTCTCTTTGCTGGAAGTGTCAGCATCTCTTGATCCAGTTGAAGCTTCAGACAAAAGGTTAGGCCTCTTCCCAAAAAGTGAAATAAAGCTCTGCTCTAACTTCTCGTCAACTGAAACTTTTGTATTCTGGAGGGACTTCACCAGAGCCTCACCAACATCATGGTCTTTTCCTGAACAATGAATACAGTCTGAGGCTTGTGTGTAAAGAAAGTAATCCAAACATTTCCGAAGGAGCGTGAGTTATCTACACTTATACTTATTCACTTTTGGTACCATTCCACCTTTTCTAAGTCAATATGTTGTGTGTATTACAAGGTGTGGGCATGCTTAGGTGGCTGCATAAACAGCTATCATCCACGAGGCAACCTCTAAAGCCTAAGCAAACAGATGTGCCATTTTGCCATATACTATAGCATGAGTACCAAGCTACATAAATGAAAGGTAAAACAATTTGCTCAAGCCAGGTGCTCCGGTGTACATTTTATTCTATTACACCCCCCCCCTTTTTTTTTTTCTTTCGCTGCATTTTATAAGAAAACTGATAATGGAAGATGAAAACCTTTGCTCATTTTCCTATCATCAGCATTGTCATTTGTAGAGAACTGTACAAAATGGTCATTAATGTTTATGTAAACAGCATCCTTGTCATATAGCAGATCTCCCAACCCAGACATAGGTGCATAAAAGAGCTTCTCCTTGTCACGCAGTCCCTTCTTTTTAGCAGCTGATGGTAAAGGACATGGGTCAGCCAAGGCAGTTATTCCAGCCAAACTGTAATCACCAACACCAGCAATGTGCACCTAATCACATTTTCAGGATCAAGTTAACACTCATACATAATGCAGTTACAGAAAAGCAAAAGAATTAAAACTACAATGCAACTGGAGTTTGAGTCCATGTAACTAAGTGAAGAACATGTTAGTCATTTTCTTATAGCAAGATAAGTATTATTGGAGCAATAGACATAGACACACTCATCTACATTTCTGTCCATATCACTATGCTTCATACCCCAAGTACTCCTCTCACCCAAGACCCTTCAAAGACAATATTATATTTGGATGAGGTACTGGTTCTCCTTCTAAGACATGAGTTGACAATGCATTCTCCACTTAACAGAAATAGACAAGAATACATTGAAATATATAAAGGTCAGTTCAAAAAGAGAAAAGCTTCGCAAAACTCTGTTTATTTAACAATAATTTACAAGGAATGAAGGTGCATTGTGCATTGGACCATACAAGTCTTCACCATAGGAAAATTTGGAATTTGTACAACATACTAGGTCATTAAGTAAACGTGCATTAGGTCTAGATAACAAACCTTTGTTCCTTTCTTCAGATTGCAACCACGCAAGTAACCATATAAAGTGACGTTTCTGTCACACTTCTTGTTCACATCCACCTTCTCTGGGGGTGTAACGTCTTCAAAACGATCTACCAAGATGTACGGATGAGAGATTCGCCATGACAAAGGGTGAAACTTCATTACAGATATAAACCGGGCAAGATTATGTACTTCACGTGAAGAGTACCTGTACATAGGAATATGAGGCAGATATAAGACCCTTCTGCAGCATCAGAAATATAACAGATACAAAGGAATGGATGTTTCAGGACATACTTTCCATGGATAAGCCCAGATAAATAAAATAGTTTAGCTCCATCGTATATTTCAGTCCAAAATCGATGCTTGAGCCGTTGCTTTGTCTTCTTAAGTTTCTTTACATCCTTGAACTTGTCCAAATGTGTAAGAACTCCCATAACTTTTGGGAATCCATGATTTTGCATTATATTTAGGAATTCAAACGTTTCCTGACAAACAGTACAGGTTAAAAATCTCAATTTTTCACATTAACTTACCAAATGATTTTATCATCCAATCACATCGATACTAGTCAGAGACAACCACCAAAAGCCATACAACACCAAAGACATAAAAGATGAAGAACACACCAACAGCTAAAAAACATTATGACCGAAGCAAGTTTTTTTGCATTGGTGAGATAAGCACACCTGATTACAAGAACTCATTAACCACAATGGTCAAACATGTTAACATGATACAAAGGTAATACATATCAAGATGATCTTTTCAAGAGTATCCTCTAATCACCTATAAAGCAACAAATTTATGAACCCTCAAACTGGCAGTGAAGAATTTGACAGCTCACCATTTCAAAACCATAGCTCCCATCAATGAGAAGTAAGGCAAGATCAGCAAACTTCGCACAATCAATCATTCCGTTAATATCATTTGGACATTCAACAAACTGCACCCGCCTTTTCTTACCTGGAATGAATAAAATAGATCAAATCCACATATTCATCCTTGAGAATATATAATTTAATTGGTTTCTCATTGATTTATGTTTGCCCAGTAGATAGGGATCACAACAACTTAATTTTCAGTAACTAGAGTTCCCAATGTTATTATATAATTTCCAATTCTTTCGCCTTCTATGCTTAACAAATGAGTAAGAAAGAAAATGACAAATGCAGACAACTCAAAGTTCTGGTATTGATTGGATACACTTTGCTCATACATAAACAAGCTACCTAGAAATATCAAAATCTTGCAACTGAAAAAACACAAAATCAGTTAATTCTGACAATAATAAAACAAAAAAAGGTTACGGTTTTTTTGCATATTCATTTTTCTCCAGAGTTCATATAAGTCACATGATCTATCCTATTATAATTTACCCCAACTGGAAAATTTTCTTCACCAATTCATTCTATTGACAGTTGATATTAGGTCTTATGGTCTCTCCTATTACCCTAACATAATATAACTATAACAATGCATATGACTCACAAACCTGACACAATGGTGATAGGTCCTTGAACATCGGGTAAGTTGTGCTTAGTGTAATGCTTAACAAGTGATTTTATCACCAATGATTTCCCCACCTGAGCAGAAAGTAAAAAAAATCAAACAAACAACATACATGATATCCGCAATGTTTTAATTATATTGAAACAGCCTAAAACAGATAACTTAAGAACCATTACGTGTGTGCTCTATATCACGAAAAGGTGGTTTCGGTTGTGGTGACGTGCTTGTGTACAGTGGTTTTATTGACTTATCATTAAAAAAAAAAAACGAGTCTTTTCAACCTGTGGAGGCCCCTGGACGACAACAACGTAAGGAGCAGGTTCTCCATAAGAACGATCCACAGTTGGAATGTGGAGCCTCCTTTGCTCCTTCTCTGTGGTTCTCGCTTGTAGTCTCTTCGCTTTCGCATTTGAATTGAACGCAAATGCCTGCACACAACTTACCATTAGCTCTACTCAAATATCGTCACTAAAGCATAACATATAATGAGTACTCCCCATCCTAAATTCAATATATTAACTTTTCAAGGCTTCTAAGTACAAATTGCATTAAATTGATAAAATTCAAAAAAAATATACCTTGGGATTTTGTTGCTTCTTATGTTCTTTGCTGAGGTTGTTCAAATCATCGTTGCCATCTTCGCCACTCGCCTTTTTGTTCCTCTTGTCGGAAGTCGGCTTTTTCTTAGAAGAAGCACCCGACTTGTGAGTACGATGAGTTTTATGAGATTGCTCCATACTCAAATTTGCAGTTTTTTTAGCAGAATCAGATTTCAATTTGTTGCATTAATCAAAATTTGAACTTTTTAATTGAAATCAATATTGCAGTTGTTAGGGTTTTCTAAATCACAATTGAAATTTCAAGTTTTTGATGAAATTAAAATTTGAAGAAGAAAGAAGAGAAACAGAGGAGAGAGAGGCTACGGGGTTTAGGGTTTTGGCAACTGGAGACCTCCTCCTTTCTCGTTTTTATTTTACTTTAGTGGAAACAATTAAATTTGCCTTTTTTCTTTTTCTTTTTGTAGATTAGTAGTGAGATGATTCTCGAATACACACATTCTGGTCACTCCCTATCGTCTGTCTTTTCTAATAGGTTATTCGATTAGTTCAATTAAATTTGCTTTTTAGAATTAATTGAATAGTCTAGTGGAATAGGTTTTTGCTAGTGACCAGAAGGTCCTGGTTCGATACTCACCTCATCGCTAATTTACAAAAAAAATATATTCCCTCCGTCCCAAAATAGTTGACGTTCTACCAATTTGCACATAGATTAAGAAAAATTAAAAGTAGTAAAAAATTACAATGAAAAAGTAGAAATACAATTATTTGGAACTATATCATTGGTTGGTGGCTAATTTCAATACAAAAAATAGTCAAAAAGTTCATTGAGAATGTAAAAGTACAATTTTCAATGTTAAAACGTCAACTATTTTGGGACAAAAAATTAGTACCAAAACGTCAACTATTTTTGGACGGAGGGAGTATTAAATTTGTTTTTTGATAATTTTGTTTCTAAAACGCAGAATAAGGAAGCAGTGAAACAAGAAAAAGTTAATTGTTCTTTATAAATTAGCTATAAAAATTACAATTCCTAATAGTAAAATTAATATTATTACAATTTCACTATGATGTGACATGAAAATATGGGTACGGACCCGTCTCGTTTGCTCGCTCTACATTTCGGGCCAAACACCTGTATGAACCCGAGTCAAGTTATGGACCTCTAGTAGACTTGTCATATGGGCTAGGGCCTGACGGGCTGCCCGCGGGCTTGGCCTGTTAGGCCGGCCCGGCCCACTAATTAAAGGGGCTGAATACGGGGCCTTATGCCCGCGGCCCGGCCCCTATTAGTTTAGCAACGGGGCTTAAAACTCAATCATTGTAATTTTTATTCAAAATAAATACAAATTTCATAATTACGATAGTCAAAGGGACACAATCGGATAATAATTACGCCAAAAACTTGTCAAAGATCCATAACGAAGTAGATATATCAAGAAGGTGCTCGAACTCATATGAGCTTTTAGATCCATAACGAAGTAGATATATCAAGAGGGTGCTCGAACTCATATGAGCTTTTAGTCATCCATGATCACTAACTTCTGCAGCAATAACGAATTAAAACAAAATCAAACACATAAATAACGTTTAAAGAAAAATTATCTATTTAACAAACAAGATAAGTAGATAATCATCAATTACATACATCAAAGTCAAATATAATCTTCCATAACAAGAGTTAACCCGTAATAAATTGACGAGAAACAAGGAATATTAAAAACAAACAAACAACTAAAACTAAGAATACAAAAAGCACATACCAAACAATTCATGGACATGTATACGAATAAACGCGCAATTAAAAGTTAAGTAAGAAGACAAAATTAAAACAACAAGCTATTAACAAAAATCTAAATGAAAAAAAAAACCTGATTGTAAAGCGAGTAGAACTATCCAAAGAAATAAGAGTGAGTGAGTGAGTGAATGAATAAATTGAAATGGATTGAGTATATATGGTAAAGGGAGGGAAGTAATCCAATGGTTCAACATATGATGGTGAAGTCAAATGATCAATGGTCAAGATTAGCCTAACTAATCCAATAGTATAAAATCAATGATCAATTATGAAGTGAGGCATAGTCAATTATGAAGTGAGTCTAAGTCATTTAATAACTGGTCCAACGTTCAAAAGATTAATGCCCAAAATTGGTCTAACTAATGCAATGGCTGAAAACACGATAGTAAAGTCAAATGATTAATGGCTAAGATTGACCTAACTAATCCATGACTCAAATGCAATGATCAATTATGAAGTGGGGCATACGTCAATTACGAATTGGTCCTAACTGATTTAATAACTGGTCCCACGTTCAAATGATCAATGACCAAAATTGGTCTAACTAATCCAATGACTCAAAATTCAATGGTAAAGTCAAATAATCAACGACCAATATTGGCCTAACTAATCCAATGGCTCAAAGGCAATAGTCAATTATGAAGTGGGGCATACGATAATTATGAAGAGGGGCTAAGTCATTTAATAACTGGTCCCACGTTCAAATGATCAATGACCAAAATTGGTTCAACTAATCCAATGGCTCAAAACACGATGGTGAAGTCAAATGATCAATGACCAAGATTGGTCTAAGTAATCCAATGACTCAAATGCAATGGTCAATTATGAAGTGGGGCATACGTCAATTATGAAGTGGAGTCTAAGTCATTTAATAGTTGGTCCCACGTTGTTAATCATTGGTCCACGTTAGAAAACATACCAAAATTTTGTGAATGAATCCTCTTCATTCTTTATATATTGAGGTAGATAATGTAACATAGGAATTTATAAGTGGAAATGTTGTAGTTGATGAAAGATGGACCTTGATTCCTTATTACTTAAGCAAGATGTTAAACTAAATAAAATTGTTATTGTAAGCATAGATAACAAGATGGACCGAAAGTGATGCTGACTCCGTGAACTGGTCTTAAGAGTTTCTTACTCTTTATATATTGAGGTAGATAATGTAACATAGGAGTTCCTTATTACTTTATGTGATATTGCTTTAGTTTTTGGAGTGACTTCTTTTGATGGAGAAATGAGTCTATTTATAGGCAGAGAAAGGACCTTCTTCATCTCAAAATAATTGTTATATTAACCATCCATCAAGGCTAATGATTATGTAACAGTTGTAACGGTTGTAACGTTCGTAACGGATTTGCAACATAAACATCCTATTAATGACCAACATAATGAGGATATTATTAATATAATAATACTTAAATAATAATATTCTTACATCTAGACCTGAAGCTTCTGCTTTCTTTTATTTAGTTGTTGTGTAGGTGGAATTTGTTATAATTTAGTTTCTCTAATTTTTCTTAAATAGATATTAGTGTGTATTCAACTTTCTCCAAACCGATTTGCTCCCTTTCATTTGTTATTATAAGGGATTCGATGAGATTGATGAGCTTGGAGTTGCCTGGAATCAAGTGAGTGCAGACGACGCTTTACAGTGTCCGATTCTTTATATCTATATTAAATATATCTAAAATATCTTTATATATTGTCCTGTGCCTTGGCCCTTGTGCATATATAACAAACCTTAAAATTTAATATGTTTTCGGGAAAGAGATGCCAAAGATATACAAATTCCTAACATTAGATGGGATGTCTTCGAAGTGATGATGAGGTTAGGCTCTCCTTAAATTTTGTTCGACTTATTTTATCAATAAATTGATATTGTTTTTTATGCATAAAGTTGCTTCAAGCTTTGGGCCTCTTTTCACCATTTTGGTAGTAAGTACATATTTCGCTGATAATATTTTTGTGTTTTAGTCAATGTAATTAACAACTATATATCGGAGTTGTTCACGTGATTGTATACTTCACTATGTGGAATACCAGATGGCCAAACCTCTGATCCTTATGACAACTTTATGATCCTTTTACTTTCATTGAATTTTTGTCTTTCTCAAGCGCTTACTAATTCAATTGTCATGCATTTACCGCTCATGGAGTTTACTAGAAGCAGTAAATGATGCAGGGTTGTACCTAAATATATTTTTTAACTTATTCATTTTGAAATCTCTACTCAATTACTTATGTTGTTAGTGGTTTGCTATAGTTCCAAACGACTGCGCCTAAAAGCTGTTTCATGCGTATCCTGGTGTTGTTCTTGCACCTGGCGAGATTATTATTGCAACTGGTGAGTGATCTAAATTTGACTAACTACTGAATATTGTATTTACGCACATACTGCTACGCAATTTTTTATTATGTAATTCGATTTTGTATTTGTATCAATCCTTTCTTAAACTTCTCTGATTTCATGTGATCTGTATTTGTATCCCATGTTTATCTCCAGTTTTGAAGTTCGTAGAGCCACCGGAAAACAATGAAAAACTAACTGATCAAAAGAGTAAAATGAAGTTACAGATCATGAGCTTAAAGGTGAAAGGACCGACGGACTATCAACCATAGCTGGTGTGTTTGCACTTCTTACATATGCCATATGTTTTTGTGTATTAGTTTTAGTTCAAGTTCAAGATCACTCTTGGTTCACTTCCATCTCTGAAGCTTGAATATAGTTCGTGTGCAAATACAAATCTTTCATAGCAAGATGATGATGTTCGATAGACAAGTAGATGAGGCTCGTGGTTTTTGGTAGCAACATGAATCTAACAGTCCTGGAGATTAAATTTTTGTGTGTGTAATACCTTGATATAAGCTCATAGGTTTTAATTATGTTTATATTAGTCTATTGTCAGTTATCGCGAAATTGTAGTGATGTTGTTTTGAATGCTTTATACCTAATATGTGGCACCCATTGATTGATTTTGATTTATGAAGTATTATCTTATTGTACTTTTTGGATTTTATTGTTGTATCTCAATTCCAGCTTATTGGTATTATATATATTTATATATGAATTAATCCTTCATATATGAATATATTGAGACTCTATTTGTTGTCCTTTATACATGCTAATTAGTGTTTTAGAAAGAGTCTTTATAGGTCACATATAAAGACATTAAAAGATGTCCTCAAGCCTAAAAGGACCCCGGCATGAGCTACTCTTTTACCATGTGTCTTTATAGCCAAAGTGTCTTAACATCCTTCTATAAATACTATATTCAATGTCTTTATGTCGATTTTTATTGTAGTGATAGTGTAAGGGGCAATTTAAGATGTTAAAATCACGTGGGAGTAATTTAGAAGGTTGAAAAGTTTATTGGATAATCTAAAACATGAGGTAAAATTGAGGGGCCACATTACATTACACCTTGGTATAAAGTTGAAGCTTGTAAGACACACCTCAACCAACTTAAAATATATATCTCCCCTTCTCTCTTCCAAATTTGAGCTCTATTGGTCAATGGCATAACATCATAGTCACAGTAGCAAATTTCTTTCTAGTTTTATATTATTACTCCCAGTATATTAATATATTATTATTACTCTATTACTACTCGTCTACTCCATTTGTAATTTTTGTTGTGCCATAATTCTGATTTATAATATGTTATTTGGGTAAGGATTTACAATATTTAACTAAAAATTCAATGTGTAGTTACTTTTTCACAACTACTTGATGTATGAATTAAATAATATTTGTGACCTTCCTTAAGTATTAAATAGTTAATATTTTTTCGAACTAGTGAAGTGACAAATATATTTTTATGTTACATACTTCACAATTTAGACATTTGAAACCGCCCAAACCAAACCGTCAAACCATTGAAACCAAACCCCATGGTTATATTGAAAAGGTTGGTTTTGGTTTTCACTTTTTAAAAGTCAATGTCCGGTCGGTTTGAAAATTGAACAAAAACCGCCTAAACCGTATGCACCTCTAGCAAACAGATAAATAATTGAGAATTTGACAATATATATGTTATATGGATATCTTCCATTAAAGTTAATCATTACTTGACTTAGTAATAGTAGTAATAATTGGAGCAAAATGTGATCACGCTCACATTAAGCGCCCCCTCACGCCGAACCCACAGCTTGAAAGGGAGTAAATCACGGTATGATCCCCAGGACCAGAGTGTATAGAGGCCTGTCTACGCTGCGCACTTAGCCTGGGATAAAACTCCCAAACTGCCGCTGGCGAGGTTCGAACCCATGCCAATTGGAGCAATCTGCATACACCCTAACCACTGGGACAACCCGTGCAACTAAGAGTTTGACATACCTCCTTTAGAATCACCTTGACCATCCATCATTCTCTTGCTAATGACTATTGTTCTTGCCTTTGCTCTGCGATTTAACAGTCATGATTCTACAAAATAAGAATATATTGATTATGAATTAAGACAGATAATCATAATAACAAACAAATATTGCAAAGGATAATTATTATCTACTAAATGGTCATCTTGTTGATCTCCACCAACCTGAACCTCAAGATGAAGATGGTCGAGAAGTTATTAATGCCAACTAAGTTGAAGCTCAAGAAAACAGAGATGGCGAAAAGAAAGCAAAGCTTGAGTTCTCTGTCACTCGTGAAGCTCTTGACAAACTTGTCAAATATGAAGACATATGGGAGGAGTTGCAAGCTGAAAAACCTAAGTTTAAAAAGAAGTTGGAAGATGTATTTTGCTCTTTTAATAGGGAGTTGGGAGAAGGTAATGTCTTTTTACTGAGATGGAGCATAAGATCCGTGCTGTTTTTACTGTATCCTAGCATCAGTTGTTTAGAGTTTGTTATGGTTATGTCAGCATTGTTGGCGATGTGGTTGACCACTGCTTACTGTGCATCTCTTATTGCACATGAGATTTATGGACCTTTAGTGGCTCAAATGTCCCTTATGAACGAAAGGTCAACCAACTTAAGGGAGAAGATGAACAAATTTTATAAGTATGTTATGGCACAAGCTAGTGCATCTGAGCTAGTTGATGATGAGATAGTCCGGGATTGGTATGGACCGTTAAAGGAAGCTAGAGATTTGTATTCCTTTGAAAGCCGATTCGATCGACTCCTCAACAAGTCCAACATAGTAAATGTATTCTCATCATACAAGCAACGTATAATCATTGTTATGCTGAGGACTCCAATCGTTGCTATTATCTTAGCATTAGTGAGATTTGGGTCCTTTTGTGGTAGGTTTAAGATTTTCAAAAATATTTATATTGATATTGTTTATAATCAATCTAACTATATATTTATTTTTCTTGTAGGTGGAAGAGCTAGATGAAGGCAGAGAACCTATGTCATGTTGACCTTTTGTTGTGTTCCCTTTTTATTGAATGAATGGTGTTTATGGTCACATTAACTAAATTTCCTCTTTCTTTTGATAGTTGACTTTAATCGTTTATGATCACATTAACTAAATCTGGATTAACATATTTACCCTCATCATGATCATATCTTGCATATAAGTTTTGAAGATCATCATAATCGTAACTACTCAGACAAACATACACGCCCCCAAGAGGATCATTAATTGTATCAACTTATATGTCAAGAAAAAAAACTTATATGTCAACATGGGCACTAACTTGATAACTATGATAATTGAGCTTGTTAGACAATAAAATAATTGACCACTTCTTATCAACTAGATCACTCACATAAGAAACCTGCTTAGCTTGCACTGCCAAAATATATGAGACATTCTCTCCAACGTAAGTTTAATGATGAACTAATCTTAAAGGAAACATATTTATACAAAGTGACACTTTTAATATCTTGATTTCTCATATACCATCGACATTTAGCATCCATGACACAAAATTCTTTCTAAAATTATAAAGGGCCACATACTCAAGTTATGCAAGATTGGACATGAGACTTTGGAAAATATATATTAAATGAATTCAAATGATTTTGAAAGATGTCAAGTGAAATCTACCGACAACGACTTTATGAATCCTAATGGCTTCAATGAATCCTGACGATGTTGAAAAGTGTCAAGTTACCAATGGTCATTTAGTTAATAATGACGGTAAGTCTACCGATTTTGATGTAATGCCGCGATGACGATTTAATGACTCTCGATAGTAATTCACTAAGTCTCGACGAAGGATAAAAAAGTCCCAGATGGACTAACATATAATCATGTCTACCGATCATGATTCAATTAATCGCGATGGTAGTTAAATAAGTATTAGAAAGGTATCAAGGTCACCGATGTGTTAGGAATTAATGCCCTTCGGATAATTCCCTTAACCCAAGTATTCCAATGACAACGCAACGATTAAAGTGCGGAAAATTAAACAGATACAAGGATTTATACGGGTTCGCCATAAGAATGAGTGACTACGTCCTGTTGCTGATGCAGATTCCACTATAAATATAAGATTGTTACACAAGCCTACCAAATAGGTAGTCTAATATTTGAATACTTTCTTATACACCGAAAGTCTCAACCACAAAGCCTAACCAAGAAAAAAGATAAACTTTGTAAGTTTTTCAAGAATATTAGAGCCCAAATATTCTTTCTAGGACGATTTTCTAACCCTATGAGACTATATTGTGTTTCAGACTCAGACAAGTTAGACTCATAGGAGAACCCCTCTATTTTATTGGCTTAACAAGGAACTTAAAAAGAACATCTTTCTCTACAAGAAAGCCCACACCAATTACCTACCTAATATAAATTACTTATTCCCCAAGATATAACTCTAATCGGTAATAACTTGTTCCCCAATTATTTTTTTAACAGAAAGACTACGAAATTGGCTTCACTGTTGGAATTATGAGGTGTTTGACACGTCATAATTAATGCCCGTTGAACAATTCGATTGTTCGTAGTGATTACTTATTTAAAGTTAAGTTCATACGTATATTATATGTTTGACAATAATATACGAGCTGGGAATGATTTCGAAATATATTAGGGGTCATGATGGTTTTACTAGGGCCCGCTCATGATTTATATGTTAGTAAAATACTTGGTTGATATTTTATTAACATATAGCTAATATTATTTCGATCCTAGAAGGTCACACACAAACAATGCACTTGATTTGCAATATGATTGAAACTTCCGGGTTAAAAGTGTAAATGTCAAAGAAGAAAAGGTCAAATGACCTTTGGTTTTTGAATTAAAACACACACTTAATATTGTATTAAGTGGTGTTTATATGAGAGAAGGAAAAATCAAATGACACACGTAATATTGTATTAAGTGGTGCTTAATGGTGAAGACGTTACATTGTGTTTTTAATATGATTAAGACCACCATTATCATCTCGTTTATGTTGTCATGATGATTTACATGGAGGTTACGTTTTGGTTTTAATATGATTAAGACCAACATTATTATCTCATTTATATTGTCATGATGGTTTACGTTTTGGTTTTAATATGATTAAGACCACCATTAATACCTCATTTATTCATGACTTTTTCATGACACTATAAATTGGTTCTATTGTATGACAATTGAATCATAAGTTTTCCATAGAAAATCAATTGTGAGACAATTGAAAAGAAGAAGAAAAATTTCCTCCCTTTTTCTCTCTATTTTTTGGCCGAAATAATTAGCACACCAGGGAAGAAAATTGTTTTCTCTTGGTTAAATCTTTGTCAAAAACACTCAAGCTCTAGTTGCTTCAAGGAAGGAATCAAGCTTGCGTTGGTGTGGACTAACTAGAGAGAGGGACAACGTCGCTCTTCCGCTGCGCACTCAATCACGCTTCAAGAGGTACTCACTAACTTCATAGTAAAAATGTGTTTTTCGCAACTTTGTATTCGATCGTTTCTATGTGTTTTACATAATTGATATGTAAAATGCATAGCAATCTCCAACATTCACAACCCAACACGATAGTGATTCAATGATTTAGACAATAGATGAAATTGTTACGGTGGACAAGAATATAGGGGTCTTGGCGAATCTCGATATGTAAAAACCAAAACAATATATTCTATAAAAGATAAACCACCAAAAGTATCTTATCACCATAATTTAAGATCTCAAATCCTAATAGAATTTAAACTCTCAATTTTCAACTTCCGATAAATCACATTCGATCAAGAGATTTGTTACCGGGGGCTTTGTGTATGTTTTTATGTCAAATTGGGGGAGTAATTTGGAAACTTTTAATATTTTGACACTTTATGCTTTCTTTTTGTTACTTGTTGGATATTTTATGTTTCCATGTGTTTCTAAGTTCTAAGACTTAGATGATGACTGCTTGTGCTCACTGCTTTAAGACAGTTGGGTTGATATCTATTTTGACAACTAGGGTTGATTATCACGTTCTTGGTTCATCTAATTATGCATAAAGAAGATGAATACTTGTCATGAAAAACTTACGTAAATGGGGAGTTTGTCAGTGCATAAGGTTGGACGAAGTTTTTCATACACCAAGTGTTAATAACAATGCATTTAAAGAGGATAATCAATGAGGCATTGTGCTACGTGATCAATCAATCATCTCATTCTAGAAGAGTCAACGACAATTAATGCTGATGGACGAGATTTGTGCTGCGGACAGAGACACGGTTGAAGGCGAGAAAGAAGGAAACATTTAGTCGGTCCTTGTTAATTATGGAGTAATGATTCGAGGTTGAACACATTAATGTCAATGACCAATGGCCTAGTATAAAAGGAGTACGAATCTACACAAGAGAACACACCTTTTACACCTTTTTATCTTTTTCACACAAGAAGCTTTCTAGCACATTGTGTTGTCTTTTGTAACTAGGTCATATTGTCTGTAGAAGCTTTTTTATTCTTTAAGCTTCTACACTGATTATACAGTTGTTGCTCTCTCAACAACAGTGAGGTTTTCTTACATTGAAACAAATTGTAAACTGTTAGTCACTGGGAGATTGATAACATTGACTTATAGGGAACCTATCGAAAAGCATAACTAGGGCAATAGAGAGTATGTGGGCATACTAGTAAGTCCCTCCTTGTAAGATTCTTTTCGTATAGTGAATTGTTCTCTTGAGCAGGTTGCCCCCCAGACGTAGGCGCTTGTGCTCTGAACTGGGTTAGCAAGTTTCCTGTGTCGGTTACATTTACAATTATTCCTTTCTGTTAAACCGGTTGTTTTAACATTTGATATAACTCGATTAGTGGATTACTATTTCAAAAATGATATTCGGATTAATAAAATTAATATGAACAATTGATCTAAAAAGTCAATTTCCTTCTTAATTGAGTTCCTTGATAATGTCAAATATATTAAATGTGTATTAAATTACTTAAATGCTTTTTATACATATCATATAAAAATCATCATATGATAAGTTTAGTTTGTTAGAAATTGAAACGGTAATATTTATCAGGGCGATAATGTTATTAGGCGAGCAACATGCAATAGTGAGCTACTTTATTGGGTGCATGTATATTATTCCTCCTTAGTTAAGTAGTTGGTTAAAGACTTTTGTTGATAACGTGTTATAAATAAAAAAAAAACAATAATAATGAAGAGAACAACAAAATCGAGGAAAAGAAGTTTTTATTGATAAAATACATGAGACGTATTTATAGGCTTAGGGCCTGTTTGTTAAACTGATTCAGCACTTAAACTTAATTAATTAAGTACTTATTTCATTAAGTCTGTTTGTTAACAAAAAAAATTAAGTACTGAATAAAATCAGACCTGAATGAAATCCTTAACAAAAAATTAAGTCAAAATTTGCTACTTAATTTTGTCCTCTTAATCAAATCAGAAGTTATCAATTGCAACTTTACATATTTCTCCTTCCTTAATTCTTTCAAATTCATACATTCTTATTCAAATCAAATTAAATTATTATCATTGTCATCATTATTATTATTATTTTTATTAGTATTATTATTATTATTATTATTATTATTTCATTTTCCTTATTATTGTTATTATTAATTCTTATTCTTATTGCTATTAAGATTATTGTAAGTCTCTAATTACTATTATTAATATTATTATTTTTTATTACTTTACTTCATATTATTATTATTAATAATAATAATAATTCTTATCTTATTAAGATTATTGTAAGTCTCTAATTACTATTATTAATATTATTATTATTTTTTATTACTTTAATTCATATTATTATTATTATTACTATTGTTATTATAATTATTCTTCTTCAATATATTATTATTCTCATTATTATTTTTATTGTTATTATTATTATTATTATTATCATCATCATTATCAATATATTATTATTTTTATTCTTATTTTGTGTAATAGTGTTTGTTATACATATTATCTATATATGAATGAATTAAAGTATGGGTAAAGTTGTCATTACATTACGATTTCAGTCTTTTTCTTTGAAATGTTATCAAACATCTAAATACTTCTAGAATTCATATTCAATTATAATTTAGATTCAGACATTCAGATTCAGACATTCAGTTTTCAGACTTCAGACTTCAGATTCAGACATTCAGTTTTAACAAACAGGCCCTTACACAATAATAAAGTAGTGATCTACTGAAACACTCACTACTCTTTAACTTACGCAAATGTTATATACGGTACCTATATACAGTACCCCAACTTTTATTCTCAAATTTGCCCTTACAAAATTTCATTACCAAAAATTTTTAATTCATTTGCAATTTATCACTCCCTCTCTAGAAGTGTGGGTTTCTTTTTTCTCTCTACAAAAATTATATAAAACTGTTAATTTCTTCTCCTTGATCACCAATTCCATTAATGAGTAGATGATGATTGCTTCACGAACACGACAAGAGCTTTATCACAAAATCTCTCAATTAAAGGTAAATCCATACACAATTTACAACTAAATAATGGGCACATTGCAGAAACAGACAAAGTTCAACCTTTTTCACATAATCAATATGACATGTGTTCATACTCAAACAAAAACGTTTGTATTCATTAAATCTTTAAGTAATTCAAGACAACAAATACTAATTAATCAAATATGATTACAACAACAATTGAACACAAACCAATAACAAAATAAATAAATTAATAAAATTAAAGGAGAGAGCAAAAAGTTCATATCTTTTATTAGCAGAAATAGTATCAAATACTCCCTCCATACAAGAAAGATTGTTAGTTTGAAAATCGAAAGTCAAAATTAACAAAATTTATAGCTTTGGTAGAAACAAACTTTCTATTTGAATCAAACCCACTATTTAAGTATCGAAGTATAAAATACGCTTAATGCTTATACATCCACGAATTGTGGTAGTTGATGAGTAGATGATGATTGTTTGAACTTTGAGTTACCCATTCCAGATCTAGAATATGTTTGGTGTTCGAGAGAGGTTTTTAGTAGATCAAGAAATTTGATAAATGAAATTGAAAATTTTGTTCTCATTAATTTAAACGGGTATTTCAGTAAATTAATATAGAGTACTGTATATAAATGTACCATATTTAGCATTACCCTTAACTTATGTCTATACATTGACTAATTATTAGATTTCAAAACAAATACTCCCCTCCATGACACATTTCGACTTTTTGTAGTTAAACTTTAAGAAATTTAATCATGAATTCTCATTAAACGATAAGAAATAATATAGTCATCTGAGATCTTGTTGAATTCGTCTCAATATTTTTTTTTTGCAATATTATTTGTTATATTTTTCCACATCTAGTAAGAGATATTTAGTTCTTTACATTTTAAATCGTATTTTGTTGACCACAAAAATTTAAAATGTGTCAATCATTTATGGATGGAGGAAATTATTATTTTATATTATTATTAATATAGGTATCTTATTTTGAAACAAATAGACAATGTATCAATTGGTTGACTAGTCTAGACTATATATTTTCTACCTAATCTCTTTTACCAATTTACCTTACCATCTCCCTCTTTCCTCCAATTAAACTCAACCAAATCATCACTCCACTTTCCTTTCCTAACCCCCACCCACCCCACCCCACCCTAAAACCCAACCTTTTCCCTCTCAGATAATCTTTCTTCATATTCTTCCCTTTTCTTTACCCTCAGCTTCAAACCCCCCCTCCCCTCCACCACTTCACAACTATACATACATAACATCACAATACATAATATATATTTATTAAATATATTTATATTTATATTTATATACTCATATATACATACAATTCATATATATTTATATATAATTTATAATAAAGTTACGATTTTTATAACTTGTTGCTGTTTTTTGAGAAGATTTTGATGATGGGTAGTTTTTATTTTGATGCAATTTGATCTCTGTAGTGTTAAGTGATGTGTTCTATTGAAAAATGATGGCTTTTGCTATGTTCCATTTTAGTCTTTTACTAAGTTTGTTATTGTTAGTTGTGGTTTTGTCAAACCCTAGTCATGATTTTGACTCTAGTCAAGATTTTGACTCAATTGGATTAAGATATGGTCGAGTTGATGAGGAAAAGGAGTCAGAATTTGTGTTATTCCACCAGGATTATTCGCCGCCTGCACCGCCACCGCCGCCGCCTCACCCTCCATCTGTGTTGTCGTGTGTGGAGGATCTAGGTGGGGTAGGGTCATTGGATACGACGTGTCAGATAGTGTCTGATTTGGAGCTTACTAGGAATGTGTATATAGAAGGGAAGGGGAATTTTTATATCCTTCCTAATGTGACTGTGAAGTGTACGTTTTTTGGGTGTGAGTTAGCGGTTAATGTTAGTGGGAATTTTACGCTGGGTGATGGTTCGTTTATTTATGTTGGGACTTTTGAGCTTGTGGCTAATAATGTTGGGTTGGGGGATGGTTCTGCTGTGGATACTACAGGTTTAGCAGGGGATCCACCGGAACACACGAGTGGGACACCTGGTCGAGTGGATGGAGCAGGGGGAGGATATGGAGGAAGAGGGGCAGCATGTTTACAAGATGAAGAAAAGATTCCGGAGGATGTTTGGGGTGGGGATATGTATGGGTGGACGGATTTGGAAAAACCGTTCTTTTATGGGAGTAAAGGTGGGACGACTAGTAGGGAGATGGATTATGGTGGTGGCGGCGGCGGCGGCGGGAGAATAACACTGGCGGTGACCAAACTTATTGAGCTGAACGGGAGCTTGCTTGCTGATGGAGGAGATGGGGGCTCTAAAGGTGGAGGAGGTTCAGGTGGCAGTATTTATATCAAGGCCTTTAAGATGTGAGATTTCCTCAGCTATTTTAGATTTGTGAATTTGTTATGTAGAAATATCTAATCATGTAGAAGATTTTCTTTCTTAGATCTACTTTTGATATTTTGCAGTTCTCCGTAGTTATGCCTTTATTATGAAGTTTATCGTGCCTCTTTTAGTATGTCATAATTGGTAGTGGATAATATAGGATTGTAGCCCAGCAAGGGTGAAACTTGCGTATTATAGATTAATGCAATTTGCATATCAATATACTTATTAATACATTCCATACAAAATAAAAAGGACGATCTTGAGAGGCACTTCTTGGTCAGTGGTTGATACTTGATATAGCTACGTTGTGCCCAAACTGGTTGACAAAGATAACCATTAAAGCTTTTTCAGCTTATTGTTCCTCTTCCTATTCCAGGTCTTCACCCTACTTCCGTTGTTCTGTTATTGAAATCCCGTCTCTTTGACTACTGTGTTTTATCCCCACCTTTTGTTCCCTTCTTGTAGGACTTGAATCCTGAACTTCAACTATAATCCTAATACATCCTACCATTGCACCCCTCCCTTCATCCTACTGGCTGTTTTAGTTGTAGCTGCAGCTCATTAGTGAAATTTGAGTCCTTTGTGTCCTACACATAGTTTTTTCTCCCTGGCTAACTTAATAGTAAGATGCGATGTCTTTTCTTATACCGTTACTTATTGATATGTTTTTTGCACTATTTCTTTCTCCAAAATACATGTCAGCTTACTGAGACACTATTTCCATCAACTTACATTTGGTTGCGATTTGGACCAATAAGTGGCTGCATCAGTGTTGTGTATCATTCCCCAGTTGTGATCATCTTGTATCAATTTACTTCTTGTTCGGTCTTCTCAACATTTGTGTTAATCTCAGTGACATATTCATCATCTATAATTAAATTGATTACAAATATTAAGGAGCTGATTAGAAGTTGGAAAATTACATTCATGACGGTTTGTTAAATAATGAATTAAACATATGCTCCTCTTGAGCTGATTAGAAGTTGGAAAATTACATTCATGACGGTTTGTTAAATAATGAATTAAACATATGCTCCTCTTGCAAACTAAGAAGAACATTACTTTTGCAACACAATGAATCAGTACAAGTCAATGTTAATAGCACACAAGGAGGTGTTTCATCAGTGCATTATGCTGACCATTTTTTATTTGTTTGTGTGATGAAGCTAAATTTGCAGGAGATCTTCCAATGTGACCCGGCTGGTTTTTAGCATTGTTAGTTGAGCTAAACAATTATAGTTTATAATTGCTGGTTATCTTAAACTAGCATAGTTGGTTATGGAAGATGTTTCGCCAAGAGGACTCACACTTCTTCAATTCTAATACATGAATTTGCTACTGTTAGAATTGTGTAGTTCAGCATTCATATGTATAACCCCACCCACCCCCCAGCCCTTACTCTTGCAAATGAACATTCAATGCTCTTTTATGCAGTATATGCCCTTGCTTATACGAACTATCTTTGTGATAATCATCTAGTGAAGAGATATAAGAAATAGAACTTTAGAAATTGTTCTCTCTCAGTTAATTTCCTTAAGTGACATCCTTGTATAGCATCGTTAATATCTGGTTCTATGCCACCCTAGTGCTAGAGTCATAGAAATACACATTCTTCGTGCTTCTCTCCTGCACCAGTGATGAACTTATGTGGGGAAATTTTCAGAAAGATTATTCCATAATTATTAAAACTATTAATTTATGTTTTTCCAGTTCTTCCAGCTAGGGTTGAAACTGAACCTAATATGATAAAATGGTTTGATGTTTGAGGCCTCGCTTCACTAACTTAAGTTTTTAATTTTTACATCAATATTTGAACTCGTACATGTATTCGATCATAACACTATAATCGAGTTCGAATTCGATTCTATTCTATCAATATTCGAGTATGATGATATAAGTCCTATTTTATTTTCGAACTCGAAATCAAATTCAAATGTTCATGTTTCATATAAATTTGTAATATATATATGTATATATATATATTATATATATATATATACATATATATATACATATATACATACATATATGCATATATATAATATTCTGATTTAAATCGAATATTCGATTCGAATTCGACATGAACATATTCGAAAATTTTCGAATCTAATTATAGGCAATCATATTTGTGTTTGATTACCATTCAAATTTGAAAGAGAATTAAAAGAAGTGTGATAAAAGGTGAATGGTGTTTTTTTATTCCTGCTAATTGTCATTGTTCTTATTGTGTCAGTAACGGGATATGTACTTTCATATGATAGTGTTGATTTATATCAGTATAATATTGTTTTGGTGAAGTGCAGGACCGGAAGTGGTCGAATAAGTGCGTCTGGAGGTACTGGCTTTGGTGGAGGTGGTGGTGGAAGAGTTTCTGTTGATGTTTTCAGCAGACATGATCAGCCAAAAATTTATGTTCATGGTAGAACCTGCTGCAAAAACTATTATGTAGAACGCTATTTTGCACCTTCAGTCATAGAGACAGTTGTGTGAATCATGATCCTAGATTTAGCTATTTGTATAAGGATTGTTCCCATGGCAACACAGTTTGCTTCTTTTATTTATGACATCTCATAAAATTTCTGTATTTTGCCTCAGCTACATTGAAAACTCAGTTGAAATTTTAATAAAAGCTTTAACCTTTTATTTGCAGGAGGAAATAGTCTTGGTTGCCCCGCAAATGCTGGTGCGGCAGGAACATTCTATGATGCTGTTCCTCGCAGCCTTCTAGTTAGCAATTACAATAGATCAACATTTACTGACACACCATTCTATGAATTCTCTCAGCCACACATGACCAATGTTTACATTCGTGATTTTGGCAAGGCTACTGTTCCATTGTTATGGAGTCGTCTCCAGGTCAGTAAAATTATATATGTTTTCCCTCTGGCATGCCACGTAGTACCTGAATGGGTTGTTTACAGTTTAAGAATGAGACTACACACTAGTTACCTTGTTTGCAACGAAAGCTTAAAGCCTTCTTCTCTCTGGATCCCAACTCTCAAAGCTAGTGAACTAAGCTATTCACTTCATTTATTGCATCCTTAACCACCTAATGTCTTATTCACTTTTTAATTAGTCCCAAAGCACCAAGTTTGTTGATTGTATTACTTATTCATATTTCATTATTAATTTTCAGAATCGATCTGAATATTGACGTTGATATTGTATTTCTATTAATTTCCATATACATGTGTCTTCTTTGTAAATCTGCTCTTGCTTTGTAATCGATGACGACCTTCATTTCATGTAGTATATTGCTAATATGTTCTTCTTTGTCCTTCATGTAGGTTCAAGGACAAATTAGCCTCTTGAATTCTGGAATGCTTAGCTTTGGTCTTGCACACTATCCCATGTCGGAATTTGAAATATTAGCCGAGGAGCTTTTGATGAGTGATTCTGTTCTTAGGGTAAGTAAAGGCATGCCAGAATTGTGGAGTTTTCATTGTTTATCTGTCTGGTCTCTTCTTGTGATTGGCTTCTTTATCTTACGTATCACATCTGAATCATAGCACGCATGATTGGATTCTTTATCTTCTTGTCTCTTCTCATGTAAATATGGCATTTCCCCTTTCATCTTTTTTTGTTTCAGTGCTCATTAATTACTCCTGGTCCCTCGACTGTTATTCTCTATGAAAGAGGGAAAATGCTAATCTTTTCTGAAGACGTTATGGTCCATCCTTATATTTTGACCCCTGGAGATAAGTATAAGCGTAACTAGCATTGATCTTCATATATTGGATATACTCTGTCGTTTTCTCATGGCACATGGTTGTGTCTCCATATTTCACCTTGTAGCCTTTGTTGAGTATTAGCAAGGTTGAACTTGGTGCAAGAAGTCTTAAATGATGCCTTGGTGCCTAGCAAGTTAGATAGGATCCTATCTACCTTTATATTTTGTTTTTGATAATAAATTGGACTGGTTCTGATTTTTTAGTTTATATGTTCACAAATGAGGACTGTGTTCTTACATGGGACAGTAATTAACAAATTCTCTTAGTTGATGACTATGTTTGTTTAGTTGAATAATTTTGCCAAATGCCTCAATATATGATTTTTGTTCATAAATGGTGTGATTTTGTTTATCTCCACTTTAGCCCCCTATAACACCACTCTCTCCAGTTAACTGTAGTACTTTATTGCTCTATATTTTTTTTTCACTTCCTTGCCAGGTGGCAGGTAGTTGTGCTTCGCCTACCATTTTTTAGATTAGTAAAGCTTGGTTAATTTTTTAATGGCTTCTCAACTTATCCAGGTGTATGGGGCTCTTCGTATGTCTGTGAAAATGTTTCTGATGTGGAATTCAAAAATGTTCATTGATGGTGGCGGGGACAAAAATGTGGAAACATCTTTTCTTGAAGCAAGCAACCTTATTGTGCTTAAGGTGACTTCCTGACTTCTCATTCATTGTTAAAATGTCACCTATTGGCATGGGTTTCGTCATTAACCATTTTCTACTACAGGAATCATCCATCATTCATTCTAATGCCAACCTTGGAATTCATGGTCAAGGCTTTCTCAATCTATCTGGACCTGGAGATTGTATTGAAGCACAACGCTTAGTTTTGTCTTTGTTTTATAGTATCAATGTAAGGATCTGCACAATTGTATTTGACTATGTACTCTCTGTTCCTTTCTTTTATTATATATTCCCTTCGTTTTTCTTGGTTTGATACCTGAAGTGTAATAAAACTTGAGCATACTGATAATTGATTTCCTTAGGGTAAGAGTTAGTTACAAACTCACAGTTTTTAGTGTATAAATTATTTACGAACTCATGGTTTAGCAGTTGTAATAGGTTCTTGAACTTTCATCCGTGTCCTCAAATCTTGGTATTTGCAAACTTCTTTTTCTGGGTCTTACGACTTGAAGGGGGGGGGGGGGGCGGGGGTTGATGTCATGTCAAATGTGATTACTGTCAAATAAATGGGGCTTTCATGCTTGAGTCAATGCTTTTGGTGTATGTTTGTTGGCAATCTGCAATTTTTAATAATTCTTGTTATTACCTTGAGGGTTCCTAAGATTCAGCTTCACTTTAATTTGTTGTTTCAGATGAGATTTCTTAACTCCATATGCTCTGAAGTTTTTCTTTTGTTTTCCTTTGTATTCTTCTTTTCTGGCTCATAGGTTGGACCAGGATCCATTTTGCGTGGTCCATTGTCTAATTCATCATCAGATTCTGCGTAAGTGACGTTTTTACTATATATTAATATTTCAATATCCATCAATGGGCTAATATAGTATTTTCATACATGGTAGGACTCCGAAGTTGAATTGTGATCTTGAAGGCTGCCCCTTCGAATTACTGCACCCACCCGAAGACTGCAATGTGAATTCCTCCCTATCTTTCACTCTACAGGTTGGAATGTAAGAGGGTATTGAATGGTACAGAATTGAAATCTTATCAATTCAATTCAATTTTTGATTGAGATTTTATCACAGATTTGTCGAGTTGAGGATATTCTTGTTGACGGTCTGATAGAAGGATCAGTTGTCCATTTCCATAGGGCGAGAGCCATCGTCGTCGAGCCTTCTGGGGTAATTAGTACATCTGGGATGGGTATGATCTTGATATATTTCGGTTTATACACAACACATGTTGTTTCAATTTCTATGATCACATATCAGAGACTCTAGTACATTAGTATGGCAACCTTTACCTGACTATTAGTAAATGTGACTATATGCTTGGGAAATAAACTGTCAATTGGGTGATGGTAAATGTTAGGCTCCACTGTAATACTTCAATAAAAGAGAGGTAGTTTTTTCTTCTGAAAATTGGTTGAATGACATTTGATTTTTGTATTTGACAGGATGCGTAGGGGGTGTTGGTAGAGGGACGTTCAATAATGGGATAGGGAGTGGCGGAGGGCATGGAGGTCAGGGTGGTAAAGGATGTTATGGTGACAGCTGTCTGGAGGGAGGAATAGCATATGGAGATGCTAGTTTACCGTGTGAATTGGGTAGTGGAAGTGGAAATGAGAATTTGCCTCTTGCAACTGCAGGTGGAGGTGTTTTAGGTAAACTTCGGTTTAGATTTTTTGAGAATCTAAAAAATTAACTTGCTTGTGGATATTAGTTATGCCTTGGGGTAGGTTCTTAATTGCTTTAAGTAGAGTTTGACCTCTCTTCCCTTTCACTGTTGTATGCAGTTGTTGGCTCATGGGTGCATCCATTGTCCAGTTTGACTGTGGAAGGTTCAGTTCGATCTGATGGAGGTAGTTTTTCTGCTGTAAAAGAATATAATAATGCTGACAATGAGACCATGGGCCTTGGAGGTGGATCTGGGGGAAGCATCTTACTGTTTTTGCATGCTATGGCTCTTGGCAAGTCTGCCATCATGTCATCTGGTGGTGGCAAAGGGAGTCCAAGTGGTGGTGGTGGAGGTGCAGGCGGGAGAATTCATTTCCATTGGGCAGATATTCCTACTGGAGATGTATACCAGCCAATTGCCAATGTAAAAGGA
This sequence comes from Echium plantagineum, assembly GCA_003412495.2. NCBI lineage: Eukaryota > Viridiplantae > Streptophyta > Magnoliopsida > Boraginales > Boraginaceae > Echium > Echium plantagineum. The sequence continues at coordinate 26,909,525 of CM016565.1, forward strand.
AGCATCCATACCAGGTCAGTATCAATAACATAACTCCCTGACTAATTGTCAAGATCCCATCTGTATGTGGCCCTGCTTCCGAGGATAATGGAGTTTTTGGTTTGTAGCAGTGAGGGAAAAATAAGAATCGAGGATCTTAATTGTTTATTAGAGCGTGTGAAGTCAATTGTTCAAAAAATATTGGGCTGTATTAAGAATTAGTGATATAAATTCAGACTTCTTTATCGCTGTTCTGTTACTATCTTCTGACGAGAGATCAAATGCCTTACTATAGGGGTGGATTGGGCGGAGATCAAGGTGATGCTGGTGGAAATGGTACGTTGACTGGAAAAGCTTGCCCTAAAGGTCTTTATGGAATATTTTGTGAGGTATAGTTGTCCTCTTCTCCATTTGAACCTCTTAAACTAGTGGGGGTATTGGTAAACTTAGTTTTATACTGGATTTTGACATATTCTGTTTCCCTATTGACTTATGTTTAGATTGGCTTGAGGAGTTTATGTGGCTAGTTAGTCAATTGGTATTAATGGGTGCAAGTTTAACACATGACACGCTAATAGGTCCTATTAAATTGTTTAATGCCCTAAACCATCAATCAGCTACTTCTCAGATATTTTGCGTTGTTGCCTTGTCATCTTAACTTTCTATCTTTTATGATGAGGTATAATGGATGCTAGACCATGACTTGATCATTATAGATCATGATCATGAATGTTCTTCTTTTCTTTTTATCTTGAAATGTTTGTTTTTAACAGGAATGCCCAGCTGGTACTTATAAGAACACGACAGGATCTGATTTATCACTTTGCTTCTCCTGCCCAAGCCAAGAACTTCCACGCCGGGCTGCCTACATTCCCGTCAGAGGTAGGGAACATCTATTAATTTTGTTTATCAAGAGCTTATAATGTGATGTAACAGTCTATTGGCTAACATTTTCAATTTTTGTCAGCGTGAACACTATTTGTTTAGCATTTTGACTTCCTAGCCTTCCTAGAAGTCTGAAAGTTCTAGTTTCTTTGAGTATCTTCTGGTGGCTTCTTTCACTGCAAGTTGGAGATATCTTTGTGTTCAGCTTACGTTCAGAAAATAAATAAACTAAATCATACTTTTTTCATGTTTGACGTAACTCTAATAGATTTGTGCATAGAACTATATGATCACACAGATAAATGTAAGAAATTTGACATAAGATTACTATTGTGGACTTCTGCAGGTGGTATTACTGAGACTCCTTGTCCCTATAGATGTGTCTCAGAGAGATATCACATGCCAAATTGTTACACAACACTTGAGGAGTTAATTTACACATTTGGAGGACCTTGGTTCTTTGGTATTCTCCTGTTAGGTCTTCTCACATTGTTAGCACTAGTGCTTAGTGTTGCAAGAATGAAATTTGTTGGTGTTGATGAACTACCAGGCCCTGCTCCAACAAGTCAAGGCTCTCAAATAGATCACTCCTTTCCATTTCTGGAATCACTTAATGAGGTTCTTTCAAGTTTGTTGTTTGATTTGTTATTAATATAATATTCTGATCTTTTGGATAAATCATAATAATTAGGAGTATAATATATTGTTGAAAAAAGCTGCCATGTTCTCTTTTCTTCAGGTCTTAGAGACAAACAGAGTCGAGGAGTCCCAAACTCATGTCCACAGGCTGTACTTCATGGGTTCGAATACATTTAGTGAACCATGGCATTTGCCTCATACACCTCCTGAGTACATAAGGGAGATTGTGTAAGTTTCTTTCATCCAACTTGCTTTATTATAAACTCTTAGCCTACCATTTTAACCATTAGAATTAAGACAAACTTTTGGATTCCTATCGAGTGTAAGAAGATACGAATACATGAATATATTTTCTCCTATGTTTACTCTTATTTTTTATATATGTTATTATCATTATCTGCTTTAGTTTAACAATTTGCACATTTTTTTGTTTACCGGGGTTGAAGTGATATGTTTATGCTTTATCCCATTGACAGCTATGAGGGTGCCTTTAATACATTTGTCGACGAGGTCAATACTATTGCAATGTACCAATGGTGGGAAGGCGCCGCACACATCATCTTATGTATCCTTGCAAACCCTCTCGCATGGTCGTGGCAACAATGGCGCCAGAGAGTCAAATTACAGCGTGTCCGTGAATTTGTTCGATCAGAGTATGATCATGCTTGCTTACGATCTTGTCGGTCACGTGCTTTGTATGAAGGATTGAAGGTTGGTTTTAGCTAGACTGAAGTGAACTATGTATATGAGAAATACAGGTTCTGTAGAGACTGAATTGGTAACTTGTTGCTATCTTGTTGCGTAGTAGGTTAAGCTTTGCCTTGGTGATGTAAGTATATATCAAAGTACTATGAAATTGCTCTAACTCGATAGGTGGTATTATGGTAATGATGATGAACATTACATTGTACACAATGTACAAGTTAGATCTTACAATAAATATAATAGAAATTCTAATATAGTAGTTCCTTAGTGGTCCAAATTTTACATCTGTTTATTAATTTTCGTACTTTATAATTGCTCACTGCTAAAGAGGTTCTTAAGAATTTAGTTCTCATTTTATGTAGGTGGCTGCGACATCTGATCTGATGCTAGGATATATAGACTTCTTCCTTGGTGGTGATGAGAAAAGAAGTGATCTTCCTCCTCGATTGCACCAAAGGCTCCCAGTATCCTTACTATTTGGGGGTGATGGAAGTTATATGGCTCCTTTCTCTCTGCACAATGATAACATCATCACCAGTCTCATGAGTCAGGTTTGTTTGATAAGTTGACTTTCAGTTTATAGATCGTGGCACATTTGTAGTATCATCACAAGATCTATTATAGATCGTGGCACATTTCTCTCTGCACAAATCTGTATACAAGCTCATAAATGCTCCATACCAAATTGATTATTAATGAGAATGTACAATATTTTTTAGGCTGTTCCCCCGACGACATGGTACCGACTTGTGGCAGGGCTAAATGCGCAGTTGCGATTGGTTCGACAGGGTAGCCTAAGGACTACCTTTCGACCTGTGCTGAAATGGATAGAGACATCTGCCAATCCTGCTTTACATATCTATGGCATGCGTGTGGATCTAGCCTACTTTCAAGCGACTGACAAGATTCACTGTCAATATGGATTGTTTATAAATACTACTGAAGAGACCGAGTTTATAGCTCTTGAGGGCCTTAATGGAACACCTAGAAATGGTCAGATCATGAGGTATGTTCTCGTTCCCGTGAGTGATTGAATATCACTTATTCTATCTGTACACGTCAACTCAAGAATTGTCTTCTTAGTCCTCTGTATAATCGTTTGTATATGCTTCTCTTCTATCATGCTACTTCACTACTGTTGGTTACATCGTTTTCCAATTTCGCATTCCTGTCTTGGCCTGATTTTTTATACTGTTATTGGCTTGTGGTTTTTCCCCAGAGAGCACACTAATCTATTTGGTGATGGTAGAGAAGAAACGTTTCTGAACCAAAATCTTAGAAGCACAGAAAATAGCTTGGGGCAGAGGAATTATGGTGTAATATTGGATATTAACAGCTTAAAGATGCTTGTGGAGAAAAGAGACATATTTTTTGTTGTCTCTTTCCTGATCCACAACACTAAGCCTGTTGGTCATCAGGTAGTTTCTTTTGTCTCACTCGTACTATTTGAATGGCATTAATATTCTTAGAAGTTGCATGATTATTTTGAATATAAAAGGATTATTTGATAAGATCAAATATATTTGTCAGTATGACAGTCTATGCAATTAGTTACGTCCTTTATATTTGAAATGCATCTAGGGCAGGCTACTTTTTCAGAATCATGTTAGGGTTCCACAAAACATCTAATTGTGTTTTATGCGCCAGAAAAGACGAGGGCATATCTGCTTTGTAGGAGTTCTTTATTTAGTAATTTGTATTCCTCATGCGCATTTATCAACATTTTTCTGTATTGCATACTTGCAGGATCTTGTTGGCTTGCTCATTTCTATGATACTTCTGGGTGATTTTAGCTTGGTTTTGCTGACTCTGCTCCAGTTATATTCAGTTTCCTTAGCAGACGTCCTCCTTGTGCTGTTCATCTTACCACTTGGAATATTGCTACCATTTCCAGCTGGTATCAATGCATTATTCAGTCATGGGTCCAGACGTTCTGCTGGCTTGGCACGTTTATACGCTGTGTGGAACATCATATCCTTAATCAATGTTGTAAGTTTCTGGGACCAATATAAAGTTCATTTGAACAAAATGCTAGAAATATGTTCGATCCTTTTCTCTTTCTGAATCCAGTAGTAATTAAATCATGGGTAAAGACATAACTCGTTTGCTGTATATCATGTTCCTGTCTTTGAAACTAATAAATCTGGTATCAGGTTGTTGCATTTGTATGCGGATATATTCATTACAGCAGTCAGTCTACTACAAAACTTCCATTCGTCCAACCATGGAACATGTAAGATGCTCTAGCACTAGATATTTAGTTTATGCCCAGATCGGTATTGTCTCTTTATATTGCTCAATTGGGAATATGTCACTGGTGGATGCAGGGATGAAAGCGAATGGTGGATATTTCCCTTTGGCCTTGTTTTGTGTAAATGTATACAATCACAACTCGTAAATTGGCACGTTGCAAATCTGGAGATCCAAGACCGTTCATTGTATAGTGATGACTTCGAATTATTCTGGCAATCGCGATAGTTAACAAGCAAAACTTTTACGCACAGATGCTCGCCCTCGTTTTTTGTGAGTTTATTAGATATATTTTCTTTCTGCAAAGGCTTAGATAACATATGAGTGATTGACGTCGAAGATAAGTAAATGAAATTAGATAGGAAAACTAGGAGAATTTATTGCATGACAGTTTACTCTTCTATGTAAATATTCATTGTGGAACTGAAATCCATGTAATTTTGTGTACTTATCTTCAATGTCCAGTTGCAATTTTGGAATTCTTTGTATGTTATCAGTTCAATATATTGACCTAATTCCACTAAATTTAATTCTTGCTTCAAATTTAAGGAACACAAATATTATAGGGCAAAAGGCGTGTATCATTATTTATGTTTTATTTTGGATTTCTTTCGCTCACTCATGTTCTAAATGTCCCTATTTGCTCACTCATTAACAAGAAATGAATCTTTTAGTACAAACGTGTATTTGATCGTTAATATTGTCGTTAACTTAGTCATATGTTAATCATAGGGTTCTTGTGAGGATAAATATAAAATTCCTTAGTTAATAATTATTTTTTATAAATACAAAAATTGACTATTGGGGTGAAAGCACATGTATTTCATGTGATGAAATTAATGGAGGAACGAACAACAAAGTAGGTGAATGAGAACTTTCAAAACATGGGGTGAACTAATGAAAACATTTAAAAAATTAGTGAGCAAAAATGATCCAAACAGAGCATAGTGATGATCATTACCTTCTACCCAACTTTTTATTATTGATTTGTTAGGAAAAATAGACCCTTACTCAATAACTCATTCATGGTATAAAGTAGTAACTATTTTAACCAAAAAGCCTAGCAAATAACCATCACAATGTAAAAACAATGGTCGTGCACTCATGCTTACATTTTCTTAGGCAAGATTAATATCCATGAAAGGAATTCCGAACACAATATATTAACACTGGAGATAAATCTGTCTCGCCACCATTAACCACTCCTTTGGGAACTTTGATGTAGGAGTCCTCGAAATTCGGAATAACAAAAATCCTAGTGGCATCACCACAAAGAACAGTGGAGATAAATCTTCGCCACCATCAACTATTCCTTATTCAAGACTTTCGGAACTTTGATGTATGAGTCCTCGAAATTTGGAATAGTGGCTACTATGGCCTCGCTGAGTGAGAACAAAGATAATATTGGTGAACACCATAAATAGTTTTCAAGGGTCACTTTACCAAGGATTACTAGGTTATTAAAAGGCATACCTATTAGCAAATGTTTCAGGGATGTCGCCACGAACATTGTCCCCTTCAGTATCTGCAATTGATCAAAAAAAATTTAAACCCCAACTAAAATTTTCCTGTTAATTATTTTTGCCGTCGACAGAGTCAAATCTAAGTTATTGGTACTTTTCTTCCCCGCTGTAGGTGGACGATTCAACATATTTAACAAATGCTCAGAAAAAATTAAAATGCTCAAGAGTTGATAGGAAACAAATGGTGTCTATTCAGTAGAACACGCACTTTTTAAAAATAATACTCCCTCCGTCCCTAAAAGATTGTCACATTTTGACTTTTGGTGGTCAAATATTATAAAATTTGATCATAAATTCTCATCAAATGATAAGAAATAATATAGTCTTGTGGGATCTTGTTAGATTCGTCTTAATATATATTTTTGAAATATCAAAATTTTATAATTTTTTCGCATGTAGAATAAGAGACATTTACGTTTCAATTCTCAGTTTGTTGACTATGAAAAGTCAAAATGTGACAATCATTTAGGGACGAAGGGAGTATAAAACTAAATAGTTCTAAAAAACAAATTAATATAAAAATTAACATTGGCGGTTATACATTAATATACTGAATTGTCGATTTCGAATACTACTATAGAAAACTTAGACCATCCCTGAATAAAGGTTATATTGTAATGCACGACAATCTTAAGCTTATTCGTAGAAATCATATACTTGCAAAAAAATTATATGGTTTCAATAACAATTCCATATACCTGCTCTGATGGCTGGTTCAACACTCTGAAGATCGACATCCTGAAGTTTCCCAAACCTGTTAAACATTACTGAAATAGTAAGCATCAATAGATGAGACTTACGGAAGGGGAGCCGATATCGGTGAATGACGAGAAGGCCCACGCGTTAGGTTTCAAACCCACGAAGAAGGACAAACAGCAAGTAGGCGCACAGAAGAAGGAAAATAAGCTTCCTAAGATTAGAAGGAACTCGGCTGAGGCCTCAGGACATGACATTCATTCAGTTATTAAATGCCGACCCAAACTACTTATCTGGCAAAGAGCCTACCACTTATGCAAAATAGCATATGGGTCCATCCTGATAAGTAGATCAGACTTACGGAAGGGGAGCATCCTTATCTTAAGGAGTTGCCCAAATTAGTTCAACATAGGAGCTCAAGATTATGTAAGAAATTAAAAACTATAAGCATAATATATTACTTCCACTTGTGAGCAAAAGACAAAATTGAGTCCACACAATTACTACAACTTCATACTTTAGTAATCTCTAGGAGAGAACCGCGTCTTGAGTTTGTATCCTCTGTCCGAGGATGCAGTTAAAATTACAACTTTTTTTTATTCATAACACAGCTTGTGAGAGAAATCGATATGTTCATACCTACGATCTGAACATACTCAATCATAGTTTATTTTGTTAATGTAACTAAACAAGCTGAACCCCACAAGAGACTAAACACTATAAAACTTAAATATGTATATAAGCCACTATTCTATAGAACGGGACAATTGTCAGGTCCCTGATGAGGTAGTTGAACAAACGGCGAATTATGCTCAAACAAATCATGCAAACCATGTGCACATTCAAGATAGATTTCTTAATTTGGTATATAACAAGCATATTATGCCTACGTTCTACAACAATACAGATTTCAATATTTTGGTCGAAATATTTTATGTTCTCTGGTTCTTACATATAATGGATCAAAATGACTCATTCTCTGTTTCTTATCTACTGTGAAGTAGACGATAGAGCTTGCACTGTACTCTTGGGTCAATTCGCGAACAGCTTCTTTGTTATCACGAGGGTAAGGTTGCATACGGACTACTGACCCCCCCTTACCTGGTTAGGCAAGAGTCTTTTCGAGGCATTTTTATTACATATGTATGTAAATATGAATTAGACAGAAAAAAAAATATGAATTAGACAGAAAAGTACCAGTCTATCACTTGGCGAATTTTAGGGTCGAATTCTTCAACCTACAACCATAAAAGTTAAATTTATTAACAAGAAAAGCATGAATGAAGCCAATAATTAAAAATGAACAAGGATATGATTTACTTCTTCTCTGGAGAGGGAAATGCGAGCTGTTTTTGCCAATCGAGAAACATCTGGAGGCTCAAGCGTAGAAGAGGAATAGCTTCTGGTACTGCGTTTTTGCTTTACCTCAACAGTCCTGCGGCTCCAAATGTCGTAGGATAGAAAACTGCTTCTTATTGTGACTATCGGAGCTGCTGATGTTGAGACCCTCAACAAACTTAAAGCTATATTTGCCATCAAACGTTATCTTTTTCTTTCCTTTGGGTTATCTAAATGTTTTTAGGTGATTAGCTTTGATTGTATATCAAAATATTCACACCATAAAAGGAATACACCAATAACCTATATGATGGAACATGAAACAATTTAAGAAATTACTACATCACCCAAAAAAGATTATCAAGTTTCATTTTCAATTGTCAAAATTAAAGACTTTGTAACTCCAATCGACACATATAACTTCCACTCTAATCAGAAATATATTCCACGAAAAAACATGCATCATAATTCATCAACAAAAATATTTGAGTTCAAATTTTAAGACTATTCCTCATGAAGAACATATTACTCAGAATTCCTATCAGACATTTTATCAAACAGGTTAGGAACACATACAACTAACATGTTACTTGGAACACCTTCATCACATACTTACAAACCAAATTAACAAAATAATTATTTTGTATAAAAAAAGGAGCTGAAAGCTACATAAAATTTGACATTAAGCCAAAACCAAACAAGGGGTTTCTCCAAAACACTTAGAATATCAAAAAGCTTCAATCTTTATCACATTATAACTTTAAACCAGTAAATTGAATTCAATCAAACATGTTAATATAGTAAAGTGAAAAATTGAAGAAATTGGACAGAAAGAATGGGAAGTAAATTGCAGAAGAGATAAGAGAAACATTTGAAGGATATAGGGCACATACATTTGAAGAATCAAGACTATCCTCTTTTCGTTTTTTTCCAATTTGCAGAGGTGAGGTTTTTTGATTGGGTGGTGGTGGAAGATTGTAGGGGTGGCTCAAGATAGTGCTGTGCATGAGCGAGGCTCGAAGTTCGGCTGGTAATAAAATGAGCCGAGCCGCGAGCAGGGTTCCTGGTCGTCAACTCGGCGAGCTAGCTCGGGAAGCCGGCTCGGTAGCTCGATAGTATATATGTGACATTATTTTTAATAAAATAAGTTATATTATACTGAGTCGGTTAATTTTATTACTTGTTACATGTTATTAATTGTTTATGTAAAATAATTTTTTGTTAATTAAAGTGAACTTGAAATTTTGAAATGAGCTAAGTGAGCTAGCTCGAAACTCGGCTCTGGAATGGCTCGTCTCGGTGAAAGCTCGCAGAGCCTAAGGCTCGTTTAGTGATAAGCCGAGCCAAAAATTATTGAGCTCGGGCTCGGCTCAGCTCGTGTATAGCTCTACTCAAGATGATGTAGGGGTTATTTATTTATTTTCAAATTATATATTCGATATGGTTGAAAAAGTATATATTTTTTAGTTATTTAAAATTATGTCTAAAATTTTAATATTTGTGAACGTCTTATTTTACTCTTAATGAGAACTTACTATTTTTTACCGGGGACGGGGCCTACCACAAGACAAATTGATTTGGAATAATTGTTCACTTGGCAAATCTATGTTAAAAACTGTTCAGAGAACAAATTGAACTATTTTAAAATTTAGTTCCTTATTTAATAGATTGTTAACAGTTTAGGAGACCCTATAAATTTAGCCATAAGTCTTTAAACAAATTTTTATATGGATTTATTACATTTTGTTTGTTACTGTACAATTTAAATCCTATTATAGATTTTAATATATACATTAAATTTATGAATGTTTAGTTTGATTTGGATTGATTTGTAAGAATAATATAGTATATACAATTTCTCTGTTGTTAATTGTTACTACACTTTGAAAGTATATGTGAAACAATCATCATATACATAATAACATAAATACATAATAGGAGTAAACACATTATTTCGGATCCAGCCAAATCCTTCAGGCTCATTTGTTTTGTTTTCAAATGAAATCAGAATTGTTCTCCATCTGTAATATGATCTTCATAAATAATTACAGCAAAGATCATTTTATTTTGTTCTATAATGGTTCCAGAAAGACCATCAAGACACATTAATTCTCGTCGAGGCATCATAATGTAGGGGAAAGTGTTGTGTTTGTAGGGGACTCGTCATATTCGTCATTCATGATTTCGTCAACTTGCTTTAGTTGCTTAGCACTCAAGAAGCTTGGTTGATTGGTCGAGGAGAGTAGTCGCGCCCACATTCTATCAGTAATCACTACACTGTTCTGTTTCTCAGTTATGCGCTGCACATGAAAACGAAGTTTAATTGGTGGCTACACTAGTCAGGGCCTGTATCTGTAGAACAGCTCTGGAACAACAAGTCTTTATGAAAAGACTTACATTAAAGGGGATGTAAGTATGCCTGCCATGCACAAGGCCAGACGTAAAGCCTGTATACCCCGCCATTGCTCCATGGACTGCACTTTGAGCAAGCAGCGTGCAATAGACATTGTCCGCTGCATTACTTGGAATGGCACGAATCATGTAAGTTGGATCTGTAAAATGGTTCCAGTAAGTTTAAGAACTTGCCCTAAAAATATATGCAATATTAGATGGGATGAGTCGCTAACCTATATATTTCAGCGTCAATGGCATTTTAAGCTGACTTGAAAAGTGAACCTAAAACGTAATAAGTAGTTAGAGGCACCACAAAAAACGCGTAAAGTATTGTTGATGGAATCTGAGAAAATAAAAAGAAGACTCAATTTGAGACAATACGTCTGCTATGCTTGAAAACAATTTCAACAAATCTGGAGAAAAATAGATATAAGACTTATAACATAAGCTGATACACTATGTTACGAAAATCCATTCTATTGTTACTCTTGTCACATCTGAAATACACAAAGAAAATCGCTGCATTTGATGATGAAATGTCGTCCACATCCCCAAATCAGATTAACGAGATTGAGCACGAAGATTTTGAAATATTTAAGTAACAAACCGATGTACCTTGATCTTCTGAGAGAGCCATAATCCTACATCTTTGAGCAGCTTGTTCCCTGATGCATCAAGCTCATCGCCTGATACAGTTTCCTTCTTAAGAAGCTCCTGTCCAGCTCCTTCAGCTATCACGATGACCATGTGTCCATTTTCTTTGAGCCGTCTCTCAACATACTCAAAAAGTCCACCTTTTCCTTCAAGGTAGAATGGTGACTCGGGAATCAAACAACAATCCACATCTCTGCTAGCGAGAGTAGCATACATTGCAATAAAGCCTGTATTAACCATTCCAATTGAACAAGATGAGTATATAAGCTTGGTTTCACGTTGAGGTAGGCAATAGTCCTAATGGACCAATGGTGCTAGAGGCATTAATCAAATTCTCTACAGAACAGTTGAAGCATGTCTAACGAGCCATACCACAATAGCGACCCATGAGTTTCACAACACCAAGCCCATTTTCTGCACTTTGAGCTTCAACGTGTGCAGCATTGATAGCTCGCTGTGCCTCCTCCACAGCAGTATCAAATCCAAATGATCGGTCAATAACCTGATGACAGAAAACATATTCTACATTGAGGACATATTGGCTTTTACAAAGAGTGCAAGAATTTTTCGGGTGGAGGATAATTTGAACCTTCCATTGCCTTTTTACTATAATTTTTCTAGAAAAACTTAACATGAAGTATTATGACTCAATATATTCCGCGTCTCGAGTTTAATGGAATAAACTAAAATGTCACATTATACTACTTATGCTTCTTATCTTTTGAGAAGATGGTATGGCACATCATCTTCGATTGGTTAAGAAACAGTCTCCCTGATATCCACTCAACCCGCTTAGGGAGGAGCCTTTTTAAAGGCATTGAGGCATGTTGGTGCTACAAGTAGTACGAGCAGAACAGTTCATAGATCTTCAAGTGCGAATCAGACCATATGTTTTATCCAGTAGATCTAGTGGTACAAACGTTCAAGCTTATAAGACGAACAGGATACATATTAAAAGATAGTTTTTGATATTTGTCATCGTCAATATCTACAGTAGCAAATTTGTATGGACAAAGTTAGCATCACATATAGAAAATACCGGGATGTCATTATCAATTGTCTTAGGGATCCCAGCAACAACAACTTTCAGTCCTCGCCTTCTAACTTCCTGCAGACGTACAATGATGTTGGAGAACGATGATCAAGAACATAATACTACCTCCATCTTTGTTATAAAAAGTGAGAGGTTCACCTTCTTTCAAATGTTTAGAACTGTCTCATTATTTATTTTTCAGTCAAATACATTACTTTGTCAAATGCATTCCTTATTGTGAAAAGGCGAACTGCCCACTTAAAATGGGTGAAGTTGGACCATGTTTGCGGAATCATATACCGTACGAGCATAATATTGGCTATTAGAATGCTCAAGTAGTCACTACAAACAAGGGTACCTCATAAATAAGAGCCGCTCCTTTCTGAGTTCCATCACCTCCAATGATGTAAACCTGTCGAGTAAGAAAACTCATCAGTTTAAAGATAAAAATTTCTAAAGAATGACAGATTGGTCATCCACTAGATCTGATAAGCTCGTCCCTCTTGGCAAAGCATACCTGATTTATTCCACGGTCTTGGATGCTGTCCACTATTTTCATAGTATCATGGCCACCTCTAGATGATCCAAGAATTGTGCCACCTCGTTTATGAATGTCATTAACGACCTTTGGTGTCAATTTAATAGTATTCTTCGCATAGAACCCTCTATAACCTCCCTACAAGGAAACATAACTGTCAAAGTCAGAAACCGAGTAACAGATATGATGTTGCAATGCCTGCAATCATGAATTATTAGTAGAGGAGTCCGTAATAAACATACTTATTGGCTGATTAATTTTGTCATATATGAATAGAAGGATCAATGATTGAATTAAATTCAATGAAGGAACGATACACAGACAACTTACATCGATTCCTAGAACTTTGCTGACGCCATACATATAATCGAGGCTATGCACAATTTCCCTGATCACAGTGTTCAGCCCAGGACATAATCCACCACATGTTACAATACACGCACTGACCTCGTCAGAACTGAAGCAAACCTGAGAAACAATTGAACTTGGGAATGAGCAGGATTCTGATTAGCGAGCAATAAACCCCTCAGAGATAACATTATAAGTACCTTTTGACGAGGTCCTGCACGTCGAAAATGTACCCCTTTAGGAGTATCCTTATGCACTATAATCTGTGCAGTTAAGATATAATTAGTAGTATAAAGCTAATGTATGTACTCTGTACAGCACAATGTAACTCAAGAAATCACCCTGAAACCACAAGCGAGCATCTAAGCGTATGAGATATCGTTATTTCACATCAGCAGAATAGACAACAGTTTCTTTGTCTTTATAATCTCAAAAGACGCTTTAGGCCTCATGTGAATCAAATTTAAGAAATTATAATGCTTTTGGAAAATATAAAAGAGAGAATATGATGCCTAGTGCAATCCAAATTTTCAATGAAGAAGATAACGAGCAGGTTGTCTGAATTGGGATGGTTCAGTAGATTTAAGAACAAGAACTCACCTTTTCAGGCACGCTATCATCCATATCTACAAAATACTGCCTGAAATCATCATATGAATAATGATTGAACACTAAAGACTTAGGAAAAACTCGCATAGATATGCAGGATTCGGAGCAAGATAAGAGTGGTTTAGACTTACTTCACCACTGAATATGCAGAATTTGAGCGCAGCGGATTAGGATAAATCTACCACAGAACATGCACAAAAGTATCTGTTAGTTCATCTATTCCCACTGAACTACACTCAAACACCAAAACATGCATAAAATGTTCAAAAAGGTTCATTTTGAAAATTAATTATAGCTTTATCTGCATACACTCAAAATTTCTTGTGCTTTAATCTCAACAACCCCCCCCCCCCCCCCCCCCCCCCTCCTCTCCTCTGATCACTAGTTCTATACTACTACCATACATATAAATTCTACTATCATCCCCTTAATACAGTTTTATTCCCAACCAGGCTTGTAAAACCTCAAATAATAATCAACGTGATAATTTATACGCGTGCAGAATGTGTTGTTCATACTCCGCTTAGGAGATTCACACTCTGTGATAACTTTACACTCGCGATAAAATTATCTAACTAACCTTACGCCCTCAGACAGGAACCTCTTTTGGGCACGTTAATGTGGTAAAATGTGTTCTACCATAGTCCATGAAACCGTAAAATGCACAAAATCACATTACATTCACCCGAAACAGAACAAGAAAAGGAAGAATCACTCAGACAAGTAAGAAGTACTACAAAAATAAATACCATAATATGATGAAAACATGAAAAATTAGCTTACAGGAAGATTTTGAACGTAATCAGACAAATGTGGAACATCTTCAAGAACGTAACCTCCGGGCCCTCGAGACACCTTCATCTGATGATTTTGATCCTTTGCAGCCATATCTGATATTTCACTTTCAAAATGAAACTCTATCTATAATCTTATTATTTCAAGACCATATATGATATATCATATTAAATATATTATTTTAAAATAATTTACAAGTATTAAAGATTTAATCCCTTCATTAATTATAAATTTGTAACTATCATGATTATGTAGTATTTGTTTTTCCTATAATGGTAAGTTATTGCTGTGCAAGAATATTCGTTTATCTTTTGAGATTCATTTGATTCATTCCAGACCATAGAAAATGACAACAAAATAATAAATAGATACGTATTTCGTAGTTAATGAATAATGATAATGCATCTATTTTAGTATTAATTCTATTAATCAATTATGAGTCAGTTGGCTGACTTTAGTGATCGTGTCATTATTTAGTTAATTAAATATGTTCTGCTAACTACTTAATAGTTTGGTCGAGTTGGACCTAAATTTTTTATTAGGGGATTTTGGTTCAACACTCATGAGAGACAATTATTTTACGTTTCATTTAATCTGTGTATTAGTTAGTAGTTTATATATTTATTATTTAATATACTATTATACTCATACTTTTATCGTTAATTTTTTATTTTTACAAAATATATTGTAAAAACTCTATTGGACTAGTAGATGTGTGAGCATAGACGGACTTACATGTAACAAAATAGTGCAAATGTACCACCAAATTTAAAAAGAAAAAAGTTCTATATAATAGTCTCTTATGATTGGTTGAAGAAAAAATTAAAAAATGATAGAAAGAGGTAAAGATAGGGGGTCATTATATTCTACAAAAATGAGAATAAAGAAGAGTGATAAATGTAGTATGATAAGCGACAATGGTTAAATGATCGTCTAGTCAATTATCTAGAACGAAAGGTGTTTAGTATTACTAGTAATGATGTAATTTTAGCATATTTTTAAAATTTCGATAGAAGATTTTCTTTATAAAAAAATACAATCTCGTTATTCGCTAACTCAATCTTTTTGTTCAACTAATATTTATGTTACTTGTTCGATAATATTACTTTGCATCACCGAAATTTCAACACTAAGTCCGGCTATGTGTGTGAGGTACATTACTGAAACAATATTGGTTTTATGTCACGCGTGAAGTATTATTTAAAAGTTTGTCTCAAATACGAAATTCGTATTACCCACCCTCAAATAATGTTTTATTTTAAAAGTGGAAGTACTACTATGTCTTTTATATTCCTATAGTAATTTAGAAAGTTTTAATCGAGGGCAACATAATAAATGGAGTTGTATGTATAGTATTGCTCGTCTCATACCTACAAAAACAAAATTGAAATAAATTAATTACAGCAATATGTTTACAGGTGGTGTCTAGATAATCTTCCAAAATAATAGTCCATATCTTTTCATTGAAACTATTAAGATATTATGTATCCGTACAAGGATCAATGAATTTTGGTACATTTCATTTTAATTGATTTTACTTTTTCGAAACACGTTTTTAATTA
This sequence comes from Echium plantagineum, assembly GCA_003412495.2. Taxonomy (NCBI): domain Eukaryota; kingdom Viridiplantae; phylum Streptophyta; class Magnoliopsida; order Boraginales; family Boraginaceae; genus Echium; species Echium plantagineum. The sequence goes on from CM016565.1 coordinate 26,925,473, forward strand.
TCAATTATTTCATATATACATTATAGGATATTAGAAACAAACTTATTAGTATGAAAATATTTTGAAAAATAAATTCAATTATATCAATTATTAACAGTTATTTCATATATACATTATAGAAAATTACAAAAAAACATATTATAGTAAACAATCATTTACATAAGAATTTATTTAAAAGTGAGTTCGTTACTAATTTTATCATCATGTCGATTCATTAGTTTTAAATTATATCTTCTACATAATCTATAATCTATAATCTATATCTATAATACTTATAAAAGAGCCAACACCCTTAGGTGTTTCTTCCACATTTTGTCAAGACTATTTTACCCTTTTCACTTTCAATCATAACTTCTATAGAAAATTTAAAAAAGATAGTTGGGATAAGATAACAAGCAAGATACCGACCCTAATACCACGAATACCGAAACTTCGAATCAAACAGAGGAACTCACTTTGATACGTTATTCACAACAATCTGATTTTCGACGAGGCATAATCAAAGGCTCTATGCGTGCTCAAAGGCGTAAAATAACTATTTGGGAGTTGTTTCAAGCAAATGTGCACTCCCCGTTTTTTTTGGACAGGATCAAAAAATCCTCCCCCCTCTCTTTTGATATCTTCGGACTAATGAAACCCCTTTTTAGAAGTAATACGTGCGTTGCACGTGATAAATTTTTGAATAAATTGTTAACGATATATATTACATGTATCAAAATTTATATGGATGTGTAACTTTTCACATTAATCGAGTTCAATGTCAGTTCATGTGCAATTTGTAACATCCTAGAAGAAAACATCAAAAAAGGGAAATTATACCATTGCACACGATTGATTTATAATAATTAACAAACACAAGTGTACAACCATTATAAATATTTTACCAAATAATAATGAATTTAAAAAGGACATTTACTTATGCATAAAGTAATATAATATTGATATACTTAAGAGTACTATAGTATTGGTATACTTAATTAAAAGTATCCATATATGGATAATTGATATACTATATACCAATAAAAATATCTCACAGACTACATGCACTCTCATATACTTTATAGCTTATTATTAAAATTCTCCATATGTAGATAATTCATTGATAACGATTTAATAAAAGAGAATGAAAATTATCTCACATGATAAACACTTCAAATGTTATAGCTTTTCATCACTAATAGATGACTGAGAAATACTATGAAATATTATTACCACTACTGGGTTATCGTTGCAGTAAATATATAAAGTTAAGCAAAAATATCTAAATTTAAAAATATAATAAAGAAATCATTTACATAAGAACCTCTCTTTTAACAGTGAGTTTGTTACTAACTAAAATAATTAATACTTTTCCAACTATATCTATCTATTTGTAGTATATATAGATGATGATTTTAAATCAAATAATATTATACATAAAAGATTAAAAAAAAGTTACATTTTTTGGATTAACTCATATTTGTTACTAAGAATACGGGTATGATAGTTCACCATTCTACTTAGTGTATTTTCTACGTAATACTAAATAACTACATTATATTAATATATGTGATGCATATGTGCAATATATAAAAATAGTAATTGACTATAATTTCAACGAGCCATACAAAAGTACATACCAAAGATTTTGCAATTGATATTTGAAAAAAGATTATGAGATTGAGTCACACTAAGACGAAGTTACATAACATGTTTTGGGCCTTAGATAATATCAGGATTATAAGAACTTCATCTAATCGACTGTTATTATTTCTTCAAATATCTATTCATAAAGTTTTTTATTCAAGGATTTAGTTATTAATCAACAAAGAAAAATAAAAATTATTTAAAATTATTTAAAGGATAAGATAAATTCAGAAGCACTTTTTTATTAGTCGATAACGCGTCTCTTAGATAGTTCTCTTGTAAAACAGTTACTTTGATGTTTTATTCGTATAAAAAAGATAGTTAATCAAATCATAAAATCAATATAATCGTTCTTCTTATTTTTTATTTTAAATTGATCTCCTATAATGAAAAGAACTATGACATTGATATAAAAAGAATGTAAAAATCAAATTTGAAGTCATCAATATGATTTTTAATACTAAAATGTAAGGGCTTTAATACATTCACATATAGTTGAATCTGTAGTTGAAACTAATATTTTAATAATAACTTTAATACAATTGTTTTTTATATATAAATTAGCAATGGGAGTATGAATGTGATGGTATTACACTTAGCTATTACAATAAATTTCTAAATAATATACAATTAAAATAGATATGAGCTAAATTGTCAACAAGGTTTGAAATTATAAATGACCAAAGACCTCCGTTTTCAATAATAACTTTAATACAACTTGATGACTACTTTACCTAAAACAAATCACGAATAAAATATATATTAAGCATGAAATTGTAAGGATCAAAATTCAAATAGAATTAGATATGTAATGGTAATAATTTTTTGAACCAATTGTGAGATTTATATGGTTTGATGACTACTTTAATTTTGCCAACATAAATTATGAATCTAACTTTTTTTACAATTTACATAGTTGACACTCATATGTCAGTTATATATTATACAAAATTGAATATATTGCATATAAGTCATATATAAATACATACAAATACATATTTTAGCCTTATTTGAGTATCAATCATATGGTTGAAAAATCTTATAAAGAAACAGTGAATTAAATAATTTACAATGAAAAAGTTGTATATGTTGATTCTAAAAGAAACTAAAGGGTCATATATAATTTCGCAAATTAATCCAAACATTGACTCCCTCCATCGCTAAATGATAGACCCATCTACTTTTTTACGGTCTCCAAGACACGACTTAAAACATAAATATTTTTAATTTTACAAGTGTAAAAATTATAAGAACTTGAAATTTCAAAAATATATACTGAGATGAATCTAACAAGATCCCATATGACTGTATTATTTCTTATCAATTAATAAAAGTTTACGGTCAAAACTTTCGAAGTTTGACCCAGAGTCAAAATGGCTCTATTAAAAAGGGATGGAGAGAGTAATTTTTATTAACTTATATGAATTTATTTTATATTTTAGTAATAACAATTTTAATTTTTTAATTTGACTTTTGATCCTTATAATTTCATCATATATACATATATATATGCAATGTATATATATCGTTTTAATATATAATAAAAGAACCCTCTTACAAAATTTAAAATAATATTATATGTAGATTGAGCTTACGATAACATTAAAAAAATATTTTCATAATATTCTTATTGAGTATTATATATCAATAGATGACATATTATTATTTCATGCATAAATAAATTTATATAGAAAGAATATAAAAGTCATCAGTTAATTTTACATATCTCATCCAAGTTTAATAATTAAATAATATTATATGAATGTATTTTTTGTTTTATATATGGATCTATTAATCTTAGTATATTGATCATATTTCTAGTTTTTATTGTGAAGGAACTAACGATAATTCATAAAAGTAAGTAAAGAACTATAATATAAAGGAAATCTTACATTGAGAAGTCTCAACAACAAACCAATATTCCTGATGATTGTTCGATTGTACATTGTATGTCCGAACCTGTAGATGAAAGATAAAAACGATGTTAGTTGATGAACAATAGAGAATTTGTGCAAATATGATTTTTTTTTTCTTAGAAATCGATGTTAATGAAAATGAAAAAATGAACTGCTCGAACAAAAAAAATGAATTTACTTTAGATGAAAGACAAGAAAAAATGATAATAGATTGAAGGATATAAAAGAATGTTAAAAATAAGGTAACTCCAAGATATAGTGTTAAAACACATTTATTGAGTGTCATTATTTCTCAAAAACATTATTTATTCTCATTATTTTTGTAAATTAGATTTTTAATTGACATTATTACAAACTATATAGTGTAGTTTTAAAAGCTAAATGTTATTTTTAGTAATTGTTGAATCTTTTGAAGATATTTCTACTAATTTTAACTTCTAACTTTTGTTATAGTCGAATTCGAACTCTTATAAATATTTAATAATTTTTGCAACTTTTATGTCTAAATATTGCTTTTTGATCTCATAATATGCATATTGTCATTTTTCATCTCTCAATATCAATTGATATTTTGTAATTAAATCATGTACAAGAAATAGTTCTCCATATTATCATCGTTAGAGCTAAATTTTTATTATAAAAGAGCCAACACCCTTAGGTGTTTCTTCCACATTTTGTCAAGACTATTTTACCCTTTTTCATTCATATATTACTATTAATTTAATTTTTCAATTATATGTATCTTTTAATGAGAAGCTGAAGGGATGGGTACATTATGAAGTAATATTAATGATTATTTGAAAAATGAAAAATTCATCTCAACCAATTGTATCCATTAATTATTGGCCACAACTACATTATTTCAGAGAAGGTGAATCACTACCGTTATTAGTGTTATCATTTCCTACACAATAAATGTAATTAAATGTGTTATTTAGTGTAATTTTAGGATCACCACTTTGATGAGCCAATTCAACTTTCTCTAATAATAATTATATCAAAATAAAGCTAAGCATATATAATCAAATTAAACTAATACAATTTGAACTTTATATCACATTCAAATACTATATTTTCAACAATCCTTGTGATAATAACAAGATAGAGAATTTCAAGAGCCAATAAGAATCACATCATCAAGAGTATAAGGCTCTCCATTAAATTTATTAATGACATAACCTAAATGCTCAAATAGTTTTTAATATTCCACGAGAGTCTAAAAAACAGGTAAAAATATTCATATTTATCAAAATAATATTTAGCTCTAAAGATGATAATATGGAGAACTATTTCTTTTACATGATTTAATTACAAAATATCAATTGATATTGAGAGATGAAAAATGACAATATGCATATTATGAGATCAAAAAGCAATACCCAGACACAAAAGTTGCAAAAATTATTAAATATTTATAAGAGTTCAAATTCGACTATAACAAAAGTTAGAAGTTAAAATTAGTAGAAAGATCTTTAAAAGATACAACAATTACTAAAGATAACATTTAACTTTTAAAACTACACTATATAGTTGGTAATAATGTCAATTAAAAATCTAATTTAAAAAAATAATGAGAATAAATAATGTTTTTGAGAAATAATGACACTCAATAAATGTGTTTTAACACTATATCTTGAATTACCTTACTTTTAACATTCCTTTATATCCTTCAATCTATTATCATTTTTTCTTGTCTTTCATCTAAAGTTAATTTTTTTTTTTTTTGTTCGAGCAGTTCACTTTTTCATTTTCATTAACATCGATGATTAAGAAAAAAAATCATATTTGCACAAATTCTCTGTTGTTTATCAACTAACTCGTTTTTATCCTTCATCTACAGGTTTGGACATACAATGTACAATTGAACAATCATCAGGAATATTGGTTTGTTGTTGAGACTTCTCAATGTAAGATTTTTCCTTTATATTATAGTTCTTTACTTACTTTTATGAATTATCGTTAGTTCATTCACAATAAAAACTAGAAATATGATCAATATACTAAGGTTAATATATCTATATATAAAACAAAAAATACATTCATATAATATTATTTAATTATTAAACTTGGATGAGATATGTAAAATTAACTGATGACTTTTATATTCTTTCTATATAAATTTATTTATACATAAAATAATAATATGTCTTCTATTGATATATAATACTCAATAAGAATATTATGAAAATATTTCTTTAATGTTATCGTAAGCTCAAGCTACATATAATATTATTTTAAATTTTGTAAGAGTGTTATTTTATTATATATTAAAACGATATATATACATACATATATATGTATACATGATGAAATTATAAGGATCAAAAGTCAAATTAAAAAATTAAAATTGTTATTACTAAAATATAAATTAAATTCATATAAGTTAATATAAATTACTCCCACCATCCCTCTTTAATAGAGCCATTTTGACTCTGGGTCAAACTTCGAAAGTTTTTACCGTAAACTTTTATTACTCGATAAGAAATAATATAGTCATATGAGATCTTGTTAGATTCGTCTCAATATATATTTTTGAAATATCAAGTTCTTATAATTTTTACACTTTTGAAATTAAAAATATTTATGTTTTACGTCGTATCTTGGAGACCGTAAAAAAGTAGATGGGTCTATCATTTAGCGATGGAGAGAATAAATGTTTGGGTTAATTTGCGAAATTATATATGACCCTTTAGTTTCTTTTAGAATCAATATATACAACTTTTTCATTGTAAATTACTTAATTCATTGTTTCTTTATAAGATTTTTCAATCATATGATTGATACTCAAATAAGGCTAAAATATGTATTTGTATGTATTTATATATGACTTATATGCAATATATTCAATTTTGTATAATATATGACTGACATATGAATGTCAACTATGTAAATTGTAAAAAAAGTTAGATTCATAGTTTCCTTTAGCAAAAGTAGTCATCAAACCATATAAATCTTACAATTAGTTTAACAAATTATTACCATTACATATCTAATTTTATTTGAATTTTGATCCTTACAATTTCATGATTAATATATATTTTATTCGTTATTTGTTATAGGAAAAGTAATCATCAAGTTGTATTAAAGTTATTATTGAAAAAGGAGGTCTTCGGTTATTTATAATTTCAAACCTTGTTGACAATTTAGCTCATATGTACTTTAATTGTATATTACTTAAAAATTTATTGTAATAGTTAAGTGTAATACCATCGGACTCATACTCTCATCGCTAATTTATATATAAAAAATAATTATATTAAAGTTATTATTAAAATATTAGTTTCAACTGTAGATTCAACTATATGTGAATGTATTAAAGCCCTTATATTTTAGTGTAATAATGTTTGTATTATTTTAGTATTAAAAATCATATTGATGACTTCAAATTGATTTTTTACATTCTTTTTATATCAATGTCATAGTTCTTTTCATTATAGAAGATCAATTTAAAACAAAAAATAAGAAGAACAATTATATTGATTTTATGATTTGATTAACTATCTATTTATACGAATAAAACATCAAGGTAATTGTTTTACAAGAGAACTATCTAAGAGCCGCGTTAGCGAATGACTTATATTTCTTTATGAATAGATATTTGAAGAAATAATAACAGTCGATTAAATGAAGTTCTTATGGTCCAAAACATGTTATGTAATTTCGTCTTAGTGTGTCTCATAATCTCATAATCTTCTTTCAAAGATGAATTGTAAAATCTTTGGTATGTACTTTTGTATGGCTCGTTGAAATTATAGTCAATTACTATTTTTATATATTGCACATATGCATCATCACATATATGAATATAATGTAGTTATTTAGTATTACGTAGAAAATACACTAAGTAGAATGGTGAACTATCATATGCGTATTCTTAGTAACAAATATGAGTTAATCCAAAAAATGTAATTTTTTTTAATCTTTTATGGATAATATTATTTGATTTAAAATCATCATCTATATATACTATAAATAGATAGATATAGTTGAAAAAGTATTAATTATTTTAGTTAGTAACAAACTCACTTTTAAAAGTGAGGTTCTTATGTAAATGATTCTTTTATTATATTTTTAAATTTAGATATTTTTGCTTAACTTTATATATTTACTGCAACGATGATCCAGTAGTGGTAATAATATTTCATAGTATTTCTCAGTTATCTATTAGTGATGAAAAACTATAACATTTGAAGTGTTTATCATGTGAGATAATTTTCATCCTCTTTTATTAAATCGTTATCTATGAATTATCTACATTTGAAGAATTTTAATAATAAGCTTTAACGTATTACGTATACGTGAGTGCATGTAGTCTGTTAGATATTTTTATTGGTATATAGTATATCAATTATCCATATATGGATATCTTTAATTAAGTATATCAATACTATAGTACTCTTAAGTATATCAATATTATATTACTTAATGCATAAGTAAATGTCCTTTTTAAATTCATTATTATTTGGTAAAATATTTATAAATTGTAATGGTTGTACACTTGTGTTTGTTGATTACTATAAATCAATCATGTGCAATGGTATAATTTTCGTTTTTTGATGTTTTATTCGAGGAAGTTACAAATTGCACATGAACTGACATTGAACTCGATTAAAAGTGAAAAGTTACACATCCATATAAATTTTGATATATGTAGTATATATCGTTAACAATTTATTCAAAAATTTATCACGTGCAACGCACGTAACATAATACTAGTTATAAGTAAGTACAGTCGTTAATATGTACGTGATATATCTCCAATTTAACTTTAAGCTCTTCCATTTTTAATGTATTGCAGGACGCATGTCGTTAAATTGTCTTCAGAGAGGATTTTTTCGAGAAGCAAATTTTTCTTTAAAGCCCCATATCACAATCTGTGGAAGAAACTTATGTATGTCATCTTTGCATCACAAGACGGTATACTCATGATGAGCAAGTCATTGTACTGTTTGTGGAATACACGTAAGGACTCTTTCTTTCTTTGTTCCACTTCCATAAGAATGTTATCATCGAGCTACTTCTTTATTGACACGCCGAACTTGGCCAAAAACTCACTTTTAAATAGATTCTTTGTATTATGTAGGGTTGTGCAATCAAAACCATTGATATTTCTTTAAATTAGTAGCCATTGTCATCTGTGCTATGTGTTGGGTTTTTATACAAGTTTTATATATCACATTATGTAAAATCGTCGTATGAAGGATCAAATACATAGTTCTAAAACACATTTAACTATGAGTTGGTGTGTATACCTCTTGAAGCGTGTTTGAGTTGCGCAGCGGAAGAGCAACCAACGTTCCTCTCTCTAGTTAGTCCACACCAACGCTAGCTTGATTCCTTCCTTGAAGCAACTAGAGCTTGAGTGTATTTGACAAAGAATGAATCAAGAAAGAAACGATTTTATTCTCTTGATGTTATTCTTGTTTTGGCCGAATAGAGAAGGAAGATGGAGTATTTTTCTTTTCAATTGTCTTACAAGTGAAAAGGTGATAATGAGAAGATTGATGTTTATGTTTACCATCAAATGATGTTTATATAGTGGTAACATAAAACATAACTAACCTTTCAATTATTCACCACTTAATACAATAATAAGTGTGATGAATTTATGGTTTAATCACATTAAACCTAAAGATGTAACGTCTCCACAATTAAACACCCCTTAATACAATATTAAGTGTGCTTGAATTCAAATCAAACAAGCCAATTGAATTCCCCTTGATTCTTTGACATTTACACTTTTAACCCGGAAGTTTCAATCATATTGAAAATCAAGTGCATTGTATGTGTGTGACCTTCTAGGATCGAAATGACATTAGCCATATATTAATAAAATATCAACCAAGTATTTTACTAACATATAAATCATAAGCGGGCCCTAGTAAAACTTCATAAAGAATTTTTTGGCACATTTATTGCATACCCGTTTGTCATTTCATAAAGAATTTGTTTTTTGCTACTCAAGTCATCAAACACACCGTCTGTGAGCTGAATAATGTTTTGAACACATGTAGTGTATGCTCGGTTCCAATATTAGCCAGAAACTTATTTTGATGGTCAAGCCTGTTACCACACATTATGTGTGCTCGTAAATATTTTGGTCACACCTACCATGCACTCGGTAAGGACATAATTATCCAAAATCATTGGCGTGGATTTATTCAGCGTGGAAATATAGGCACCCGTTATACCTTTTTGTTATTTGACTCACGCACCCACAATGTCCAGGTGGGGTAGACTACGCTTTAAAATATTGTTGAGTGCCTCACTACAACTACTCTGTAATTTCCTTAACATAATTACTCCACTATCTTATTGCCAACCACTCAAAAAATTGTTGACTGCACTCATACGTTATTCAACTTTCTATTATACTAAAAATCCGTTGAATAGTATACTAATGTCTAGTATGATTCTTGTCGGACTCATGGCCGCCGGTATCATAGCTGTAGCTGGAATTTGTTGGTGGCTGCTTCGGTTAAGAAGCAATCCCAACAACTTTTCAGACAGTGAGGACTCCTCGGATCTCGACCAACCTCCGTCTCCAGTTGGGCGCCTGCAGCCATATGAAGTTTTCATCAGTTTCAGAGGAGAAGACACTCGCAACAACTTTGTTAGCCATCTTCACTCTGCCCTTATAGACAGAGGAATCCGTACTTACTTCGATGAACTCAGTTTGCAAAAGGGTCAAACAATTGGCCCCGAACTCGTCAAAGCCATCGAAGAATCAAGCATCGCCATTGTTGTGTTATCAAGTAACTATGCTTCCTCTACGTGGTGTTTGGATGAATTGGTCAAAATCATGGAATGGAAGAACAAATTTGGGCTTGTTGTTTTTCCAATATTTTATCATGTTGACCCTTCTGATGTCCGGAAGCAGAAAAATAGCTTCTCTAAAGCCTTTAAAAGGCATGAGGTCAACTTCAAAGGTGATGCTCAAAAGGTCAAAAGGTGGAGGGAGGCTTTAACACAAATAGCAGATCTAGCAGGAGAGGTGATTCATGAACAGTAAGTTAGCTCAATTTTGTTTCTTATCTCTTATACACACACCCAAATATTGGATCCAGTTTTAGCATAACTTATTTTATGTATATTTTTCATTGTCAGAAATGAAGCATTGTGCGTTAAGGCAATTGGTGATAAGATCTTTAAAAAACTTCCCGTCGAAGCTTCTGATTTTAGGAAATCCCTGGTGGGAATAGAGTCTCGTATGGAAAGAATAAAAGAGTTGATGGAGAGCAAACCCGAGGGAGTTGTTTTCATAGGAATATGGGGAATGGGTGGCATTGGCAAAACAACTACTGCAAGAGCTATATTTGAAGATTGTAAACACAAATTTGAAGGTAGTTGTTTTCTTAAAGATGTCAAGGAAAGCAAGAATAGGATCGAGACTTTACAGAACGATCTCCTTTCAGAAGTCTTGAAGACAAAATTTGAGGGCAGTCGTGATGTGGTTACAGGAAGTAGCATCATTCAAAAGATTTTGCGGTTTAAGAAAGTTCTTATTGTCATTGATGATGTTGATAATAAAGAGCAACTGAATGCTCTAGCGAATAGTTGCGATTGGTTTGGCAAAGGAAGTATAATTGTCATCACAACAAGAGATGAACACGTAATTAATGACTATCATATTGAAAAGTATGACATTCATACATTACAAGAGGATGAAGCTCTTCGTTTATTCAGTCTCCATGCTTTCAAGAATAACCAGCCAGAGAAAGAGTTTCTAGATCTTTCACTTGATGTGGTGAGATATGTTGGAGGTCTTCCATTAGCTCTTCAAGTGTTGGGATGTCATTTGTTCCGAAGAGATATAGGTTTTTGGAGAAGCACATTGACAAATTTAAAAGATGTTCCTAATGATGAAATTACATCAAAATTGCAGATTAGCTTTGACGGGTTAAGTGTACTTCATCAAAACATGTTTCTAGATATTGCGTGTTTTTGTAGACAAAATAGAAGATCAGATGTAGAAAAACAATTGAAGGCTCTTGGATATGACCCACACGAGGGGATTGGCGTGCTCGCTCAGAAGTCCCTTATTCATATTGGCACGAGTATTGGCACGAGTATTATTGAAATGCATGATTTGCTTCTAGAGATGGGTCGGTATATTGTTCGGAAAAGATCAAATTGGGATATTAGAAGGTACAGTCATCTTTGGGATTTGAATGACATTTTCGAAGTGCTCTCAAACAACATTGTAAGTTACACCGAATTCCAGCAAATATATATCTTCTAAGACTATCTCATACTTGCGATTTCAAAAATTCAAAAAAAGCACCTTTCCACATCTATATTTAATTTAATTTTGCACTTCACAGTAACTAGGATTTCAAAGAATATTTCAATTTTCTTTTCCGGCCACACCAGTAATATATATATATATATGCCTTCAGAGAAAATTGCCAAAATGGTCCCAGTAAATATGTGCAAGTTGCACTTTGGTCCCCGATTATATTGGGGCTGCGGAAATGGTCCCTGATATTGATAAAAAAGTAGCGTTTTGGTCCCTAACCGTTACTTTTAAACGGAAAAGAGTTAGTTTGGGGCAAAAATGTAAGATCAACACAGTTAAGCCCTAAAAATACGATTATAACTAATTAATTATGGGGCAAAAATAGAAAGTTAACAAGTAATTTATGTCTACTCCCATCCCAATTCCCTCCAAAATTGTTCCCTCCAATTATTATAAATTAGTTGTTAACTTTCTATTTTTGCCCCATTATTAGTTATAATCGCATTTTTAGGGCTTAACTGTGTTGATCTTACATTTTTTGCCCCAAACTAACTCTTTTCCGTTTAAAAGTAACGGTTAGGGACCAAAACACTACTTTTTTACCAATATCAGGGACCATTTCCGCAGCCCCAATATAATCGGGGACCAAAGTGCAACTTGCTCATATTTACTGGGACCATTTTGGCAATTTTCTCTATGCCTGCACCTTTTGAACTTTATACTTCCTCCGCTCTGTTTTACTTGTCTTCTAATCATTTGCACGTAGGTTAAGAAACATAAAAAATAGTCTGAAAATACATTAAAAATATAAAATGACAATTAATTAAAACTTTATAATTGGTTGGTTGATAACTTCATAAGAAAGAGTAATAAATTTTTTTATTGAAAATGCAAATTCGTAATTATTTATGTAAGAAAGACAACTATTTAGAAATAAAAAACTAAGACTAGAAAGACAACTAAAAGAGAACGGAGGGAGTATATGATAAATAACTTAGTTATTAATCAATTGTTATTATAATTGATCTAATATATTATACTAAATAAGTTATTTACATAATATTATAATCTTAAATCACACTAATATACTTACAAAATATGATAAAGCAATCTTAATTTCTATTTGTAGATTATGAAATATAAATAACTATATATAGGGATTTGTTAAAACTTTTTCATGAAAATAGGAATTAAAAATGATACAAAAAATGATGGAAAAAGTAATATACTTCTTACAACTGAAAAATGATGATCTAATGGTTTAGATTTAAGTTAGCATGAGGGTTTAACTAAAATAAGTTGGCATATTCCAATAGCTTAGTTGAAAATGTGTTTTTCCTTCCTTTCTGATTTATAATTCATATTCTTCAATAAATTTCTTGTTCTTTTTTTTTTTTTAACATTCTCCTATCTATGTTATCCATACTTTTCCTTCCTTTCTAATTCGTAATCTATTTTCTTCAATGCGTTTCTTGTTCTTTTTTGTTAACATTCTCCCATTTGTGTACATACTGATCAAAATTTGAATGAATTGCATATAGTAAAAACTAGACAATTTTTTTAACTAATATTACTATGAATACTTAACTTTTTCTTGGATAAACTATTGATAAAATATGTGAAGTTAAAGTTTAGGTAGAAAAGCATAAGCGTTCATTATCTTTTGGCTTTTTTTCATCTAGGCCCCTGAACTAATTAAAAGTTTCCAAATTAGCCCTTGTGACCTTTTTTTTTCCCAAATAGGCCCTTGGATCCCAAAAATAACCCCTCAACTTTTCAGATTTTTGACTTTTTAAAATCCTTAACCCAATGGCAAGTTAGTCATATTGAAAATATGAGTTTTTGGAGGGGAATATTCGAGAAAAGTTCAGGTGCCATTCCGGAAAAAAAACATTTAAGCGCCAAAATTGAAGAAAAAGTTCAGGTGCCAGACAAATTTTTTTTTTCCATTCTCGTATTTGAAACTCGAATTCAATTTTATACTCGAGTTGTATTCGATATTCAGATTCGATTTTTTAAATTGGAAATATATTGAAATTTTTAAAAGATAAATATAATTATTAATAATAACTTAAATTTTTTTAAAAAAACCTCTCCAATAACTTAAATTTTTAAAAAAACCCCCCCCACCCCCCTCCTCCCTCTCGCCCCCCACCTGCGAACTAGCAGCCCCACCCCCGCCATCTCCACCTGCAAACAGAAGCCTCCCCCCCCACATCTGTGAACTAGCAGCACCCCCACCCCCACCCACACCTGCGAAACAGCCCCCCTCCTCCCTCCCTCCCCCCACCTGCGAACCAGCAGCCCCACCCCCTCCCCCGCGACCTGCACAGGGTGCAACAACAACCCCACCCCCCTCCCCCGCGACCTGCATTCTTGAAAAAATTGGTTTTTCATTTGGGTCGGAAAAAGATTGAATTTTTGTTATTTTGTTGAAGAAAAGATTCAATTTTTGTTGGGTTTGAGGGAATAAAATGTTGACAAAGTTTGAAAGGAAGAGTAATAGAGTGAAATGATTGAGTTTTCATAGCAAAAGGCTATGGATCTTGGCTTCACTTCATAGATGGCCATGGAAGAAGAAGAACAATTGTGAGGAAATCTGTAGAGAAGTGAAGGAAGAAGAAGAAGAAAGGTGGGGTGGGTGTGGGGGTGGGGGTAGGGTTAAAGGTTGAAGATGAAGTTTTTAATAGGTTGGGTTAAATATTTAAGGTTGGGTTAGTTTATAACTAGGTTGAGTTAGTTTTAGATGTGATTAGACTAATTTGCCCTCTATCTAAAATTTAAAATCAGAGAAATTTTAAAAAAAAAAATTCAGGTGCCATTGTTTGGGTCCAAGGGCCTATTTGGGAAAAAAAGGTCACAAGGACTGATTTGGGAACTTTTAATTAGTTCAGGGGCCTAGATAAAAAAAAGCCCTTATCTTTTTACGTAGTTTTCATTCCATCCACTAAATTTGTACAAATAGTTGTATGTGGAGCTGTATACGAGCTAAGGTGATTCTAAACCCAAAAATTTTATGCTGAAGTTATCACAAAACGAGTCTTGAGCTCACTGGAAGGGTAAAAGCTCGTCAAGTGCCCACTCATTCTTGAGGCGAGGTCTAGCTCACATAATTTATTTGCAAATTTTAAATTGGCCCCACTTGTTTTTTTGTTCATTTCACTTTGAATTTGGAAACCTGTAATCTTATTTTTTGAATCGATTCATGAGTTAATTGCTAGAATGGCCTCAGTAAGTGGGGGTCTGGTGCAATTTGGTCCCCATTCCATTAGCTTCGTTAAATTTAAGCATGAATAGCATTTTTGGGGCAAAAAATAAAACCTTTTATAACTTAATGACCCTAATCTATTTGTTTCTACCTAATTTACTCCCCAATTAACCAAGATTCTTGTTGCTCCATTAAATTCTTAGGTTTTTCAATTTTTTTTATTTATTGCTTTCCAATTAATTTGGATTTTTTTGTCGATCTCTTTTTGAATTTTTTTTTATAGGCTAGCTTAATTTGAATCCACAAGTTCTAATCCTAATATTTGATGGGCTCGTTGTATATGAGCTGTTAGGCTAGAGTAAGAAGAGCAGTATATTTTATCTAACTTGATCTATTATCTCATCGATCTTTCTAATATTTTCTAAATAAAGATGGTAAAATAAAACAAAACATTATCGTTTCATTTGTAGTTGTGTCATAATTCTAGTTTTTACGTTGTTGCTGTAGGCACCCTCTCAAGTCGAACGGATACATTTTTGTACTCCCAACTGGTACGGGGAGCGGCAGTTGGTGCGACGACGTGATGGTTATATAATTAAGAGTAATTTAGTGTGGGAGGTGATCTTTGGAAACATGAATAACTTGAGTTTCCTTGATATTAGGGGAGACATATTTGGGGGAAACTACAATAATGTCAATGTTTCTCAACCCTTTAGCCAATATTTTCACAAACTCCGGTGGTTTAGTTGGGATTGTTACCCAGCTCAATCTTTACCAAAAACCTTTAAACCTATCAACCTTGTCCATCTTAAAATGACAGCGGGTCTACTTACAGAAACGCCGGACTTCTCTCATATGCCGAATTTGGAAGTATTGTATCTTTCTTATTCAGATAAGTTGGTACATATCCACCCATCCCTTGGAAGCCACAAGAAGATCAAGCATATTCACTTGGAACATTGTAAAGAGCTAGAGGTGTTCCCAAATATTGATGGGATGGAATCCCTAGAAATCCTCGATCTCTCTCATACAAAATTACTAAGTGTTCCAGAAATATATGGGAAGCTGAATTCTTTGCGGAAACTTCGGTTGGAGTTAGCTTATTTAAAGATAATGCCCAGATTCGTAAGCATTGAAGCAGTATCGGTGAGTTGCTATGGACTAGTTGAGCTTCAAATAGTTGGTACTGACATAGTGAAGACGCCTGACTTTTCTCGTTTGCCAAATCTGAAGAAAGTGGATCTATCCTCGTCTTCAGAGTTGGTACACGTTCATGCATCCCTTGGAGTTCATAAGAGGATTAAGTACATAAACTTGTCCCGTTGCTCAAAGCTTGAGGAGTTTCCGACAATTGATGACATGATTTCTTTAGAAAGGCTAAATCTCAGTTACACGAGGTTACAAAGTTGTCCAGAAATGAGAGGAAATGTGAAACGTCTAATGAAACTCGAATTGGACGGAACAGAGATAAGGACTTTGCCTCGATCAATTGAGCTTGCCACCAACCTTGAGACCTTAACAATGTGGGATTGTGACTATTTGGTTACACTACCAATCATCTTTCTAGGTCTTAAAATCAGTTCTATTAAGATATCCAGTAAATCGCTCAAGTATTTTAAGGAAAACATGGATGATGAATCTGCTTCTCAACAAAGCAAACAATTGATTGGTTCTCAAGGCAAGATGCAGCTTGTACTCGGAAATTGCGTAAGCCTGGAAGAAATACCTGAACTTCTGTTATCAAGATTAAGGTGCCTACTCATCGAGAACTGCCCAATCTTAACAGGTTGGATTTGTGTGAATTTAGTGGATCTACTTGACAAATATCAACATTTGTGTAACTTGATAATTGATGAACAAGTTCCACATGACATTCCTCAAGCCTTCTCGGAATGGGTACGTCATGTCTACACTTTTTTTATTTATTTCCTCTTCTTAGCTTTGAGAAGTTTTACAAATGCTCTTTTGAAAAGAGAGGTAATTGCCTAAATAGTCCTAGCAAGTAGGTGATCATTGCACTTTGGTCTTCGTAAGTGGTAACGATGCACAAATGGTCCTTGTAAGTGTACATTATGTGCATAAATGGTCCTTACATTAACAACTTCGTTAAAAGTTAACTATTATACTTACTTTTAAGTCATTTTTTGCAATTCTAATAAAACTTGAGACAAATACTTATTTGTAAGTTTGCTTGTAATGATCGCAAATGGTCCTCATAAGTGTGTATCGTGTGCGCAAATCCCCAAAACAAACCTATTATTTCCTTCTCCGTTAACATTCAATGATGCGCACATACACAATACACACTTACATGGACTATTGCGTATAATTACCACTTTCAGGGACCAAAATGAAATAGACGCCCACTTAATTAGACCATTTCATAAATTATCTCTTGAAAACACAACAAAATTACACAGTTTTGGTTGCAATAGGATTCGGTGTTGGACATCCTGCAAAGAAGGGGGACACCTTTTCAAGTGCGTATTCCCATAAGGCAAATTCCAAGTTTGTTCCAGTATCAATTCAGTAGGCCTATTGATAATATCATGAGGGACATAAAATATTGGGACAGACAAATCGGATGTACTCTTCTCCACATAACTTCAAGGGTAGAAGAAGAATTTGGTGCTCATGTATTCAACTCTCGTACTCTTCGATGGGGTTTAAGTCTAGTATACAACGATGCAAAAGGCAATAAATGCGAAGTGAAGTCTGAGAGCTAGTGATGACGAGTCAAGTGTCTTGTACTGTTGACGTAATTAGTTGGCACCATATGCAAACTCGTCTGTAGAGGTGTCTTGAGTGATAAGAACATAATACTACCTCCATCTTTGTTTAAAAGTGAGAGCTTCACATTGTTTCAATTTTTAGAACTGTCTCATTATTTATTTTTCAGTCAAATACATTACTGATTGAATTTGTTGGTCATATAATCTGCGCAGTTAAGATATAATTAGTAATGCAAAGCTAATTTACATACTCTGTACAGCACGATGTAACTCAAGAAATCACCCTGAGACCACATCCGAGCACCTAACCGTATGAGATATCGTTATTTCACATCAGCAGAATAGACAACAGTTTCTTTGTCTTTATAATCTCAAAAGACGCTTTAGGCCTCATGTGAATCAAATTTAAGAAATTATAATGCTTTTGGAAAATATAAAAGAGAGAATATGATGCCTAGTGCAATCCAAATTTTCAATGAAGAAGATAACGAGCAGGTTGTCTGAATTGGGCACGCAATCATCCATATCTACAAAATACTGCCTGAAATCATCATATGAATAATGATTGAACACTAAAGACTTATGAAAAACTCGCATAGATATGCAGGATTCGGAGCAAGATAAGAGTGGTTTAGACTTACTTCACCACTGAATATGCAGAATTTGAGCGCAGCGGATTAGGATAAATCTACCACAGAACATGCACAAAAACATCTGTTAGTTCATCTGTTCCCACTGAACTACACTCAAAAACCAAAACATGCATAAAATGTTCAAAAAGGTTCATTTTGAAAATTAATTCTAGCTTTATCTGCATACACTCAAAATTTCTTGTTCTGTAACCTCAACACCCCCCCCCCCCCTCCTCTGATCACTAGTTCTATACTACTACCATACATATAAATTCTGATTACGCCACAGTCTTAACTATGGCTCACCATCGCCTTAATACAGTTTCATTCCCAACCAGCCTTGTAAAACCTCAAATAATAATCAACGTGATAATTTATACGCGTGCAGAATGTGTTGTCCATACTCCGCTTAGGAAATTCACACTCTGTGATCACTTTACACTCGCGATAAAATTATCTAACTAACCTTACACCCTCAGACAGGAACCTCTTTTGGGCACGTTAATGTCGTAAAATGTGTTCTACCATAGTCCATGGAAACCGTAAAATGCACAAAATCACATTACATTCACCCGAAACAGAACAAGAAAAGGAAGAATCACTCACACAAGTAAGAAGTAGAAAATAAATACCATAATATGATGAAAACATGAAAAATTAGCTTATAGGAAGATTTTGAACGTAATCAGACAAATGTGGAACATCTTCAAGAACGTAACCTCCAGGCCCTCGAGACACCTTCATCTGATGATTTTGATCCTTTGCAGCCATATCTGATATTTCACTTTCAAAATGAAACTCTATCTATAATCTTATTATTTCAAGACCATATATGATATATCATATTAAATATATTATCTTAAAATAATTTACAAGTATTAAATCCCTTCATTAATTATAAATTTGTAATTATCATGATAATGTAATATTTGTTTTTTCTATAATGGTAAGTTATTGCTGTGCAAGAATATTCGTTTATCTTTTGAGATTCATTTGATTCATCCCAGACCATAGAAAATGACACAACAAAATAATAAATAGATACGTAATTTGTATAATCAATCTATTAATATTAGTTGATTTATTCAATAATGAGTTAGTTGTCTGACTTTGGTGATCGTTGTATTATTAGTTAATTAAATATGTTGTGCTAATGACTTAGTAGTCTAACCGTGATCTAGCCTCCACAATTGGAGAGGTACTGGGTTCGAGTACTAGCAAAACATCCTAATAAAAATTAATGCATCTGTCCTGTTGCAATGAAGATTTTTCTGTCCCAATAATGTATGATTTACTTTCAGTATTATATTGTTTCACAAAAAAAAATGTCTTAGTAATCTTGGTCGTGTTGGACCCAAATTTCTTATTAGAAGATCTTGGTTCAACTCACTTTAGAGACAATTGTCTCATATTTCATTTTATCTGTATATAAATAAGTAATTTATGTATTCATTATTTAATATAACATTGTATTCATATTTTCATCGTTAATTTCTTTTAAAAAAAATTGAATATGTTGTAAAGACTCCATTGGACTATTAGATGTGTGAGGTACATTACTAAAACAATATTGGTTTTACGTCATGGTGGAGTATTATTTAAAAGTTCGTCTCAAATATGAATTGTTATACCCACACTCAAATGGTGTTTTATTTAAAATGAAAGTACTATTATGCCTCTTATTTAGGAATATAGTTATTTAAAAAGTTTTAATTGAAAGCAAAATGATAAAAACACTAGTGTGTATAGTGTTTTTTTTTGTAAATTAGCGATGAGATGAATTTCGAATCCATGACCTTCTGGTCACTAGCAAGAGTCTTTTTCACTAGGCTATCCGATTAACTCACAAATGTGTGTAGTGTTGTTCATCTCAAACCTATAAAAACACAATTAAAATAAATTAATTACACCAATATGTTTACACATGGTGTCTCGATAATCTTCCAAAATAATTGTCCGTATCTTTTCATTGAAACTATTAATATATTATGTCTGTTGTACAGGATAAAAGAATTTAATGAATATTTAATGGTATATACTATTTTTTCTATTTTACTTTAACTGACTTCATCTTTTCAAAATATGATTTTAATTATCGATTATTTTATATATATTATTTTACAAAAAATATAATATTGTGAAACTTTTTTGAAAAATGATCTCAGTAATATCAATTTTATATTTTTTAGACAAATAAAAAATAAAAAATAATTTATAATCAAAATTTTGACACAAACTCCCAAAACCTCAATTACATTGGAATGAAAGGAGTATAGAATTATATCCATCCCCATATATGTGGAACAATGATCCTTTTTATTAGGCCAAGCTCAAAGTCGATTAATGAATAGTTTACGTATTTGCCTCGAGTGAAACATTTAAAGGGAAGAATGGTACCATTGCGTAAATTTCACAATGCCCCTTGAACTATTATCAACTGATCAAATAAGGGACTGAACTTCTGAGTCGGTCAATGTGGCCCCTAAACTTTTGAATCGGTCAATTTGCCCCTTAGATTACGACGGAATGGTCAGTTTGGGGATTTTCACATAAATTGATAGCTTTTAAATTTTAATGAAGGACAAAATAATTACTCAACATATTATATGTATTTAGAGTTAATTTATAATATAAAAATATAATGGACCTCTCTTAAAATAAACTAATTCCTCCAACTTTCATGCTCGTATTCCCCCCTTCCTTCGTCTTCCCCACAATCATCCGAATTCATACCTCAAAAACCAGCCAATCATATAATACCCAAATCAATACCAAAGTTGAATTATGATATATCATCAATCATCATATGATAGCTTGTTTTCTTTGAAATCTATACTGTAATAACAAAATAAGGTAAATTTCTGAGTAGAATATAACCAACAAATCACCTGCAATTCAAGGTCCCAAATTTTAGCTGTAGATCGGGGAAAGGGATTATTGACGATGAAGTAGGGTGTTGGGGGGGGGGATTAGTGAAGAAAGAGGAGAGGGATTGTTGACGATGTGCAACTGTAGATGGAGCCATCATGGAGGCGGCGAGGTGCAGCTGTAGATGGGGAGATGGATTGTTGACGATGAAGCAGGGTGTTGGGGCAAAGGGGGGGGGGGGCTTGAACCAGGGATGGGTATTAGTTTTCTCTATTTTTATGTAGTACTAATTTTATGGCTTAATTTCATTTGGGCACCTGAACTTTCAAAACTTTCCCAAATTGTTAACTCAACGGCAAGTTAGTTATATTGAAAATATTACTATTTGGAGGCAAAATTTACAGAAAAGTTCAGGTGCCATTCCAAACAAAAAGTATGTTAGCGCCAAGGTTGGAGAAAAAGTTCAGGTGCCAGACGAAAAAACATTAATTTTTATTTACAGCCACCATTGTTAGTACAGTAACAACATTTTAGACAACATAAACACTTCCAACTTGCAGCAAAAGCGAACTTTTTGGCAAATTTTGACAAACTTGCCAACCTTACAATTGATTCAGTTGAAATTTTCTGATTTTGACCACCCAAAAAATTCTTCTTTTTTTCTGTCTAATTAGCTCATCTTTATCAAGATAAATCTGGACAGTTGTTTGGGGATTTTGAGAGAGGAGGAAGAAGGTGAAGGTGGAAAACTATTTGGGGCAAAATTAGGGAGAAGTTGGGGGTCATTTTGATGAAGAGAAGAAGAAGGTGGGGTGGGGTTGAAATCGGAAGAGATGCCACATCTTTCTTTTCCGATCTGAACTTCAGATTTCTACTGATGCATTACACAACATAAAGAACCCAATTTTGAATAAAAATATTCGATTTTTGTATAGAGTATTGGTCGTTGATGGTGGTGCCAGTTTGCGATGTGCAATATTGGGTGGCAATCCTGTAGTACAAGCAGGGACGGATGTAGAGGGGTGCACGAGGTAGCACGTGCTCGTCTAGTTTTTGACACCTAAAATTACTATTTTACCCCTAGTATAAAATTTATACTTTTTCGTTCTTTTTTACTTGTCTTTCTAGCCTTTATTTTTTGTTTGTAAATATTTGTCTTCCTAGCATAATTAATTATAAATTTACATTTTCAATGTACTTTTTGATTATTTTTTCTTATGAAGTTATTAACAAACCAATTATATAATTTCAATTGATTGTCATTTTACATTTCCAATGTGCTTTTTGGCTACTCTTTATTTTCCTTAAGTTATGTTCAAATGGCTAGAAGACAAATAAAAAAGAACGGAGAGAGTAAAACTTTTATACCCTTAATAATCTAAAACATTACGTATTATATTACATATGTTAGTTTAAATTATATAATATAGCAACATGGACTCTTTATTATTAATCCAACTTCCAAGACTTATCTTAACCCTTAGTTACGGGTAGGTTTATCTCCACACCATATCAAATTTTTTGATTAATGCTAATGTTTGTTTCAAATTATGATAAAATTTGTTGTTTTGAATAAGTAAGAAAGTTCTATTTAGATTTATATGCATATATTTTTCAAAAGAAACGATTTGTGACTTGGGTTGATCAATTTGAGTTTTCTTTCTTGTGTGTGCCACAATTGTAGTTTTGAATGATCAAGAAAAGTTTAATTGTAGAAATTTATTGGTAAATTTGTTATATAAAATGTATTTTTTTATTCGGCTTTGATCAATTTTGAGTTGCTTCTGAGACCGTTGTCGTTCTGATAATCAATATATTCAATTGTGTCAAATGAAGCTATCATACAGAGGTTTCAAAGCATGACAAAGCGTTGTGGTCAATTGTAATTTGAATTTTTTTTAATATGCTTGTCGTACTTTTTTGTATTGCCTTTTAGATTTTTTTCATGATTCCACATTTTAATAATTGTGCTACCTCTTATATTATTTTCTGCGTCCGTCCCTGAGTACAAGCACAAAACAACGGATGGGCGGGTATTGTAGTTAATGGGTATGTAAGGGATGTCGATGAAATCAATGGTTGTGATATCGGGGTAAGAGCTCTAGCTTTGCATCCTTATGAAGTTCCAGTTTTGCCACCCAATATTGGTCATCGCCAACTACAGGATTGCCACCCAATATTGCACAAGATTTTTCTTATGACGTTCCAGTATCCTTATAAAGTTGGTCATCGCCATGGATCTATCATTTGTTGTTCCCTATTAAGAGTAATTACAGCCCTTTTTCATAATAATAAAAAAAGAATGAAGAATATGATGGAAGTTGAATAGTGTGGGATCTTTTGTTTTGAATTAGATATTAATGAGGGTGAGATTAAATAGGGGTTAGGTTGAGGTTGGGTTAGATTAATAGTTCTTGAGTTAGTTTTCAGTGTAATCTGACTAATTTGTCCTCCATCTAAAATTAAAAATATTAGAAATTAGGAAAATTATGAAAAACGAAAGTTTAGGAGCCAATTTTTGGGTCCAGGTGTCTATTTGGAATAAAAAGGTCGTCATATGCCTATTTGAGAAAGTTCTGAAAGTTCAGGTGCCCAGATGAAATTAAGCCTTATTTTATTTGTGTTAATGATGAAGGTCCACTATATTTTTTTATACTATAAACTAACAAATACAAATAATATATTGATTATCTATTTTGCCCTTCATTAAAACTTAAAACTTATAAATTTTATGATGAAAATTCCTAAACTGACTAGTTCGTCGTAATTTAGGGGGCAAATTGACCGATTTAAAAGTTCAGGGGGCACATTGACCGACTTAGAAGTTCAATCCCTTATTTGATCAGTTGACAATAGTTTAGGGGCATTGTGAAACTTAGCCATTTTATTTCAGTTACAATTTATTCAAACCAAAACATAAATAGAGATTTGTCGTTTTCTATATAAATAAGGGCAAAAGGCATCAACCATCACTCAAGTTTCACTGAATTCACCATTCACTCACTCATGTTTCATATGGTTCTCATTCTTTCACTCATCTTCCAAAAACAGTCCTAGCTAAGTGGTGATTCCGTCAACTTTTCCGGTCAATCAATGTTTAATCAACTATTTTTGTCTCCTGTTGACTTCTTGGAAGGCAAAATATCATTTCACATCTATTGTTTCTAAAAACAAAAAACGAAATTGAGTAAAGTTATAACTATGCCCTCCTATTTGTAAGTGTAGTAACTAAGGAAATTTTAAGTACGGGCAAAATTGCCATTTCAAACTCTTACATATAAAGAATAGATCTGAAATGACTAGTTTGCCATTAAAAAGTCAACGGTGTCTGAAATAGTTGACTAACCAATTGGAACAGTTTTTGAAAGATGAGGGAGTGAATGGACCACATAAAACATGAGTGAGTAAATAGTGAAAAAATGAAACGAAATGATAATTAATGCCTTTTACCCTAAAAATAATGTCTAAGAAGATGAAAAAATGAAACTATCTCATACGTATGAAACACATGCATTTCATATGTTATACCTCATCATTATTAGTAGGTAATTGAGAAATGCTAATATTATTATTACTATATATGATCATAGATTAAAACAGGTAAAGTTAAATATAAATATTCAATAATCTAAATATAGTAAACACCCATTTATATAAAAATCTCTCATTTTAAAAATGAGATTATATTGTAAAAAATTTAGAGCGCGACCTTAACACTTTAATTAAATTCATTCAGGGATATTTATCTTATTATACTAACTAAAAATAATTCATATGTAATAGTATGTATATTGGATGCCTTATTTCAAATAATATTTTATATAAAATATATAACCTTATTTAGAATATGAATGTAGAAGTATATACTATTATTTTACACAAAGTTGTAACCAATATATGGTTACTTTTGTTCATCGTTCGTTTATTCATGAATATTATGGTTTCATTCACTCACCAGTCTGTTTAAGTTGATTACTTATTGTCAATGCATGTGCCACAAACATGACTTCTTTTACGAGCAAAATAGTAATTTCACGTCTAACTCAATTTGAAGTTGACCATATTTTCCGCATTTTTATTTTGTTTTTAGATGTGAAATTACTATCTTTCCCCCTCCCCGAATAAGTCATGGGATACATTGACAAATATATAGTTGACTTCACAAATAGTAAACACCTTAAGTAAACTTAAAAAGGTCGGTGAGCGAATGAGACAAAATACTCATGATTTTGAACGGTGAACGCAGATAAACATGAGTGGTTGTTGCCGTCTTTTGCGTTATGTTTTTATATGCTGAAGTATCTTTTTAAGAAATAGTTGAACATATAACCTGTAAAATAAAAATTTAATATTTTGTTCTAATTAATATTTTTGTCTCAGAATATGAGATTATGCCTTGCGTTTGTAATTATGTGCGATCATTTTTTAGAACAGTGTCATGAAGATCAGTCTGCTTCGCCTGCTTCTCCGATTTAAGTTTAAGCTCTTCCATTTTGGTCTTTGGTTTCGAGAAGCAAGTTTTTCTTTAAATCCCCATGTCGCGATCTACGACCCAAATATGCAATCTTAGCATCGCGCGATGGTATACTCATGAGCAAGTCATGTACCATTTGTGGAATGCAGATAAGGACTCGTTATTGCCTTGTTCCACTTCCATAAGAATTTTCTCATCGAGCTCCTCCTTTATCGACTTACCGAACTTGGCCAAGAAGGCTGCGGCGATTTGCTCATATGTGTCTAAGGATTTAGCTGGCAGCTCAATGTACCAATCTAATGCTTTGTCGAAGAGACTGTTAGCGAAGACCTTTGCATAGGGGTACGGCTCATTAGTATCCATTGTCATCTGTGCTAGGAACCCTTTAAGATGTTTTTAAGGGTCTCCGAGTCCGTTGTATTGTGTAAATCGAGGCAACAGAAATCCCCAAGGCAGAGGGATGGCCTTTAAACGATATGAAAATGGCATATGCGTGTGGGCCACCACGGATGGGGTGAGAGACGCTACCATTGTTATAATCTGCTTTCGCAAAGCCTCCATATCCTGTTGGAATTTTCAATATGTCGGGTCTTGAATTGCGGGTAATTTTCAGCTTATCCGGTATGGTATAATTCATCACAGGTGGAAGGTGATGAGTTCCCACACCCTCTGGCCGAACTTCCGGTTGAGGAGGGGGTGGTATATGGTTGCGGAAGTTAACCTTTCGTTGCGCTTCTACTTCACGCGCGCAAAGCCGACACCACCCCGTCGTTCGATCTCTTGATCTAGCTCGGGGCCGAGATTAAGGTGAGATGGGAATAGTTCATGTGGCTATATGTAAAAAAGCGTTTAAAATGTAACACACTTAAAAAACTTCATATAATTAAATTTTTGGTAGCTCATTTTTATTAAAAATAAAATAAAATTAAAAAATTGCCCAAAACAATACTCCTGTGCATTATTTGATCCATATTTGTTGATAGTAGAACATGATAACTATTGTCTAGCATCTTTTCTCGATGTCAAGTATTAAAAAATTATTCAATCTTTTTTGTGATGTGTTGAACTCAATAAAATTTTGAAAAAATTTAGATGGGAATCATCACGATTGAAGGATTATCATTTTGTTTTTTCTAGAATGTATCGTAAGGGTAAATGTTAAGAATTAAAAATTTAAATAAAATACAACATATGCAATTATATAAATGAACATATTTTTAACAAATCTTTTCATATCAAAATTTTTTGACAAAATTTGTCTTCTTTAGCAACTTAACATGCGCACGCATTAGAAAAACCATTATCAATTTTATGTTTTATTTATAACTTTTCTAAGAAATACTTATACTACCTCAGTTTATTTTTACCCGTCATTCTAGCAAAGTACACAATTAAGAGTCATTATAACTATTGTCTATGGCCTAATAGCCTGATGACATTTGACCCGAACTTCTAACTAAGAGATCTTGGGTTCAAATCTCGTTGGAGACAATTTGTCTCATAGTTTACTTTTCAACTGTTACTTAGTTAGCACCTACACTAATTAGACACCTACCCTAACCGATATATTAGTTAGAATGTTCTGTATTTGTTATTTGTAATCAGGGGGGATCTAGAAAATATTATTAGGGGGTCCCTTAATAATTTAAATAAAAAATAAAAATAGTTAACGACAAAAGCATATGAATATTACAGTTACTATACAAAGGATAATTTAAACACGAACTATAAAGTACATATATCTAATATTAGTCCAGGATAATTGCATCATCCTCTTGGTCGTAGCTTGAAAACGTTTAATGATATCCATATCATCGATTGTGCTAAACACTTATTTCTCCACATAAGTAACCAAACAATCATTATGCACATAATATCACTTGAAAACGCTTAATGATGTTCAAGTGGTGGTTCAACATTCACTTTAGGAGGTATGTCACTTGACGATGAAATTTCATTACAAGCAGAGTTGATTCTATTTTTTTGCTCAAAAAACCTCAACAGCCTTTACAATTTACAAATCAAGTGAATTTTATTAGTCAATTGACATAGTTAAAATCAAAGAAACAATTAATTAATTCTTAATAGATCAAGTGAACAAATAAATTGAGCCGATTTTGAGCAAATAAACAATTATTAATGCCTAAATTGAGCATGTAAACAAGTAAATTATGCACATAATATAAATTATTGCTAATATTTTATAAAAAAAAAGGACAAAAAAGGATGTACCTTGCTCCTTGGTCGTTGGAATTATGATAAAATTAGGAGTGATTTAGATATTTATAAGGGAAAGAAAGGGGTTCTATTTTGGTGTTTGTCTGTGTGAGGAAGCCCAATAATTGATTTAAGCTCGTGTATCTGTTTTGGTGTGTGAGGAAGAAAAAAAATAAATGTATGCCAAGGGGGATTCGAACCTTGATCATTAGAAAGTATTATGAAGACTTTAATCATCTCAACTACAACTTCGCTTTGCTTAAGGGGGGTCCCGTGCACGCTATGAACCCCCTGAATCCGCCCCTGTTTGTAATACTATTATAATCATACTTTTAATGTTAAATTGCAAAAAAAAAAGAATCAACACAATTATTCTTTTAGCCTTTAAGTTATTAATAAATGTTAAGAGTCTGGGGTTCCAACTCTAAAATCAATTAACAATAACTCAAAATTAATTGATGAAATTGATCTTTTATTTATATGGACTATATATATCAAGTTACATTTAATTGTTATATATAGAAAAAATATGATTTACCATAAGATACGATCGGTTCTACGACAAGGATATCATCGTTTATAGTAAAAATATTTATACGTTGAAAATATAAAATGACAAATAACGTAAAATATACTCCCAATTTTATTACAGCCGTAGTGCCATAGCATGTTCACACTTGACTCGCATTGAAATCCACACGTGTTGTTGGCGTTTTATTACCAAGAGCCGACACTTTCCACCCCCCCGCCATCTTCAATATTAACTACACCTTTTCACCTCATTAAATTATGCTCTGTATTTATCTTTATATTTATAGATTATTTATTCATTTACACTACTAATATGCTCTTCATCACCTCATCTCTCTCTCCAAACCTCCCTCTACAATCAACCCTCAATTATTCTGCACAAAATTACTAAAAAACTTCAATATTTATCTTCATAGCATCTTATGCTATATTGCTTTTTAGGTAATTTATTTTTAATCTTTATGGGCTTTTATTTGTTCTAGTTGGGATCTTTTTTTGCTGTTACTTTTATGGGTTTTTATTGTTTGGTTTGTGATCAAGTTGGGATCTTTTTCAAAATAGTTTTTGGTGTTTTTTTGAGGTAGCATAGTTTCAAGCTCTTTTTTGGGTTTATGGTTTTGGTGATTCTTGTTTGGTTTATGATCAAGTTGGGATTTTTTTGGTAGTTTTTGGGGGTTTTTTATTTTTTATTTTACCATATGTTTCAAGCCTTTTGGGGTTTATTGGTTTGGAAGATTTGTTTGTTTTGAAATCAAGTTGAGATCTTTTCTGTTATTTTTGGTGGATTGATTCATGATCATCATATTAGTTTGATTTAGATTTTTGAGGTTGTCTCTTTTTTTTTTGGGGTTTTTAGTCCTAAAGTTGGAATCTTTTTTAGGTTCATCATCTGTGTATACATCTCAAACTTTAGTTTTAGAGTGGAACCCCATAAACTCTTAACATGTTGTGTTTACTTGTTCTTACATGGAACTTAAAGTTGTCTCCTTTTGACTTTTCTTTTTTGGTCATTTTTCTTCTCTTGCTATATTTTTCTTGAGATTTGTTTTCTCTGATTATTGATTGATATATGTTAGATCTGTTCATCTTGTAGACTAGATAATTTTTGAGTAATTATATTTATTATTTTATTATACCCTTTTCAATTTTGAGGCTAATTTATCCATGAATTGGTTTGACTATACTATTTTACATGGTTAGATCTGGTGTTTAAATCACATGTGCTATTTGTGGTATTCACATGTTTCAATTCATTACTTTTTGGGGTATGAAATATGACTTGGTAAAAGCTTTTGGAAGCTTTTCTTGTGATATTCACATGTTTCAAGTTTTTGTTTTGGGCCTTTTGCTTGTGATTTGGTGTTGATATCTTACTTACTTTTAGATGAATCTATCTGAATGTCGTATTCTTGATATGCAGGTGAAATAATTATGGGCTGATTGGGTGTTTAATGTAAGCGTGTCGATTTTGTTGAAAAAGGAAGAGGTTTGTGTACTTGGGGAGTTCACCATAGTCTGAGTTCGAGTAATCTGCAACGAGAGATGATGATGTTTGATGAGATGGGGTTTTGTGGTGACTTTGATTTCTTTCCTGCTCCGATGAAGCAACAAGAGGTTGGTGGTCCTCAGGATGAACCAGAGTCGGAACAAGGGGTTGAAGACGACTACAGTGACGATGAGATTGATGTTGATGAGCTTGAGAGAAGGATGTGGAGGGACAAGATGAAACTGAAGAGGCTGAAAGAGATGAGCAGTAAGGGTAAGGAATGTGTTGATGCGGCAAAGCAAAGGCAGTCGCAAGAGCAGGCGAGGAGGAAAAAGATGTCGAGGGCACAAGATGGGATCTTGAAATACATGTTGAAAATGATGGAGGTTTGTAAGGCTCAGGGGTTTGTTTATGGGATCATTCCTGAGAAAGGAAAGCCAGTGAGTGGAGCATCCGACAATCTGAGGGAGTGGTGGAAAGACAAAGTTAGATTTGATCGTAATGGTCCAGCTGCAATTGCGAAGTACCAGTCAGATAATGGAATCCCGGACAAGAACGAGGGTTCTAATTCTGTTGGCCCTACCCCTCATACCTTGCAAGAACTTCAGGACACGACTCTTGGCTCCTTGTTGTCTGCACTGATGCAGCACTGTGATCCACCACAGAGGCGATTCCCGCTTGAGAAAGGAGTTCCTCCACCATGGTGGCCTAAAGGTACAGAGGAATGGTGGCCTCAGTTGGGTTTGCACAAGGATCAAGGCCCTCCGCCTTACAAGAAGCCACATGATCTGAAGAAGGCCTGGAAAGTTGGTGTGCTTACTGCTGTAATCAAGCACATGTTTCCTGATATTGCCAAGATCCGCAAGCTTGTTAGGCAATCCAAGTGCTTGCAAGATAAGATGACCGCCAAGGAGAGTGCCACTTGGCTGGCAATAATTAACCAGGAGGAAGGATTGGCTAGAGAACTCTATCCTGACCGCTGTCCGCCTTTGTCATCATCCGGGAGTGGATCTTTTGTCATCAACGACAGCAGCGAGTACGATGTTGATGGAGTTGAAGATGAGCATAACTTCGATCTTGAGGAGCAGAAACCCAGCAACCTCAATTTACTGAATCTGGGAGCGAATGGATTCAACACTGGGTTTCAGATGCAACAACCACCGATAGTTATCAAGAACGAAATTGTCTCCAACATGGATTATTTGAGGAAGAGAAAGCCAAGTGGTGAGTTGAATGTCATGATGGACCACAAGGTCTATACTTGTGAGTTCCTCCAGTGTCCTCACAGTCAACTCTGCCATGCGTTCCAGGACAGATCTTCCAGAGACAATCATCAGCTGTCCTGCCGCTACAGAAACATAACCGAGTTTGGAGTTTCCGACTTCCAACTTAACAAGGGCAAGCCAGTGACGTTTCCTCAGTCCTTCGTGCAGCCTAAGTCTGTATCTCTATCTGTTTCACCACCACCTCCCTTTGACTTATCCGGACTAGGAGTTCCAGAAGATGGGCAACGGATGATCAATGGTCTAATGTCATTCTACGAGACCAACATACAAGGGAACAAGAACTCGGCAGCCAGCAACATCACTTTCAGCGGAGAACAACCTGTTCATCAACCTAACATGCATTGTCAACAGCTAAATTATCTTCCAACTCAAGGTACAACGCAAGCAGGAACCCAAGGTCTTTCAAACAATTATCCAGGCCAGGGGCTTATGCTTGAGGGCAACATGTTTCAGGACTCGAACATCAATGCCCATCCTCCTGCATTCCCTCAAGGCGACCACTTCGATCAATCCAAAGTTTTAAGCTCTCCTTTCAACAATACCAGCAACAACAACGAGAGTTTCCAGCTAATGTTCGGGTCTCCTTTCAATATGGCGTCAAATGACTACACTGAAGGTTTTCCTGGAGCTACAAGGGACAACATGTCTAAACCGGACGAATCCATCTGGTATTAGTTCGTTACAATATCTGGAGTACATTATACGCCAAGGCGCGCAAACATAGTTGGTCTATAGCCTAATCAAGTGGAACTTTATCTCCTGCTGTTGCTTTAGTCTTTATAGTGTTGATGTAGAGATGGTTAAATCTTGTGATAAAAATGTCATAATCTCTGTGATGATATATTATGGTGCTTATAGCATTTATATCGTGTGTGTAATATGTTGGCACCTAAATAATGTTGATAAGATTATTTGATGATACCCTTTCATCTTGCAATTCATTTTCTAATGCAAAGGAGGGGTGAAGGGTAGTTACTATGTTAATACTAGTGACCTCTTTTTCTGGTCGATCGCTTTACCACTGAGCTACCGAGGAACAACGGGAGATCGGATATAACAATGCATGTAGGCTTTTCAGAGTATTTTATTGCGAAGTATATTCCTAATTTGTTCAATCAATTTTTTTATGGGATCAAACGACAATCTCGACCATTCTTAATATTTTATCTTATAATTTCTGGTATTAATTTTTTTTGGAGAAGTATTGTGGTATTAATAATGATTTCGATATTGTCGTATAGTACATGTTTGTTTTCTTCGAAAAGGCAGGGGGTTGATGGAACATCGCAACGTGGGATGCCCCTCGAACTTTAACTATGCTCGTGAAAGTTACTTTCTTTTTCTTTTAATAGTCCTTTTTGGTCCTAAATACAAGAATATAATGATGATGTTAATAATATATATTTTTGGTCCTAGATACGATGGATTTACAACATTTGAAAGAAGTATTTGACATTAAAATATCAATTTTAAGAAATTTAAAATCAAAAGAAATATGCAAGAAAGCTTTAAGATTGTCTAACACTAGATTAAGTTTTTTTAATGACATGGTCATGAAGGAATATGATCTCGTTTTAATATAATTTTTACATGTGATTCGTCGACATTGAAATTATCATAATTGAATAAAAAGTTCGCTATCACTTACTGAAAATGACCAATGTTGACCGATCAATATCATAATATATACAGAATACTTTGTCTTCATATTGGAGTATGCAATATGCTTATATTTTTTCTGTAAATATATAAATTTCTCAGCATTAGAATATATATGTAAATATGTGATCACCTTTCATTTGTAAATATTTTTCTAAAATACATTAGTACATGTGATTAAATTAATTATTAAAAGAAATTAAAATTAATCAAACAAGTTAATAACATCATTCATGTGTGTTAGTTGCTTAATGTGAGCAACATATATCTGTCAGACAGACTCTCACTTCTATGGAAATGATCCAGACAATTTAGTCAAGTTTGGAAGTGGTTTATTTGGTCAAATTAAGAAAGTTGGGTTTATTTTGTGATCTTTGTTGTCCACTTTTGAATGGTCATTTCAAAAGGAAAATAGATAAGGATGGGTACTGGATAGTGACAAATTGTGGCTCATCCTCTATCTTTGCTGCCAACAGTCGGCACCGAATTATTTGCATTTAGTTGGCTGATAGTGAGTTAAGTCTTACACGGTTAGAGTTCACCGAATAGCCTAGTGAAAAATACTCTTGTCAGTGATCAAAATGTCCTGAGTTCGAAACTCACCTCGTCGCTAATTTATATAAAAAAAAAAAGTCTTACACATAGGAATACTATTTTCATTTACTTCGCGAATCAAGGCTTATATATCGTTTAAGAGATATAAAAAATAATCGAATCGTCTAACGATTTAAAAATTGTTAGATTGTGATTCTAATATTAAATCTTCTACCCTTTATCGAAAGTCGATGACTCTTAAGAGCTATTACCTTAACACCAAAGAAGAGTTCGACCCAATACTTTATTTCTGTCCTAGTGTATCCTGAATCGACATTAGAAGTATATTGATTTCTTCTTAGCTGCTTGGCCTGTAGTAGGTATCTGATTCACTGTTATAGGTATCAGCACTATGGCTTTCAACCTAAATGGTTTCAACTTCAACCAATCCATATATATAAAATTGATATTTAAAGTAAGTTGAATGTACACATAAAGGAGTAGAAATTAATTTCAGAATTTTAACGCCAATTTGGTGAATGCACAACCTAACTTTTCAAATATCGATTAATCGCGAGACCGATTCACACAATCTTTAGCTAGCTGGAATTTTATTATTGAACATGCAAATTATTATTTTAAACATTCAATTATTTGTATGGTAAGTTTTGAAGAGTTGAATGTTATTAATGTTATGGTTAATTGATGATTTGATGACATTTGAGAGTTTAAAGGTTTCTCCATAACTCATTATATGTTATAAAATGAGGAGTTCCTCCCACTTGCAAGATAAAAGAAAACTTTTCGTGTTCTTCATCATGTTATATAGTTTTCATTTGGTTGATTTTTGAGGTGATAGTATAAACTCTGAATTGTTCAAAGAGAGATTTAGAGCGCTTTTAAGGTCATGCTTGGACCATTTGATCCTGGAAATGAAGCACCTTATACAACCTTAAGCATCGAAAAAGAGTAGGGGCGAATTTGCTTTAAGAAAATTGTAATACCAAGAGAACGGAATTAAAGTTTGCCGAAAGCTAGCAGCTAACAAAATTCCCTCTCAAAGGAAAAGAATGAAGCTAGCAGCTCCAAAATAGATGAATCGCCAAGCAACCTTGTCTCTTTCTCTAACCCTAACGATCAATTCATTATCCAGCCACCATCAATATCATTGTAAGCCAGTTCCCCCACCATCAAACCCCATCGTCATCTCCACCATCTGTCCCAAACCTCAACTTTGATGTTTCCGCCCTCACCCTCGCCCACTCGTCCACTAACCTCACTACCCTTTGATACCAAATCGTCCATTCAACACCACATAAATAGGAGAAATACTCCTAAAATTGGAGCCTTTATGGAAAAAAATTCCATGTTTCGGATACCAAGAATAAAAGACGATCCCTCAACCAACAAGGACAAGTACGACGATGACTCGCCGACTCCGGCGTCCGAAGGCAGTGGACCACGCCGTCGCACCGGATTCTCTGCTCCCACAACCGGCTACAACACTGTGCAACTGCCTATGGACGACATCCAGCTGGCGAAGAAGAAGGCACAAAAGATTGCGGCTATGCTTTTTAATAACCCGGTCAACCCAATCATACGACTCTGTTTCGATAGCGAAGTTCAGCTGCAATCTGGAGGAAGGATTCGGGTCACAAGAGTAACTGGGCAGCAACCGGGTTCACAACTACAAATTGCTATTGGGAAAAGGTTCTGTAATCCCAATATCATTGATAGTACTCCAACCACACCTTCATAAATCGTATTATAATAAACTTTTGAAATTAGGATCCCCTGATTAATATGATGGAG
The DNA here is from genome assembly GCA_003412495.2 of Echium plantagineum. NCBI lineage: Eukaryota > Viridiplantae > Streptophyta > Magnoliopsida > Boraginales > Boraginaceae > Echium > Echium plantagineum. Next base: position 26,960,693 of record CM016565.1, read on the forward strand.
ATGGATTCATCTAGTTCTGTTTTGATGGGTCTTCAAAATTCTTAAAACGTAAAACGGAGCATTTGAAGTTACTTAGTCCTTTAGAATTAGATAATCTAAATTGTCTTAAACTGAAAAAACAGAAAATAGAAGAGGAAGTGAAGGATATCTTTCAAAATAGGTTGTCACGGTTCAACATAGAAGAGGATTCAAGTTATAATATTTTTGAGAGATCTTTGAATAATTTGAAACAGAAAAGAGTAATTGGAGATTTAAATCCTTCATTAGACTTTGAAGAATTTAGTTACCCTAAAATGAAAAGGCAGAAGACGGATACACAAGATTTGGTACATTTCAATAATATATTTTCTCCATAACAGTGCCCTGCAGACACCAAAAATGAATTTAAGTTAAATATTAAAATTCATAGTTAGTTGGGTTTCGAGTCAAAAGATGGTTCTCAGACTCTAGCGAACATCCTTGATAAACAAAATGTTCGTCAAGAACCTAGTCAAAGCTTAGGTAGTCTAGATGAGACCCATAACAATATTACATCAGGACATACTTCTGAGAATATGAGATTGATTTTCACCAAATTAGAACCACTAGTGAATTATGTTCATATGGAGGTGAACTAGTTGGAGGATTTCCTTTTGATCTAAACATAGAATGGAATTCTCATCAAAGTGAATGAAGGAGGCTCTGGGAGATCCAACTCTTCAATCTCAAGGACAAAGGTAGTATAAAAGCTCGTCTTTAAAATGGTAACATGGTTTGTTCTTCAGTTTTCTCTTCTCATATTAATTCATCTTGCGCTTATTCTCGTGACTTTAGTTGTTATAATCTAGAAATTCAAAATTTGATGGAACTTAACCTTTATAATTTTAGTTTTAAGGAGTCCTTCCTCAGTCCATTTCTAATCGATACGGACACAATATCCACCTCTGACATTGACCAAGAAAAGCTTGAGTTTTTCTTCTGCTCATGTCAAAACACTACATCCTTTTGGTTTCATTACTCATTAATTCGTCGAGCCATAGTCGACATTGAAACACGTATTATCAGTGACATTGACCAAGAGAACCTTGAGTTTCTCTTCTGCTTATGTTACCTTTCTAATTTCCTTTATGTTTACTCTCTACTCCATCAAGTTTAGTTTCTACATTCTAGCAATTATAGGACACAAGGTAATCTTCAACATGAACTAATATATGTTATTATGAGTTTTGTCTTGTTTTTGCATCTGGCAGAAGTTTATAGTTTCCATCAAGGACAATACCCAGTGCATGGAGATCGCAGATTCTCGTCTTCCATTTTTTTTTCTCTGTTATGTACTTCCTCCAATCCAAAATTAGTGGCCTTTTAGGATTTTCAGAAAGATTAATAAGACATAAAAACATTCTCCCAATAATCTTTCTACCCTTATTTAAGTTGGCGTAATTACTCTTGGAATGTGGTACTCCAAATAATCATGCAAGCTAATGTAATTAATTTTTGTTTGAGTTTTTTATGCAACTAAGGGTATTAAGGGAAAAATTGACTAATTTTGCTTTGGTTTATATATAAAGTCACTATCTTTTGATAATATATATATATATATTTATTTATTTGTAAATTAGCGATGAGGTGAGTTTCGAACTCAGGACTTTCTGGCTACTAACAATAGCTTTTTCCACTAGGCTATTCGATTAACTCTATTTTTGGATAATATTGAATTGACTAAAAAACCACTAATTTTAAATTTGAGGGAGTATATCTTTGTAAAACTTCATATGTTGGAGTTCTTTGAGCTCATAAAGCTGGTTTGTAATATATATGACCCTATATTTATTATATATTGAAGTGAACTAATAAAAAAAAAGTGTAATAATACGATTTGGTTTGATATTTCTATTAATTTTATATTTTACTATAAGTACTTTTTTATGGGAGCAAAATCTCAGCCATCAGAGGGATATCTCAGCAATCTAGTTTTTCTATTTTTTCCTTAAACAAGAAATAACACAAGAAAATTATAGCTTTAAAAAGAAAATGACTTATAAAAACAAAAGAATTACTCCTAGAAAGTAACGTTAGGGAAAGAAAGAAGCTAATCCGGTTTGACGCAAGCAAGAGGTAGGTTGACAAAATCGATGATATTAATTGTTTTACAATTAATGGGTACAAGCATGCCCATTTTTTAACAGAGTTGACATGAATACGTATACGTTATCAGCTGTATATTAAAATGTTTAACTTCGACGTAAATATTGGAATAGGATTTGTTTGTTAAATTTATTAGATACTTAAATTTAATTAATTTAATATTTATTTTATTAAGTATATTTGTAATTAATTGAAATGGGTGCATAATATATTAAAATATTATTAGAATCCTTAACAAAAATTTAAGTCAAAATTCTTAATTTAGTTTTTTTCCTCTTAATTAAATCACAAAGGATGATTTTTTAATTTTACAGATTTCTCCTTCCATACTTTTCTCCACATATCATATATTCTTCCAAATTCAAATTAAACAATCTTGTTTGAATCAAGTTAAAGTTAGTACTATTATTACTATTACTATTATTTTTATTTTTATTATTATATTATTATTGTTATTATTGTTATTATTGTTATTCTCTTCATTATTATTGTTATTATTACTATTATATACTGATATTATAATTGTTATTTTTATTATTATTATCATGATGATTATTATTATTATTATTATTTTCATTATTACTTTTACTAACGATCATTATCTTCATTATTAATTTATTACTATTATTATTGTTGTTGTTATTATTATCACTATTATTTATATTATTATACTTATAATTTTGACTTAAAACAGCATTAATCGAACCGATTGAAACCAAAATAATTTTCAATCGAATCTATTCATGGAGCTAAAAGTCAATATGATCGATTTCACACAAAAAACTTCTGAAAAAATCTACAAAACAAACGAAAAAAATCCATAAAAGGAGAGGCAAAGTTGAAAAACCACTATGATCGATTTCACACAAAAAACTTAAGTAAAAATCGACCAAACTAACAAAAAAAACATCCCTAAAAGCAGAAGCAATGTTGCCAATACAATTCGATCTCAATTATTTTTCTTTAAACTATTATCAAACACTTAAATTTTCATTATTCAAATACAAATATAATCCAATTCTAGACAATCCACACATACAGTAATCAATCACTTATAGTTACATTTCAGTTTTCATTTTTCATATTATTTAGGGTTAAAGGCACGTTTGATCACGCATATGTTTACTGTCGCGTCACGATCACACATGTTTCATTTTGTCCTATTTGGTCATACATCCTTACCAAAGTTGCTTTAGTTACTATTGTCGACAAAATATTAGTTAAATTTTGAAATGTAAAACATGTGACATTATAAATTGGGCAAAAGGCTGGAACCATCACCTATGTTTTACCCAGGGTCCCCTTTCACTCATCCATGATGATTTAATTGGCCTCTTTCACTCACCCATGAAATAAAAGGATCCAGTCGCTCACCATAATGTGCCGTTTTCCGTTTTGATCGATTAAGTTTCGAGTTTAATTTGTGGAGTTCGGATAACCATTAAATTGATTTGGGTATTTTTGATTTTTTTTTCTTTTTGGTTTATTAAGCCTGAAGGTACCAATTTGCCTCAACTAAATTATTGTGTTAACGGCAACATTAACAGTAGATAACACGGCAACATTGAAAGATCGAGGCTCCTTTTATTTAATGGGTGAGTGAAAGAGGCCAATTAAATCATGAGGGAGTGAAATGGGACACTGGATATAACATAGGTGATGGTTCCAGCCATTTACCCTTGTAAATTTGTCCAACTCGTAAAACATTCTCATAAATGTTACATATTATAAAATTTTCAAATTTAACCTAAAGTTTAACGACAGTAGCAACGAATACTATTTTTGTAAAGATGAGTGATCAAATGAAACAAAATAAAATATATGTGATTAAAAAGTGACTAGGCGACAAACATATGCGATCAAACATACCTGTCTATACTCGTTAACCTGAAGCGATATAGGTCTGGCGTTAGAACATGGTAATGCACAACATTTTGAGACAAAGTTGTTGGGCATCTCTGCATACATGAACCTTGACTATTTCTTCATCATTCTACTACAGTATATAAGAACAAATACAATGCATGTCGTGAAAAAGAACAATATCTGATTTCGTTAGTTAATGTTCTTTCCGCTTTTCTTTGAGCAGCATGTTCGATATTATAATAGATAGGAGTAATAATTAATTATTAGTTTGATCGAGGATAAACGGGTTCTAAGTTACATTTAAATTTTAAATAGTTTAAATGTTAGAGATTTAATTTTTGAAAGTAACTGTTAAAAATCTATCGCCTTGTAAGATAATTAAAGTGTTTCAAAACTAATTTAACAATTAGTCTCACCCCGAATGACAATTACAATTCAGACTAGCAATAATATGATTAAAACAATAAGAAAGAGTCAAGACAACTTTACAAACCCTCCCCTGCTCGCTAGACTTCTTGGGATTTTGCTCTAAAAAGCTCCATTATTTACTTTACAGTGTGTTTTAACTTTTGATGCTGCGATTCGTTCGCATGACTCTGTATTATTTGTTTTCTTAACACGTAAACCCCTCGTTGGGCTTAGCTTAAAAAAAAAAAAAAAAAAAGAGTCAAGACAACTTTTCCCAGTGGCAAGCATGCTGACACCTCTAGCGGAGGTCTTGGGTTCGAACCCTCTTGCTAGCAAGGAAATTGGTTAGAGAGATGGATTCTCTCACTAGTTTGATGCTAGTCGCCTCTTTCCTTGAATTTACGAGTTTACGAACTGTATTGATGGTAACCCCCTTTTAAAAAAAAAAAAAAAACAATAAGAAAGAACTTGCAAAAAATAAAAATGACACAAGCAATTTACCCTAGTTCACCCTCATGGCCGCATTGTGAGAACTAATCTAGTCTGCTCCATATTTACTAATAAACTCATGAGTAATTGTTAGAGGACTCCAACACCCTATTTAATACCCCTCTGTTTAAAAATATATTGTTTAAGCTAAAATTTTTGTATTTTTTCATCATATTATTTAAGACATCAATGTATGTGTTTCATCATATTTCCAATTGTATCCTTAATAAAGTGGTAGATTTTTATTAAATTTATTGATTTCCCCAACACAAAACTTGTGAGTTTCGAAGCATAAGACAACTCAGACACTCCATAGATTATTTGAACAAGAGTTCACATTTCATGATTTCAAGACATTAGTTTTGAGTTCACATCTATATATTAACTCCCATAAAATGAAGATAGAATAGTAATATTTTTCGTATATTTAATTAATAAAGTAAGTTGTCGCTAAACAATATGTTAAAAAGACCCACATGAAGTATCTATTACTCCCTCCGTCCCTAAATGATTGTCACATTTTGACTTTTGATGGTCAACAAAACAAGAATTGAAACATAAATATTTCTTATTCTACATGTGAAAAAATTATAAAAATTTGATATTTCAAAAATATATATTGAGACGAATCTAATAAAATCCCATAAGACTATATTATTTCTTATCATTTGATGATAATTTATGATCAAATTTTATAATATTTGACTACCAAAAGTCAAAATGTGACAATCTTTTAGGGACGGAGGGAGTATATGTTTTTCTTATACAATGAAAAACTCTAATTACAACTTACAAGCCTTACAAACTCTCTCAAGATTATTTATTTATGATTATTTAATATTTTCGGTGTGTTAAACAATGAGCATAGAGACTCTTATTTACATACTAAGAGAACCTAGGTCTAAACTTAAAGAATAGGAGAAACCGAACTTAGAAACACAAAACCGCCCTAGGAATGTCATTTACTGAACTCATTTAGGAAGGAGGCAACAATGATATACATAAGCATACGTCTGTGAGCCATCTAAGTTCTCCAAAATTAAATAAGTGTACAATTGTAAATGTATCAACTATTGTTTACAAATGGTATAATGTTGTTTAACTAATAAATCCAGCAAACTATCAAGTGGTGTTGCTGATTTCCTTAACTTCTTCTCTGGCTACTTCGGCCTCATCGGATTGAGTGAACTCCTCCGCGTTCTCAAGTTTAGACAGCATAAATATCGCCAGATGAGTGTCACCTGACGTGCATACATGATGAAGACAAAGTTTAGACACACTACAAGGTTGTTTAGTTTTCTTTATTAAGAGGACAAGCTAATAAACAAAAAATGCTGAAGAAAAAACGCGAAAAGTTGCAGGAAAGAAGTTGTTGTTGACCATTTCCCATCGGAATAAGAAAATTTATATATCTTGTGCTAATGTCTAATGAACGTTACCAAACGTAATCTTGTTTCCAGCTAAAGCAGTAAAAGGAACACCAGGAGTAAGACGTCTCTCATCGATGAATGTGCCATTTGTGCTGTCTAAATCTGTTATTACAAGATTTTTCTCTGTTTTCCGGATCCTGGCATGCATCCCTGAAACTGATGGAGATAACGACGAATATTAGCAGATAAGCATATTGATGCAGTTCTTAATCCTTATACACACATACATAGTCGACTATATGACTTCAATCCTGGAACTACACTAAATTCATTCTTCGTTGTGGTGTACCACCGAGAAATTCTGTATACGTTATGGTAATCATATTGATGCTGCAAGCCTGCTAGTTTGCGTTATTAGTAAAACTCAAAAAGATACATATACACAAATGTTGAGGAACTCCGTCCCACATAAGTGCAAAATTCTGGTGACTCTATAAGGCAGTAAGCAAGCAACCAAGACCTTACAACGCAAGTGTAATGTTTAAATGTTGGTGGGGGTTCCTCGAAAATGAATTAACACCCTTGGAATCGAAAGATGAGCTCTTCAGTACCCAGTATAGATCAACCAATGTTAGTGTATACCTGTTGGAACTGGAATGACAACATCTGCTTTATCCGGAACACGTCCAACAGTTACTGTATTCTGATAACAAAAACAAGTCATTTGCTCATTTAAGATTCGCTAAGAACAACTTAGTAGCAGTAATAATTTACAAGAATGGTTAGCAAATGTTGAATGATGCACTTACAGAAGCAATCTCAATTGCACCTGGCATTGCTGTTTTGAAACCAATGTGCCGTGAATCTCCATCACCTATCACGACTCGAGAAGTTTAGTGCTAAGTGCTAAAATAATGCAAAACTGAAGTGAGGATCACTCATAACTCATAAGTCATTACGTCAGAATCAGCTTAAGATGAAAGTTCATTTGCTTCTAAATTTCACCGGACCATACTCAAGTCTACCCCGATCTCAAGTACATACATACAGTCACACGAGATCAAGCTGTTAAGGCCCCTCGGTCATACTCAAGTCTACCCCGACTCAAGTCCATATCCAAATCAAGTTGATGAGGGCCTTCTTTTATCAAGGAGAAGACCCCCATTTCGGGTAAGGGGCTTCAAAGCCCAAGGTCAGCCCAAAAAGGTGTAGACCACATTTTGGTGAAAGAAAGACTTGCTCAATCCTCACCTTCCACTTGTCATCATCTCAAGGCCCCAAGGCCAAGGCTCTTGCCTATAAATACTCACTCATTCTCACTTGAATGAGGGTTGGAAAACACAAGGTTGGAAAATATCAGGTTACAACATATTAGGTTGGTAAGAATTCTCTCTCAAGGTAGAAATTCTTACTCGACCATCTTAGCAAATATTCCGATATTTCATATACTCCAAACCCCCTTTTAGAATCTCTCCTTTTACTCCCTTCTCTTCTAGTCACTCCTTTGATCTCTTACTAACTTGATCGTCGGAGTGGCCGCGGCCTAGCCAGTCGTGGCCTTAGGTACCCGGAGCTGGAGCTGGAGCATTTAGGAGGAGATTCTTCAAGCGGACATCCACCACCCGAAGCCATGGGACACAGGAGCACCTCCCAGGAGGTATCTAGGAGCACTTCAATCTTTATAGAGGTCCCTAGGAGGCCTAGGACGGGATCTCACCTCTACCCCGGACATCCAGGAGCACTTCCAACTCCTGCAATGGCCCAGGGACAGGAGGCTGATCTCCCTAGACCCTCCATTCCATCTAGGGTGGAAAAGAGACAGGAGTCCCCCATCAGACACAGGCCAGGCAAGGAGCCTATGGAGGACCCCTTTGAGGTGGAGAGCATTCCCAGGAAAAAGCTACCACAACAATTGGCGCCGTCCGAACGGATCGAACCTGCCCAGGGTAGACGTTCACATTCTAGGGCTGGGGGCAATCACTCCCACCACCATCGGAGACATCGTCATCGCTCCCGGACTCCCATCACAAGACGGAGAAAGGAGCATACACCCTCCGAGGAGTCCTACTCTCAGAATTCACACCCCTCCAGGCGTAGGGGCAAACACTCCCGGTCTCCCAGGAGGGAAGACAGGAGTCCAGCCAAGAGGAGACGGAGTACCGACCCCAAGTCTCCCATTAAGGAGGCTCGGAGATCCGGCAAACCAAACTACTACCCGGACTCCTCTAGCAGCGAGAGTAGGAGCCCTACACCTAAAAGGAAGACCCACCGGGGGCACAAGAAGCCACACCACAAACGGAGGCGCACTAAGGCCCCGGTGGATGATAAAGACCTCCCTCGGGGGCAGGACCATGTCGGGGGCAGAGAGGATGAGGCCACCCTTAGAGACCTTATCCGGGAGGCCATGAAGGACATGGTCCCTACCCGAGGTCCGGAGAAGCATAGTTCATTGCAACCCTACTCAAGGAGATTGAGGGAGGCAGAGATGCCAAGAGGGTTTAGGATGCCCAAATTCGATACTTTTGATGGAGTCGGAGACCCGACGAATCATCTTAAGGCATTCGACTCCCAGCTATCCTTCTGGGCAAGCCAGGATGAGATATACGCCAGGGCATTCCCCAGCAGCCTCTCGGGTCCAGCTTTGAAGTGGTTCCATAATCTGCCACAGGACTCCGTGGACTGTTGGCAAGACATAGCAAACAAGTTCCTGGAGAAGTTTGGAGCTTCCATAGTGGCTGATGAAGATGAGACAGCCCTCATGCAAGTCCAACAAAGGCCAGGGGAGACATTGAGGAGTTATGCTGGGAGGTTTGAGAAGGTAGCCACAAACGTGTCGGCTACGGATGAGAAAACTTTTGAGAAAGTGGCTTTGATTGCGTTCTTCCATGGATTAAGACATGGACCATTGAAGGATAAGTTGGTGCTGGAGCCGGTTACAACCAGGTATCAACTCGCCAAGCTGGTCATCCAGTACATAAAGCTGGAGGAGGTGAAAATGTTGGATGAGGAGATCAAGGGTTACAACCGGACCCCCAGGAGGGAACCGTCCAGCCCAACGAAGAAACTGAGGGTGTGGGATAGACTGCAGAAGCCAAAGGATAGGCTCAGTCTGAAGGCCCCGAAACCCCGGTCACCCAGGAGGGACAAAGGACGGGTCAAGGACACCCGGGACTACAAGCCGGAGTCCTATACCCCTTTGAAGACAACTGTTGGGAGGATCTATGCCCAAATAGGACACAAGCAGATGCTGCCTCCGCCCCAGAAGATCAAGCTCCCTCCTCAAAAGAGGGACATGAAAAAATATTGTGAGTATCACCGGGACCACGGACATGATACTGATGAGTGCCGGATACTGAAGGGGGAGATAGAAAAGCTAATCAAGAGGGGGCAGTTGAAAGAGTTTGTGAAGGGAGGAAGACCTAACAGCCCAGACGTGGGGACCTCCGGGACCAAAGAAATCGACTTATGCCAAGGGAACATCCGGGATAATCCTACCCCCCAGATCACTGGAAGGATAGAGACAATATCCGGAGGACTGGCCGGAGGAGGGGATTCCTCGAATGCCCGGAAGATGTACTCCCGCAGACCAGTGTTCCAGTTGCGGAGTCCTATAAGCACGATCAACCAGGAGACCATAGGGTTCTCGGATGAGGACCTCCAGGGGATTGAGGTACCCCATGACGACCCCTTGGTTATAAGTCCTATAATCTCCAACTACGTGGTGTCCCGGATGTTAGTGGACACCGGTAGCTCTTCGGACATCCTGTACTTAAAGGCTTATGATCAGCTGGGACTCCCACGGAATCTTCTGAGGCCACTCAACACCCCTTTGACGGGCTTCACAGGACACTCGGTTTACCCGGTGGGTATAGCCTCCCTGGATGTGACGTTAGGAGAGGCACCCCGGATGATAACCACGAGAGTGACTTTCACTGTGGTGGATATCCAGGACGCAGCATACAACGGACTCATTGGACGTCCCTTTCTAAATGCCATACGAGCCATAGTCTCTCCCATCCACCTGAAGATGAAGTTCCACACGGCTGGAGGAGTAGGGGAGATGAGGGGAGACCAAAAGAAGGCTCGGGTCTGTTATCAATGTTCTGTGCCCAAGGGGATGTCCCTGAACGAGTCGGCCAAGAGGAAGAGGGACACGGATGTCCACATGTTAAGAGTTAATACCTCCGAGGAGGATAACAGTCCGAAGGAGAGGGAGAGCTTGAAGAGGGGAGTCCCACATGAGGAGATGGAGACCGTCCCCTTCCAAGAGGCTCGTCCGGAAAGGACTTTCAAGATTGGTACCCAGTTACCCAAGAACCATCGAGATCAGTTAAAACAATTGATAAGAAGTTTTGAGGAAGTGTTTGCCTGGGATCCCCAGGATATGCCTGGGATAGACCCAGAGGTGGCGTTGCACCGATTGTACGTGGACCCCGAGTGTAGACCCATCAAACAAAAGAAAAGGAATTTCTCCGATGAGAAAAACTTAGCTATCCGAGAGGAGGTCGAGGAGCTCCTAGGGGCCGGAGCCATCCGGGAGCTACAATTCCCCGAGTGGATTGCCAATGTGGTCATGGTGAAGAAGTCCAATGGAAAGTGGAGGATGTGCACGGACTTCACCAACCTCAACAAAGCCTGTCCCAAGGACTATTATCCATTGCCATGCTTAGGGAGGCTTGTTGATGGAAGTGCCGGACACGAGGTTTTCGACTTCCTGGACGCCTCCAGAGGCTACCACCAGATCCAGTTGGACAAAGAGGATCAAGAGAAAACCGCCTTCATCACGGAGTATGGCCTTTATTGTTGGAAAGTCATGCCGTTCGGGTTGAAAAATGCCGGGGCCACGTACCAACGGATGGTAAATCTCATATTCTCCGATCAGATTGGGAGAAATATGGAGATATACGTGGATGATATGCTCATCAAGAGCAAGAGAATGGAGGATCACCTGGGCAACCTAAGGGAGACCCTGGTCCGACTCAAGGACAGCAAGCTCAGGATCAATCCAGAGAAATGCTCCTTCGGAGTCACGGCTGGGAAGTTCTTAGGATTCATGATCAGTGCCCGGGGGATTGAGCCCAATCCAGATAAAATCGAGGCCATTCTCCAGATGACGTCACCACGAACCTATAAGGATGTGCAAAAACTCACGGGATGCATGGCTGCCCTGGGGAGATTCATATCACGTTCCGGAGATAGAAACCTCCCGTTCTTCAGAAAGATCCGGGAGGCCTCCAAGAGGGATCCAAAGATAGATTTCAAGTGGGACAGTGAATGTGAGACAGCCTTTGTGGAGCTGAAAGCCTACCTGGGCTCCCCCAAGTTAATGACCCGACCAGAGAAAGGGGATATCCTGCAGCTATACCTGTCGGTGTCCGGAGAGGCAGTCAGTAGTGTCCTGGTCCGGGAAGAAGGGTCTGTCCAGAAGCCAATCTACTACGTGAGTCACGTCCTGAGCGGAGCTGAACCTGCATACCCCTTAGTGGACAAATTCGCCTTAGCCTTGGTGGTCTCAGCCCGGAAGCTCAAAGCCTACTTTGAAGCTCACCCCATAAGGGTTATGACGGACCAACCACTAAAGAAGGTCTTCACCAATCCCTCCCAAGCTGGACGTTTGGTTACATGGGCCATAGAACTCAGCGAGTTCGACATAAGCTATGAACCCAGAGGAGGAGTGAAGGCCCAAGCCTTGGCAGACTTCATCACAGAGTGCACAGCCAGACCGGACTCCGGGGTCCCAACACCCCAGGATGTCCCAGCCAGGACTCCAGAGTGGTCCTTGAACGTGGATGGAGCCAGCAACCCAAAAGGAGCAGGAGCAGGGATACTAATAGAAGGTCCCGGAGGGTCCATTTTCCAATATGCCCTCCGGTTCTCTTTCTCAGCCACCAACAACGAGGCGGAATATGAAGCCATGGTGGTCGGGTTGTCCCTAGCCAAAGCTCTGGGCATCAAGGTCTTGGCGGTTAAAGGTGATTCCAAGCTCGTCATAGAACAGATCAGGGGAGATTGCGTGGTTAGAAATGAAACTTTGAAGAAGTATCATGACAAGGCCCTGGGTCTCAAGGGGCAATTTGAGTATGTATCCTTTGAGCATATCCCACGGGCCCAAAATGAGCATGCTGACCATCTGTCCAGACTAGCCACCACCTTGTATGAGGAGATCCCACCGGAGGTCCACATCGAACACAGAGAGCATAGGGCTTATGAGGAGGTCTGTGTCCTCGGAGTCCTGGATGAAGAAGAGGACTGGAGGACTCCCATAGCCAAATTCCTGACGAATGGCGAGACCCCGGGGGACCCCAGTGAAGCAAGGAAGATCAAGAACCGGAGTTACAAGTTCCAAATGGTGGACGGGGAGCTATACAAGAGATCACATCTTGGCATGCTAATGTACTGTGTTCCTCAGGGAAAAACACAACAAACATTACATGAGGTCCACCAAGGAGACTGCGGCCACCACATAGGAGGCCGGGCATTAGCTCTTAAAATCACTAGAGCTGGGTACTTCTGGCCCACACTCTCAGATGATTCAGAGAAGCATGTCCGGAGCTGTGACTCCTGCCAAAGAATGCAGCCAGTACCCCGGACTCCAGCAGCTGAGATGACCCCGGTGGTCTGCCCCATCCCATTTGCAATGTGGGGGATAGACCTAGTGGGGCAGTTTGTAAAGCCATCTGTCCGGTACAAAGATGCTGTAGTGGCTGTGGACTACTTCACCAAATGGGTGGAAGCTATGCCCCTCCGGAACACAAAGGCTAAGGACATTGAAGAATTCTTATGGAAGAATATCATTACCCGGTTTGGGATACCCAGGATCCTGGTCTCAGACAACGGACCCCAGTTCGACTCAGAGCTACTCAGAGGGATGTGCGAGAGGTTGGGGATAGAACATAGATTCTCCCCTGTATGCTACCCACAAGCAAATGGCCAGGTGGAGGTTATGAACCGGACTATCTTCACTGGTATCAAGAAAAACCTCCTGGAGTCCGGGGCGAGGTGGTATGATGAACTCCCCCGGGTACTCTGGTCCTACCGTACAACACCTTCGACCTCCACTGGAGAGACCCCCTTTAGCTTGGTGTATGGAGCTGAGTGTGTCCTACCCGTAGAAGTTTGTCTTCCCAACATCCGACAGTCTCACTTCGTTGAGGGTCAAAACGACACACGAATGAGAAGAGATGATGGACTTCACCGATGAGCTACGAGACAGAGCCTTGTACAAAATGCAGAAACATAAGCAAGACATGGCTAGATTCTATAATCGGAGAGTCCGGGGAAGGCAACTATCCGTGGGGGACTTGGTCCTGAGGCTTTTTGAGGCTAGCAAGCCCAAACAAAAGGAGAAACTCAGCCCCAAATGGGAAGGACCCTATCGGGTAAGGAAGATCCTGGGCCCAGCTACTTACCTCCTGGAGGAATTATCGGGCAAACCCATCGAGCATACTTGGCATGCCATTTATCTCAAGAAGTACTACCCTTGAAAACAGTCCAAGCATCCTTTTGCTGAGGTGAAACCCACCGTTTTGTAATCCATTTTGGAATTTCTTCCACAAATTATCAATGGAATTGGATTTCGGAGAAAAAAGTACTTCGTCAATCAAAATCAAGGTCAAGGAACGGAGTTCAGTCACCAAACTAGCTCCGGACATCCACTTGAATACGAAGGGGCAAGGAAGGTCAGTTCCTCAACTACTTCTTGGACGTGTGTTACCCCTTGTGATACGCAATGGGCAGGAGTCCGGTGACAAACGCACTCCTGACACCCATTGTACGCGCTAGGGGCACGGGAATAGTCCTTAAACTATTCTCAACACATACCCCCTTCATTATAGCAATGGGCCGGAGTCCAGTATCAGACTCACTCCGGACACCCACTTGCTCCCAGGGGCTGGGGGAGGCTGATTCTTCAATCAACTCCCTAACAAGTGTTACCTCTTGTGATACGCAATGGGCAGGAGTCCGGTGACAAACGCACTCCTGACACCCATTGTACGCGCTAGGGGCACGGGAATAGTCCTTAAACTATTCTCAACACATACCCCCTTCATTACAGCAATGGGCCGGAGTCCAGTATCAGACTCACTCCGGACACCCACTTGCTCCCAGGGGCTGGGGGAGGCTGATTCTTCAATCAACTCCCTAACAAGTGTTACCTCTTGTGATACGCAATGGGCAGGAGTCCGGTGACAAACGCACTCCTGACACCCATTGTACGCGCTAGGGGCACGGGAATAATCCTTAAATTATTCTCAACACATACCCCCTTCATTACAGCAATGGGCCGGAGTCCAGTATCAGACTCACTCCGGACACCCACTTGCTCCCAGGGGCTGGGGGAGGCTGATTCTTCAATCAACTCCCTAACAAGTGTTACCTCTTGTGATACGCAATGGGCAGGAGTCCGGTGACAAACGCACTCCTGACACCCATTGTACGCGCTAGGGGCACGGGAATAGTCCTTAAACTATTCTCAACACATACCCCCTTCATTATAGCAATGGGCCGGAGTCCAGTATCAGACTCACTCCGGACACCCACTTGCTCCCAGGGGCTGGGGGAGGCTGATTCTTCAATCAACTCCCTAACAAGTGTTACCTCTTGTGATACGCAATGGGCAGGAGTCCGGTGACAAACGCACTCCTGACACCCATTGTACGCGCTAGGGGCACGGGAATAGTCCTTAAACTATTCTCAACACATACCCCCTTCATTACAGCAATGGGCCGGAGTCCAGTATCAAACTCACTCCGGACACCCACTTGCTCCCAGGGGCTGGGGGAGGCTGATTCTTCAATCAACTCCCTAACAAGTGTTACCTCTTGTGATACGCAATGGGCAGGAGTCCGGTGACAAACGCACTCCTGACACCCATTGTACGCGCTAGGGGCACGGGAATAATCCTTAAATTATTCTCAACACATACCCCCTTCATTACAGCAATGGGCCGGAGTCCAGTATCAGACTCACTCCGGACACCCACTTGCTCCCAGGGGCTGGGGGAGGCTGATTCTTCAATCAACTCCCTAACAAGTGTTACCTCTTGTGATACGCAATGGGCAGGAGTCCGGTGACAAACGCACTCCTGACACCCATTGTACGCGCTAGGGGCACGGGAATAGTCCTTAAACTATTCTCAACACATACCCCCTTCATTATAGCAATGGGCCGGAGTCCAGTATCAGACTCACTCCGGACACCCACTTGCTCCCAGGGGCTGGGGGAGGCTGATTCTTCAATCAACTCCCTAACAAGTGTTACCTCTTGTGATACGCAATGGGCAGGAGTCCGGTGACAAACGCACTCCTGACACCCATTGTACGCGCTAGGGGCACGGGAATAGTCCTTAAACTATTCTCAACACATACCCCCTTCATTACAGCAATGGGCCGGAGTCCAGTATCAAACTCACTCCGGACACCCACTTGCTCCCAGGGGCTGGGGGAGGCTGATTCTTCAATCAACTCCCTAACAAGTGTTACCTCTTGTGATACGCAATGGGCAGGAGTCCGGTGACAAACGCACTCCTGACACCCATTGTACGCGCTAGGGGCACGGGAATAATCCTTAAATTATTCTCAACACATACCCCCTTCATTACAGCAATGGGCCGGAGTCCAGTATCAAACTCACTCCGGACACCCACTTGCTCCCAGGGGCCAGGGAGGCTGATTCTTCAATCAACTCCCTAACAAGTGTTACCTCTTGTGATACGCAATGGGCAGGAGTCCGGTGACAAACGCACTCCTGACACCCATTGTACGCGCTAGGGGCACGGGAATAATCCTTAAATTATTCTCAACACATACCCCCTTCATTACAGCAATGGGCCGGAGTCCAGTATCAAACTCACTCCGGACACCCACTTGCTCCCAGGGGCCAGGGAGGCTAGTTCCACAACTAACTCCCCAACAAGTGTTACCTCTTGTGATACGCAATGGGCAGGAGTCCGGTGACAAACGCACTCCTGACACCCATTGTACGCGCTAGAGGCACGGGAATAATCCTTAAATTATTCCCAACACATACCCCTCCGCAGGAGATAGGGAGTCCAGACCATCAGACTACTCCCTCATCCTGTCCAAAGCCTTCTGAAGCCCAGATGGAGCCGGAGCCCAGTATCAAACTCACTCCGGTCACTCCTAGCTTTCCAGGAGCCAGGGGGAGTCCAGCTCTTCAGTCACTCCCCCCCCAGAGGGTGTCAATCCTTACAGAACACCTATGTGTACAAAGGAGACAATTTTGCAAAGGCACCCCAACAATGCAAAACTTTGTTAGGATACATGTGTGGAGTTAGTTCTTTGACTACCTCTGAGCACCCAGATGCACCTACAAGGGTCAAGGGGCATAGACTCAGGTCTCCCCAGGCATGTGACTCCCCTTAGGCCACAATGGGAGCGGAGTTCAAGTCCTCTTCACTCCGGTAAACCCTAGCCCAAGATAGGGGTGGAGGGAGTCTAGCTTCTAAGCTACTCCTGGTGCATGCCAACCTTTGTAGAACATCATGGGCCGGAGCCTAGTTCTTTAACTAACCCAGGCACATGTATTCGCATGCAAAGGACAGCATCATTGCTCTTACAAGAATCCCAGACTAGAACATGTGTTCAAGATTGAGGATAGAAAGGCAAAAATGTTTATGAGAAGCACCTGATACTCAAGTACCACTCATAAAAGGGGCAAGTATTGGGAACAACAACAAAGGTGTTCACTCATATGGAACCGGAGGTTCAGTAAAGGGAAAAGAGTTAAAGAGTAAAGAGGATAAAAGGAAAGGAGGAAAAAAGGGATATGTGAAAAATGAAAACAACACATATTGGCAGTAAACACAGTGCATCAGCATTAAAGTGTCAACAAAAACAGCCTAAATGGTTCATGCACTACCCACATGACCAAACAGAAGTCACAAAACGAACAAGTTCAACAATTCATAAGTTACAGATTTGACAGTCATGATAAAAGGGTTTTCAGGGGGGGGATCTATGCTATCTCCTGGATGTCAGCCTCCTCAGCCTCCTCGGCAGCCTCCTTTCCAGCTCCTCCACTTTGACCTCCCTCGTTCACCTGGCCTCCAGATCCACCGGAAGAGTCCCCGGACTCCTCACCCGAGCTAGAGCCATCCTCAGAGGAGCTATCTGGTCCAAAGGGAATCAAATACTCCTCACCCAGGACATCCTGGACATAGTGGGAGAAATGATCCCCAATGGTGGGAATGTCCTTCTTGAGTCCTCTGCAGAAGTTCAGGAGGATGGATACTGAGTTAGTGGTGAGACGGGTGGTATACTCCGAAGACTCAAGGAAGTCTTCAATGGCAGCATCTTTGAGGGAGCCTTCGGACTCCTCCAGTTGGCTCATCTTGTCCTGACACTCCTTCAGTTCAGCCTGGAGCCTCTCACTGCGGGTAACCTCCAGCACCATGGCCGTCCTCAGCTCAGCTACCTCCCTGCCACGGGTGGCCTCCAGATCATCCATGGCATCCTTATGCTTCTGCTGGATCTCCTCTTTCTCCTTCCCCAACTCCTGGATAGCAGCTTGGGCCCTTTGAAGCTCCAAGGAGGTGTCTCTATGGGCAGCAGTAGCAACAGCCAACTGATCAAGGAGTTTCCTTATCTCCCTAGTAGCTGCTTCCCTCTCTTCACTCCGGGAGAGATGAAGAGCATGGGAGTAAGCAGCAGCCTGAAAGCAAAGGAATAAGGACTCAACACATGAATCAATGAAAGTCCAAAAATACAAGGATAGGCTGAAAGCATTACCTTTAAGTGCAGATCAGCTATGGCTTGACGCAACTCCTCTGGGTTCATCCCCAAGGCAGCCTCCACATCAGCATGGGGAAGGATATCCATCAGCACAGGAGGAGCAGAAGACCCCTCCGGAGCCCTCTCTTCAACACGAGGAGGGGGAGCCACTTCCCTTCTTACATCAGCCCTGGGGGGAAGGTAGGCAGGAGGAGGGGGAAAACCCAAGGAGGAAGATAACCCCGGAGAAACAACTCGGGGAGATCTAGGAGGAAGTACAGGGGGGCTATTTAGTACAGGAGGAGTTACCAGAGTCGGGGAGCCAGCAGGAAAGCAGGAAGAAGCTTCATTGTCCTGAGGAACTTGGACAGGAGTCTTCTCCCTCACAGGAGTTTGTCCTCCAACATCAGTGGACACAGGGGAGTCCACCAAGATAGTCCTCTTCTTCTTCCTGGACCTCTTCTTGTCCTCAGAGATCACCACTCCCTTGTTGCTTTTGGCCTCCTCACTGGCCTTCCTCTTAGACACCTTCTGCATGACAGACTGCCCGGACACCACGCCCTGGAAGGTTGTCCTATCAATTTTGGTCGCCACAGGGATCTTAGCATCCAACAGAGCCTCTGAAATCAAGAAGGAGTATAATCAGAACAGCCATAAAGTTATACAAAAGAAATAACAATAGGGGCAGGAGGTACTTACTCCATTCCACTTTGGCATGCCTCACCCTCCGAGCACAAAGCCCCGCTTTGGCCATGACCTCCGGATCACACCACACATCCGCAGGGTAGGGTTTGGTAAAGCAGGCCTTCAGGGTTTCCTTAGCAGCAAGGACCTCCGCAGACTTACTGGGTTCCAGAGTGGTAGGGGAGAAGGACCAGACCAAAGGGACTCCTTCACCAAAGTCTCCCTTTACCATCAACCAGTGCCTATACCACCTATATCCTTCAATTTTACCAGCCTCCTTGGTAAAAAGGAAGTTGGTGCCCCTAACCCTAAAGGTGGAAGTTACCCCCTCATGTTGAACTCTGTATATGCTGGAGAAAAGGGGAAGGGTAGGGGTCACACCTGCTACTTGGCAGGCAATCTGGAAGACAGTCAGAATGAGCCAGGAGAAGGGGTGGATCTGTCCTGGAGCCCTATCAACGGCTATCAGCACCTCCTTCGTGAAGTCAGAAAGGGGGAAGCGGAGTCCATAGTTCAGGGACTCCCAGAATACACTGGTGTAGCCTCTATAGGCCTCAGGGACCTCCCCCACACTAGGAACAAGGGCCATATCAGGACCCTCTCCTTGGACCCCAGTCCGTATAGAGAAATCAGCAGGGATGTCATAATACCTCCTCAAAGAATTCAAATGGGTATGAACAATGAGGGGATTTCTAGTCCTAGGCAGATAATCAGACAGTTCTTTCAGATCCGCATCAGTACGGACATAGGGACGAGGACCCCCAGGCCGGTCCACAACCTCCTCTGCCCTAGGGGCACGAGGAGCAGCCACAGAAATGGGTTCAACAGACATTACCTCTGAAGTCGAACCGACAGGAACGTCTTGGCTCCTTGTTCTCACCCTCCTCCTAACAGTCGGAGGCAGTTCTGGAGAAGCATCCTCTGACCCCACCTCGATAGGCGCGTCAGTGGCAGGAATTGCAGGGGTGGCCTGAAAAGGAAGAACAGGGACATTAGGGAAAATGACTACCCTGTTTTTTGTCTTGTAAATCTCCGGCCAAGTTTCACGAGAAAAGAAAATGCCCGGAGAAAGCAAGAGGGTTCCACCAATATCAACGACTCTACGGGCTAAACGTACCTCTTGAAGCACGTTGACCATGGCTGTGCGACCTACATATTCATGGGGCATGTTGGGGTTGACAGTCGAGTTCTCGAGGTCAGACATGGTGAGAAATCCTTGGCTAATTAACGAAGAGAAATCTGGAGAAGGAAGAATTGCTTGAGAAGTTGGAAAGTTTTGATTTCGAAAAAAGAGAAAGTGAAGATGAAAATGGCGGTTTACCTTTTATGGTGTAATAGGGAAAACCGTTTGGGTTCTCTTCCCACGTGTCAGCGCCTAGGTGCATTTGAAGATCACTTAATGCTTCCACTTCCCAAATCATTTTGAATGGACAAGCAAAAACATTAAAGGGGCAATTGATGAGGGCCTTCTTTTATCAAGGAGAAGACCCCCATTTCGGGTAAGGGGCTTCAAAGCCCAAGGTCAGCCCAAAAAGGTGTAGACCACATTTTGGTGAAAGAAAGACTTGCTCAATCCTCACCTTCCACTTGTCATCATCTCAAGGCCCCAAGGCCAAGGCTCTTGCCTATAAATACTCACTCATTCTCACTTGAATGAGGGTTGGAAAACACAAGGTTGGAAAATATCAGGTTACAACATATTAGGTTGGTAAGAATTCTCTCTCAAGGTAGAAATTCTTACTCGACCATCTTAGCAAATATTCCGATATTTCATATACTCCAAACCCCCTTTTAGAATCTCTCCTTTTACTCCCTTCTCTTCTAGTCACTCCTTTGATCTCTTACTAACTTGATCGTCGGAGTGGCCGCGGCCTAGCCAGTCGTGGCCTTAGGTACCCGGAGCTGGAGCTGGAGCATTTAGGAGGAGATTCTTCAAGCGGACATCCACCACCCGAAGCCATGGGACACAGGAGCACCTCCCAGGAGGTATCTAGGAGCACTTCAATCTTTATAGAGGTCCCTAGGAGGCCTAGGACGGGATCTCACCTCTACCCCGGACATCCAGGAGCACTTCCAACTCCTGCAATGGCCCAGGGACAGGAGGCTGATCTCCCTAGACCCTCCATTCCATCTAGGGTGGAAAAGAGACAGGAGTCCCCCATCAGACACAGGCCAGGCAAGGAGCCTATGGAGGACCCCTTTGAGGTGGAGAGCATTCCCAGGAAAAAGCTACCACAACACAAGTCAAGACCAAAATCAAGTCCATACAACCATATGGGATCACGCTGCCAAGGTCTCCCCGACTAGGATTATATCCATGTCTGCCCGTATGGCCGTATCCATGTCTGCCCGTATGGCCGTATCCATGTCTTGGCAATGCAGTTCAAGAACATATATATATCTAAATCGAGTCAAGAACCAAGCTCAGTAGAGCCAAGTCAAGACCATATCAAGCTATCAAATAAATTTTCCTCATACATCCGAAAAGTTTTCTCGAGGAGTTCTATTAATAGTACAACTTTCTCTACCTTCATAGTATTTTTTGCAAAAAATTGGTGCAATTGTGTTAAAAGTGCAAAAATAATACTAAATGATACCTTTGAGATTTAGAGATGTTATTGTCCTATTGAGATCTCAAAGTAATAATAGAACATGAAGGAATTATGATATGAAATAGAACTTAAGACGATCCAAACACCGAGTACTTTAATCCCTTCTAAATCCCGATTAGGCCAGTGATAATTCCATTCACCCTTTACTTCTTCATTCTTAAAGAACGAAACCATCCATTCGTACTCATGAACTCAAGTTGGATAACTGTCAACTAGTCCGAAGAAAAATCTCATGATATAAAACATATAGTTTAAAGAAACAGAACAAACCTATAGGTTGAAGAAGCCATCTGGCAGATGAATTAGCAGCAGAAGAGCTTCCATCTTCAGACGAAGCACGACAAATTGCGAAATACCTTAGTTGCCCACCATTACATTCTACTGTAAGCTTTCTTGGTAAACAACTAAACCCCAAAAGAGAAACAGAATTGTTAGCAACAATTGATGGTTTTTGACATCTTTTTAGGTGATGATTTGGAAGCTTGCATGCATAATTATGAGAAAAAGACCGAGTAGTGGACATTGTTTTGGGACATGATAAAATGTAGTTGGATTCAGTAACTAAGTAGATGAAACATGATGAGAGGCCATAGTAGTCGAAGCAATTTGCATGCTCAATCAATCAACCATTTTGGATAACAAGGAATGCTACGTGGACCAATGATAGTCCTAGTTCGGATTGTTTTTGTACCGGGCATATATATAAAGATACAAACATTTTTCGATTTTGTCCTTATCGAACGTATAAAACATTATAACAATCATTTAAAAAATATAGATAATTACTAAAATATCTCAAAATTTGTGTAACTTTTAGTTGATTTAAAAGATCAGTCTACTCAATTAGCTAAGCCACTTTGGTGACTAACAATCACTTAAAAGTAAATTAATATTTTTAACATTCATATATTAAAATTTTGACAATTATGTAATATGAAATAAAAAATACATATATATCTACTTATTTAATTAAGCCACTTTGGAAGAACTGACAACCTATTCAAGTAAATAGATATAACTTTACATTACAAATTAAGTCAAATTTAATTTTAATATATTTATACATTTCTTTCATTACATATCACATCCATGATACTTGTTGAAAGAAGAAACTGTATGTATAAAACATTAAACATGTCTATAATTTGAATAATTTTACACATTGAAATATACTTTTCTAACATAGTAACATGTATATATATAGCATAACATATTAACATTATCAAATAATTATCAAACATATACATTGATGTGTCATATGTTACAAACTTACAATAATACTAAAGAAGAGTTTAAATTTTAAAAATTCATTTTTGGGTCCAAATTTAACTTCTCATCGAGTGTTGGTGTTAAAAAATTAATTAATAGAATCTAGTTAACGTGGGGCTTTTAGAGACTAAACTGCAAATGTATCATATATAAACTGATCACTAAACAATTTGCATGATCAAAATTCAAAACTATAATGATCCGATTTTGTAATAATAGTTGGTACCGGTACCTAACGCAAAATGAGGTTGATGAAGTGCATCCAGTTGCCTTATGCAAGTAAAAAGCCAATAATGCAATATTATGGGAAATTAAACTACAATTTGATTGTTCTATTATATGGACAATTTCGATGATTTATTTTCATAAAAATATTTTACATTCATATCTTGTGAGAAAGAACAATGGACATGTTTGTTTTTGTAATTGTTTAACGTCCATGCATTCTTTCGAATAATGAAATTTAATATTATCTATTTCCTAGAGATAAATTCTATTTTCTTTATATATATATATCCTCATGTTAATAGATCGTATCCTGCCTTGAAATTCAAGTAGAGATAAATACAGAATGTGCCGTAGAAGAATAGAAAATTTAGGTTTTACATTAATATTTTAACACAAAATTTTATTTCTTTAATAAATTTAAACTTACATCATACAAAATAAGAGCGTGATTTATTATCAAAACTCTTAACCAACTAAACCGCTTCCCAACCAAATTGATTCTACTTATATTTACACTAGTACGTGCATATATATAAGCTAAGAGCAGAGAGGTTATTTACTCGGCACAATATATTGACAAGTTGTTGTTATATTTTCATTAGTGAATTGATGAGTATTAGTAATTAACGTACAACGTATGTCCTTATGATATACTAAAAGTATTATTTTTATGTCTAATCATATTTTTGTTTTATTCTTTAAAACATTATCATATTTAGAAAGATAGATACTCATGTGACCCAAAATGTATAAGTTTATTTTCGTATGTTAAGAGTCTGTGGGACTCGTTCTAAAATCAATTGACAATAGAAGGAATAATCAAAGATCTTATATATTGATTTGGGAGGACATCGACTTCCGATATGGATGTACATCTTAACACTTCCGGATTGAAATACTCAATGCATAAAGATTGTACTTGTGAAATTTCATAATGCAGATTAATATTCAATTAAATAATGGAGCTCGATCAGAATGATATATTATTTCTTCTTAATATAGAAAAAGTAATTCTTTATATATTGAGTATTTTTTTCATTCAAACGATAGAAGTTATAAAGAGTTATGTGATAGAAAATATATTACATTTCTACACTAAGTAAAATGGGAATCTAAGCTACTCCAAATAAACAGCTTCGTCATCTCTGACTCCTGCAATGAACACTCGCTTCCTGAATGTGACTCCAATCCACGTCATACTTGAACTTCGCTTCCGGAAAAATCTCACAAAACCGAAACATCTGTTTAAATATACTCCTATATGAGCATCAAACTCGAAACCTCTTGAAAAAAAGCTCGAGTCCCTTAACCTAGAAGCCTTCGATATGCATTGAGTATTAATACAGACATGTATTAATAGAAAGATTGTGTAATCCCACTCCAATAATCTCTAACAAACCTAACCGAGACCGAAGTGTATATTTATTGTTATTAATTATATTGAGTATCTGACATTAGCATAACCTGTTTAATATCTAATTAACGAGGGGGAAATGTTACCGTTATATAGATAATTATATTAACGTTAGACAATATTACTATCTCAATACACTTCACAAGAAAAACTTATCACATTAAAAAAGATTACAAATTCATTATTTTATTACTTGGCGGTCAATGTTAATAATTATGCGGAGTAACATAAAATTAGTGGAATGGTATAAAGGGGAGTAAACTTTGAAAGTTCGTGATCCACTAAGCGTGTTATACCACTTGTTAAAGTTACTGATTTAACAGAAAGTAAAGACAGTAAATAAAATCAACACCGAGAACTTGGTAACCCATTCAGTGCACACGCACCTACATCTGGGGGGCAGCCTACCCAAGGGAACAATTCACTATCAGAAAAGCGTCTTACAAGGAGGGACTTACTAGTATGCCCACATACTCTTTGTCGCCCTAGCTAGGCCTCTTCAAATAGGCTCCCTACCGGCTATATCACTCACTATGTGATTTAGGGTTTACAAGATTCATTGTAGAAAACAATCTCACTGTTGTTGAGATCCAACAACTGTACAATCAGTATAGAAGCTTTAAGGAAATGTGCTTCTATACAAAATGTGACCTAGACAATAAGATAACACAAAGTGCTTAAGAGCTTCTTGTGTGAAATAGATAAAAGGTACAAATGTCTAA
The DNA here is from genome assembly GCA_003412495.2 of Echium plantagineum. Lineage (NCBI taxonomy): Eukaryota > Viridiplantae > Streptophyta > Magnoliopsida > Boraginales > Boraginaceae > Echium > Echium plantagineum. The sequence goes on from CM016565.1 coordinate 26,985,611, forward strand.
AAGGTGTGTCTTCAAGTGTAGCATCGAGCTCCTTTTATACTAGGCCATTGGTCCTTGAAATCAATGTGGTCAACTTGATTTAATACTGTATAATTAGCAAGGACCGAGTAAAATGTCAACCTTGAATTAATACTCCATAATTAGCAAGGACCGAGTAAATGTCTCCTTCAGTCAACCTTGAATAAATTGCACAATGATTGACAAGACCGAATTAATGCTCCTTCTTTATTCGGACAAAGACCGCATTAATACTCCTTCTTTATTTGGTCTTCAACCGCATTTATGTCTAGCACAATACTCTCCCCATCCAATAAATGTGGTCAACACTTGTCTTAGCACAACAATAAACGAGGCTGTTACTTGCCTAGCTCAATACTCTCCAATAATATAGCCTGCAATAAATGCGGTCAATACTTGTTTGCACACGTGTATTTGCTTGAAAAACTTCAGCCAACTCCATGTACCAACAAACTTTATATATATAGTAAGTATAAATTTACTGAAAGTAATTTATTCCGAAAGGTCAAATAAATCAGTCAAAGGATTACAAACCATTTAATTGATTAATACATTAATTCTGATTAATAAAGCTAGATTAAATTTTAAATTTTCAATCAATTTTACACATAATGAACACTATAAATAAACAAGATTATTCACATGAACATCACCCTTCAAATTTTCTTTTCTATCTTGCATACTCCAAAAGCCACCTAAAATGACAAGAAGCAAGGTGAGACTCCAGCTCTTCGAAAAAAATGTCTGAAAGGAAGGCCTCATTCCGGAAACGGAAGACTGGTCTGACAAAAAACCTCAACGAGCTTTGCATTCTTTGTGGGGTGGATGCTTGCGCCATCATTTTGAGTCCATTCAACTCGAGCATCAATGTTTGGCCTTCTCCTCATGGAGTGGAAAGGATGTTAATAAGAGGTTTCACTCTAAAACCAATTGACAATAAAGGGAGTAGCCCAATACCTTATATATTTACCCAGGAGGAGACCGACTTTCGATATGGGATGTGCATCTTAACACTCCCCCACACGTGTAACCTGATCGTCGGCAGAATTTCCCTTGACGATATTAATTGCCGGAACAACATCGGTGGGGTTACACGTGTCTCATTAACTCGGGCTTAGCTCTGATACCATGTTAAGAGTTGACCCGGGAGGACACCGACTTTCTATATGAGATGTGCATCTTAACACTCCCCCTCACGTGTAACCCGATGGTCGACGGAATTTTCCTCGACGGTATTAATTGCCGGAACAACATCGGCGGGGTTACACGTGCCTCATCAACTCGGACTTGGCTCTGATACCATGTTAAGAGTCTATAGGATTCCACTCTAAAACCAATTGGCAATAGAGGGAGTTGCCTAAAATCTTATATATTGACCCGGAAGGACACCGACTTTCGACATGAGATATGCATCTTAACAAAGGACCCTCACCAGGTTCAGAGTTATGACAGAAATTGAACAAACTTTCGCTCAAGACAAACTCAGGAAATTACAGGAGCAATTAAATAAATTGAGCATGGAAAATCAAAGGTTGTAGATTAATGAAATCATCAATCAATGCATGGCAAGTGGGACTTTCAAATTTCAAAATAATGTGAACCTTCTAAATAATTTGGATTTGATTCTTCGCCAAGAAATTCAGGAGATTATTAACATAAGAATTAAGATCTTTGAGGGTGAAAACTCTTCTCGAGGTATTTTCATGGGTGATCAACCATAAAAGAAAATGTACCACAAATGAGATGGAAAATTTTCACTAGAATGATGGTTAAGAGGAGTTCAAATTTATCTAATTCATGTGATATTGTTGCACGAGGATCAATGCAAGTTTATTTATAATAACCATATCATACAACAAATTTATCGAGTTATTAGCAATTGATATTTTCTTATATCTTATGTTGTACTTCCATTTTAATAAAATATCTTCTTTTTATAATTGTGATTTTTCAACTTTTTTATTTGATGCAACTCAACAAGGCTTGATGATTATGATTACATATATAAAACATTTATTGTAGGTTATGTAAACATTGATGTGTCGAATTATCTCTAGGTGAGCTAACGTGGGCCATAGCTCTTTGAGCTCCTTCTTGGGTCCATGAACTAGAACCTTAAGAGCCTTGGCTTGTAGGGGGCATCTGACTAGATACCCCTTTGAGTCATCCCTTTCCCTTTTGATACATGCCCCCAGGTCCTGAACCCTGAGGGGTTAACTGGGCCGGGGAGAGGTCCCGCCTGATGACTCCTTGGGACTCCATGGGGAGGTGCTGGACTCCCGGACCTTCCCTTCCTGGTAGTCTGCTTCCTTCCCTCCATAAGCTGCTCCGGGTACCTAAGGCCACGACTGGCTAGGTCACGACCTCTCCGGCGATCAAGTTAGTAATAGATAGAGGGAGAGAATAGGACTTAGGTATGAAGCCAAAGTGAACTTACCTCCCATAGGTGTAGGTGCATTTGTATTTATAGACAAAAGAGTGTATCCTTGAAGTGTTTAGATGATGACAAGTATAGGGGATGGATAAGACCATAGCCTTTTTAAATCTGGGCCAGGCTTGGCCTCTGGGCCCTTTTCCCATAAACGGGTGGCTTTATGGGGCCAAAATGGGCCCCCATCACATAGCACGCAAAACAAATTAATGGGTTTCTCTTATATTTAATGGGATTAAAGACACAAAAAAATCACTAATATTTACTAACTTCTATTTCGATTACCCTTTCTTACAAGTGATAAAACTCAACCACTTACACTAAAAAGTTTGTTAAATTTTGGTCACTTAGCGTTAACTTAAGGTTATGGATCTATTTTTTTTTTTAATTTTGAAAATAGTTTCATGGCATTATCCTTTGAAATGTCCGGACGGTAATAGACAATCTCTAATCCACTTATCAGGTGAGGCGCATCCCACGATAACCTTTAACATTATACTTGGAATAGAAAACTATGAGGGTCCCCAATTTGAAAATCTCAACCTTTTAAAATGTGCGGACAATAAATTCACCTTTATACGTCTACATAATTAAATATTTACATTAGAAATAAAATGTTATATGTAGAGAGCTCCCCAAACAACAAACTTGTAAATAAATCTTGATCAATATTAATACTCCCTCCAATCCACTTTATTTATATTTTGATTTTTTAAAATTCAAATTTAATCGACCATTAATAATGATATTTTATTCTATTATATACAAAATTCATATTATTAAATTTTCTCTTTCAAAAGAAATTTATTTTTTATTATTTCTAATACAATAATCAATGATTAAAACTTTAATTCAACAGGTAAAAAGGTGTTTGATATAGTATGTTATTGTTTAAGTCTATGAGTACACATGTAACTTATACATAGAACCTAACACTTCGGTGCCCACACATAAAATTATATACACCTCATTTTTGTTTGTAAACTTTGACTTTTCCCACACATAAAATTATATACACCTCATTTTTGTTTGTAAACTTTGACTTTTCCATGATATTGAATATCACTTAACCTCCTATAAAAAAATAATTGTTGAAATGATCCTTGATAATGATATCAAGTTATACTTTGGTCCCTTAATAAATATATTATCATAACAGTTTAAAATAGATGACACGAAAATTGTACTTTAGTTAATCAAAATTTAGCACTTAAAATTACAGTTTAGATAATGTAATTGACATAAAAATTACACTTTGATCCCTAATTTTCTATCCAGAATCATTTTAATAATTATGTCTCATATAACTACATATATACTTGTTTTATTGTTTCTACTATCTAACACCAAATGCAATTTTTGACTTTTTTAGTATATAATTATTATCTATGAATGTAATATTTCATTATATTTATGTTAAATATTTTATGTGTACTAGAATAATAGATCTAAAACTCATGAGTTAATCGATACTCATCTCATTGCTAATTTACAAAAAAAAAACTCATAAGTTTTAATATAATGTTAAATCGACTCATTATAATTAAACATAAATTGACTCTTCAACTTAGTGACATAGTGATTTTGATTATTTGTTATTGGCCTTCAATTAACATTTAAGGAGCTATTGAGAAACTCTATGGTGACACGTTTTCATGAGTCACTACAAATAGTAGTTGAAATAAATTTCAAATAGTAGTAACATAGTGATTTTGATTATTTATTATTGGCCTTCAATTAACATCTACACTTTTTTTTTGCATGTACTTATAACATCTACATTTTTTTTTTTTTTGTAAAATTAGCGATGAGGTGAATTTCGAACCTGTCCCAAAAGGTCATGAGTTCGAAACTCACCTTATCGCTAATTTACAAAAACAAAAAAGATGAATAATAATTGTAGAGTAAATTGAGAAACATAATAAAAGGAATAGAAGCAAAAAGATGAATTTACTCATTTTTATCCACTCCATTCATATTAGTCTACTTAATAGAGACAGATCATAACAGCAAAATGATCTCAAACTTAACCACTAAAGTCTCAAGAGTCTTCACACACTGCCTGCAGTCTGAAGAGTCTTCGCCGGGGGCAAAAGCGCAACCCCGCCCTTATTTGGACTAGAATACTTCTTGTACACTGCCTTCAGCCTGGTTTCTGGAGCACTCAAGTGGTAGCTAACCAATAGCTTTGCACAATCCATCAGCTCATCTTCAGCATATCCTGTGTGATGCTTCAGTGTCTCGGTCCACAAGGGGCTCTTTTTCAGGGTGCATCGTGCTGCATAAACTGATGCGGCTGCTAGCTTTGATGGGCAGTAGAAGATGGATGTCGAGTAGTGTGTCACTCCAAGTTCAGCAAAGAAGAATGTCATATTCTCCATCTGCCATTCAATACAGAAAATGATATGTCAAATATGAAGTACAATAAAATAGAAATTAGTAGCAAATTAAATGGATATTCGGAACAAAAAAGTCAAACCTTCTGATCAGTTGGCACGGAAGCCTTGATGTAACGAACGAGAAAGACATACGGTGTTGGCACTGTCATATACCACTCAAGCTTTCCCAGGATTGCTTTCTCCATGAGAAGCATTTGCTCCCTAACATAAGCGTTGTCTGATATCGCTAGAAAATCTTGAACCTGCACAAATCATAAGTTTGTTACTTTAAAAACTAGCCCAAACAACAAATTAAAGAATTTATTACAATGTAATGGAATTGGGGCTTCACGAAAAGGAAATGAAACTCGCGAATTTAGACTGAAGTACCTCAGGTGCCCAAATCTCTTCATACTTGCAAGCTATAAGCATCGAACTAATTCCAACCAACTGAAGTTCCTTCCTTGGAACAGATTTCACAGAAAGGAAGCGATCCACAATATTAATCGAAAGGTATAGGCTTTCTGGCAACAGTTCAAATTTCCTATGGACCTCAATTAGCCAATCAACAAGAATAGCCCTCATTTTGGAATTGATCTCCGGCTGAGTACCGATGTAATCATGAACTTTGTACTCATTCTCAGACATCTTGTAGAACTTGTAGATGTCCTCAACATACTCCACAGCTGCCAATTCATTGCTAACATCTGCTGCATCAATGTCCACGACCGGTTCCACTGGTTTCTTGGCAATTCCACAAGCAGCCTTGCTTCTGGCAGAGAGAGTTGATGTAAGGGACTTGCCGGTACCAGTCCTCTTTGACGACGAAATTGCTGCTTTCTTTTCAAGAGTCTTGGCAAGGATTGCTTCTTCAACAGGGCTGATTCCAACCGATGCTTTCTCAGAGTCCTTACGAGTGCATACATCTTTTCTTGTTGCAATATTTTTCCCTGTTGGAACCACAGCAACCCTCAGTGGCCTCTGCAAATCCACCCGAACAACAATTAAGTATCGAATTTTTACCAATACCAATTTACAGAATAATTCCATAATATGTTGCAAAAGAACAATTACAAATTTATTTTTCTACCATTGTGTTGTTCTTTTCAGCTGCAGCTTGAGCATTCGCGAGTAACTGAGAAGTGAAATTCCTTCATGTGCAAAGAACAATCTATTTAGACAAGAGAACAGAATCAAAACAGACAAGTTAGTGAACATTGATCTAACCTTGTCACGGGGTGTGTGAGATTTGTTTTCGAAACCTTCCCTTCTGCAGCAGGGACAAGGTTTCCAATATCGCCAAGAGCACGGCGATTTCTCCCCTCTGCCTGCAAATTCCTCAATCTTCCTCCTACAACTGAGTAATCAAACAAATCATTCAATGCGAAAACCTATTCTATTTTACACCGAACGATTCTTCTTAGCCCACTAATTAAAACTCAAACACAATACAACTCGAACAACTCAATAAATACATCAAGACATAAATCAAAAGAAAATCAGATTCTTAAAGAAAACTCATACTAAATCAAGAAAATGTAACTCAAATAACAACATAAACAGGACTCATTCCGATTTGGATCTAACAACATCACAGAACATGATTCCATCCACCCCAGATCATGAAAACAGATATAAACAACAAATCAACCAAGAATTCTACACGAAAATATATATTCATCAACAAAATCATAAAATTCTTGGAACTTTAATTTCAGAAGAAAATAAAATTCATAAGTACCGTTTGGTTGTTCTGGAACAGCTCTCGAAGCCATCTCTAAATCTTCTTCTCCTTCAAATTCTTCAAAATCTTTTTCCAAACCAAAAACCCCACCAATTCTTGACAAAATCCCAGAAAGAAACAACTGGAGCCGACCGTTTATCGTTTCCACTCCACCACCACAAGGACTACCTTCAGTCGCCACTATTGTCTTCTTCCTTAATAAACAACACTCTTTTCTCGAATTCGCCTCGATCTTCTTCTTCTTGAAAACCCCCTTTTCCTCTAATTTTCTTTGATTTGTTATGATTGATGAAGGCAAATTTGCTATGAATTTTTATTCACTGAGAAAAAGAAGGGATTTAAGGGGAAATGAAGTTGAAAATTTTATAGGTGATTGAATTTAACGGTAATATTATTAATGTTTGACTTTCAACCGTACGATGAAGATGATCTAACGGTTGATATTTCAGAGGTGTACACAGAGGATTATGGGCTTTGACTAGCCGTTAAGAGCGTCACGGAGCGTCAAAATGTTACCGTTTTTGGTTATTTTCCTAATTGACGTATTTAATATAATATTCTTTTGAGCAAATGGCTTATGACATCACTCACGTTTGAAAATAAGGCAGTTACCTAAACGCCAGTTAGATCACTAATATTTAAAAAATCAATCATTCGGGTCACCTCATCAGGTTTTTGAAAGATATTTCGGTCTAAACACATTTTTTTTCTACTCATAAACACCCAATTTAACTCTTATTAACACATTATTCCCAATCCTTAGATTACAATTTTTTTCGATTTCTTTTTTTATACATTTTTATTTTTTCTCGACTTTTTTTTGATATATTTTTCGATTTTTTCTCGATTTATTTTTTGATTTCTTTTTCGATGTCTTTTTTGATATATTTTTCGATTTTTTCTCGATTTTTCTTTTGATTTCTTTTTTCGATTTTCTCTCGATTTCATTTTTTTATTTCTTTTTTCGATTTTTTCTCGATTTTGTTTCATTTTTTGTTATTTCTTTTTTGATTCTTTCTTGATTTCTGTTTTTAATTTTTTCTCAAATTTTTTCGGTTATTTTTAATTTCTTTTTCGTTTTTTCTTGATTTATTACAGTTGTTTTTCTTCGATTTTTTCTCGATTGGGTGATTGACTGGAACGTTTTCAAACATAGGTGATCGACTGGAACAGTTTAAATCATAGGTGATCAACTGAAAACATTTAAGAAACATAAATGATTATCCCTGCACTTAACCCAAAAAAGAAATTAAAAAAGAAATTGACAAAAAGAATCAAAACAAAAATCGAGAAAATAGATCCAGAATAAATAGATAAATAAGTTTTAAAAAATCAAAAAAAATTGAGAAAAATTCGAAAAAGAAACTGGACAAAGAAATCGGAAAAGAAATCAAAAAGAAAATCGAGAAAAAATCGACAAAGAAATTAAAAAAAAAACGGCGAAAAGAAATCGAACAAACCGAAAAAAGAAATCAAAAAAGTAATCGATAGAAAATCGAAAAAGAAATCAAAAAAGAAATCGAGAAAACATCGAAAAAGAAATTAAACAAAACGAAAAAAAATCGAAATGTACACGAGCACGCGCGCCGGAAAATAATGTTTCCAATTTTTGGGTTTTCCGTTTGGCTTTTTTTCATCTAGGCCCCTGAACTAATCTTTTTTTCCCAAATAAGCCCTTGGTGACCTTTTTTTCCCAAATAGGCCCCTGTACCCAAAAAAATGGCACTTGAACTTTTTTAAAAAAAATTCTCTGATTTTAAATATTAGATAAAGGGCAAATTAGTCTAACCACATCTAAAACTAACTCAACCTAATTATAAACTAAGCTAACCTCAAATATTTAACTCAACCTCATTAAAAACATCATCTTCAACCTTTCACCCCACCCCCACACCCACCCCCCTTTCCTTCACCATCGCCGCCACCTCATTCACCGCAACAGCCGTTTGTACATTCACAGCTGCATCTGCTTGTACAATCACCGACTCCACATCACCACCAACATTTGTAGACATGCTCCTCCTATGTTCAAATCCAAACCCCCTCCGAAATACATATTTGGACCCATTTAAGTTTCCAATTGGACAATTATTACTAAGAATTGAAGATTTTTGAGGGACAAAGGAATATTTTGACGGAGTACTATGTTTGCTATCGTTGTCATTACCGTGGTCGTGGATGTTCGAAAATGAAGAAGCGAATCGTTGACCTTTTTGTTTGTAAAACTGATACACGGGCGTTGAAATACATCGACGATATGACATTTTGACCTTTGTGAAAATGGGTCGAAGGTGGGGTGGGGGGTGGGTGGAGGGGGGGTAGGGTGCTGTTCGTTGTTGCAGAGGGAGGGGGGTGGGGTGGGGGGTGGGGGGGTTGTTCGCAGGTGTGGGGTGGGGTGGGTGGAGGGGGGTGGGGTGATGTTCGTTGTTGCAGAAGGAGGGGGGTCGGGGGGGTGCGGGGGGTGGGGGTGGAGGGTTTTTTTTAGTTTTTAAGTTATTATTAATAATTATATTTATTTTTAAAAAGTTTTAATATATTTTTAATCTAAAAAATCGAATCCGAATATCGAATACAACTCGAGTATAAAATTTTAATGGCCGCAACAATCACCTATGTTTGCTGAATGTTTCCAGTCAATCACCTGTGTTTTAAAGTGTTCCGTTCCATCACCTATGTTTCAAAAGTTTCCACTCCATCACCCATTCCGTTAACGAACCGTTAAATATGTCATGTGACTTTTTGCAAGGGCATTTTAGTCATTTTACATTCTACTATGTTTGTTATCCATTCCATCACCTCATCTATGTTTGTTAAATGTTTCCAGTCAATCACCTGTGTATTAAACTGTTCTGTTTCATCACCTATGTTTTAAAATGAATCTCACTTGATCACCAGTATATATAATTATAATAAATACAATTATATATATTAAATTATACATCGAATAATATTAAGTATAATTGTGTTTATATATATTATATATATATATATTAAATATGATTTGATATTAAATATTATATATATATTAAATATAATTATATATATTATGTATGTAGTAAGTAACTATATCTAAATAAATAAAAGAATATAAGTCGGATCAGATATCAACTTAGAAATAAAATAACATGAACACTATGTAGACTAATGTTTCCCCAAGCGTGAGATCGTATTTAATATATATATTTATAGTTATTTTATATATAATTATAATTTAAATATATATAATTATATTTAATATCGATATATATAATTATATTTAATATAAGTGATGAAATTGAACACTTTAAAACACATGTGATAGAGTGGAACACTTTAAAACAGAAGTGATTGACTGGAAACATCCTATAAACATGGGTGATGCATTCTAAACATTGTAGCATTTGAAATTACTAAAATGCCCTCCCCTAAATGTCATGTGCCATATACGTGACCAATTTAACGGAGCTTCAACGGAAATGTTAACGGAGTGACCAAGTGGGACTAATTTTTAAACATAGGTGATGGAATGGAACACTTTAAAACACAGGTGATTGACTGGAAACATCCTATAAACATAGGTGATGGTTCCGGCCATTTGCCGAAATTTAAATACAAACATGAATTCGAGTTTTAAATACAAGAATGTCAAAATATTTTTTTTTGTCTGGCAACTGAACTTTTTCTTCAACTTTGGCGCTTAAATATTTTTTTTCCGAAATGACACCTGAACTTTTGCGGATAATCTTAATTTTGGTGGTATTACTATTTGTCTACTCCTTATACTATGCCTGTACCCATCTCGTTAACTATAATTCAACTCTAATTATGACCATACTTAAGAGATTAGGCCACCTAAATAACAATAAAGACATATGCTCATGTTACATAGCGTAAGCCACAAGCCCACAAAATTCAAAGAATTAAATGTTGCACAACAAGAATGTGCCCAAGATAATAGTAATGAATAATTTTGACAGTTCCCTTATTTTGTGATCATGCAAAAGAGATTATTGTTGGAATGGTTCCACTAAATATGTATCTGTTGCAGTTTGGTCCCAGTTAGTTATTGGTCTGCAGAAATGGTCCCAGTAATTGGTACATTTTGTGCACTTTAGTTTCCAACCGTTAAATATAGACGGAAAATTGTAACTTTGGGCCAAAATTGAAGTTTTAGCATTAAGTCAAGGTTAAAACGTAAATTTGGATATTTCTTTGTTTTTTTTTTAATTTTTTTCGATTTCTTTGTCGATTTTTTTTAATTTTTTTTTCGGTTTTTTTTTCGATATCTTTTTTTTTCAATTTTTTCGATTCTTCTTCTTTTTTGATTTCTTTCCAAGTAAAAATGGTTCGATTTTGGTAGTCATTTTAGCTAAAAGTTTCGGTTTTGGCAAAAATTTGGTTTTCGGTTTTGGCAAAAAATTGGTTTTCGTAGTTTTTTGGCAAAAATGTTAAATTTTGATAGTTGTTTGATAGAAAGGTTCAATTTTACAAAAACATTTCGTCAAAAAATGTGAAGCAAAATTGAACATGTTTGTCAACAAGGACTAGATACGAACCAAAAACTACATGGCCCAAATTTTTCGAAAATTTATATTTTGACCCCAAAACTCCAAAAACCGTCCAAAACTAACGTTTCTGTTAAAAATGAGACTAAATCCACACAATGTGTACATTACCAAGGACTTAGACTGCAACACTCTCAATTATAGGGACCAAAGTGCAATTCAGTGCAATTCAGCCCAGTTAATGAGACCATTGCTGCAAAAAACTCCACCTTGCCACGAGGGAGCTTTCATTTGTTACACCCCAACTAGATTTTCGCCTTTGTTTGAAGGGATTCTGTTACCTCCCAAAACACAAAAATACTAAATTATATATTTTGCAGATAAAGAGGGTTATAGACATGTAAATATAACAACTCTAACATTGGGAGAGTTTTCATTTTTGAAGTAAGCCAAAAACATTACATTACCAGGTTGGATTTTTAGTTTTAGGATTATCACACTTACCGAACTAGCATGTCGTGATTAGTATGGGAACATCATACTTATCTATCATGTTTGTGTCTTCCAAGTCTGACCCTGCATTTTTTGATTTGTGGACACTAAATTATGCTAACGACTCAAACATCAAAGATGTGTAAGAATATTATTATTCAAGTATTATTATATTAATAATATCCTCATTATGTTGGTCATTAATAGGATGTTTATGTTGCAAATCCGTTACCAACGTTACATTCGTTACAACTGTCACAAAATCAATAGCCTTGATGGACGGTTAATATGACAATTATTTGGAGATGAAGAAGGTCTTTTCTCTGCCTATAAATAGACTCCTTTCTCCATCAAAAGAAGTCATTCCAAAAACTAAAGAAATAACACATAAAGAAGTTTATAGGTCAAGAGTAAGAAACTCTTCTCCATTCTTAAGACAAGTTCACGGAGTCAGCATCACTTTCGGTCCAAACCGAATCAATTCAATTACGTCTACAGGCTATAAGGTGTGTCAATTACATTTTATTTTACATATATGTGATAATCATGTAATTCAAGATTTTGGGAATTATGTCATGTTTTTAACCATTTAACATGGATCTCTTTTGATGGATAAAAGGAGTCTATTTATAGGTAGAGAAAAGACCATATCATCTCAGACTTAATCATAATATTAACTCCCCATCAAAGCTAATTATTGTGAAAACGTTTGAACGGTCATAACGTTTTAGTATCGGTTGTAACGGTTCGTAACGGATTTGCATTATTAATATGATAATAAGTATCCTACTAAGACCAATATTAATGTGGTTTAATTCAATTTATTTGACTTAATTTGAATAATATAATGTATTAAATATATTATTCTTACATTCTCCCACTTGGTCTTTAGAAGGATCTATTATTATTTTCATACTAAAAAAACATAAGGCGCGCGTTATATGCATATGTCAATTATTATGATACTAGTTGGTAGCGCCCGTCGATTGACGGGCAGGTGAAAATTATACGGTGGGTCTAACTGTATTATATATATATTGGTCTATAATCACGACAAACTAACTAATTAAGTAAATAATAAAAGAAACTGAAACGAAAACCTAATAAAATTGGTAATAGATATTCAACTTATGATGGTGGAAAAAGGAAATCGAAGTGGAGAAGAGCCCAGCATTAGTTTGTATTAGCAATCGTGGTTGTAAGTTCTAACGACATTTTATATTCTAAACATAACATGTAAAATATCATGTTACATGCTTACCAAGGTCAGTGAGAGATGTGTTGTAGACGTCAGGCAGCGGAGGGCTCCCCTCACGAATGCATATTGTTGGCAGAGTGCTTTTAGGTTGCTTTCGAACTCTTCTGAGATCCTGCAAGAATATCATGGTGACTTACTGACTTACGACACACCATGAAATCGGATGAATGAAATATTAACCTTCAAAAATAGATTTACGATGTCCACATCTGTCTCCAGCGATATAGACATTGATGCAAACCATGGTGGTACATCAACTGCATCATGGGGTGAAAAACAGAAGATTTAGTATGAGGCTACATTCTGATGTTAGTACAAAATGTGGATCACGCCTCAGTTGATGTACCACCATGGTTTGCATCAATGTCTATATCGCTGGAGACAGATGTGGACATCGTAAATCTATTTTTGTGTTGACTTGACGACAAGAATCCAACCAGAGGAAGATTATGTTTGTGTCGACTTGACGACAACAGTGTTCTTCCTTGAATAGTTGAGGTAATTTTCAAGCATTTGATCACACCATTTACAGTGTATATTCATCAGCCGATTTGAGCTATACATGATAACATTTATATCATTTGACCCAAATTGAATTAAAGTTGCAATTGAATTAATCTGGATATTTTTATCGTAACATATTCAGTTATACATCATTTGAATGATTTCAATATGGAAGGAGAACATCATAGTATCTCATGAAAAATGACTTACGCAGACGACATACACAATCAGGATACTCAGGATCCCGAAACCCCAACGGTTCATACATATAAACTGTCTCATGTAAGTCACCGTGAAGAAAAGCATTCTTTACGTCTAACTGATGAATAGTCCAGGATTTGGACAATGCTAAAGTGAGAACAGTGCGAATAGTGGCAGGTTTAACCACTGGACTAAATTTATCACCACAATCAATCCCAACCTACTGTGTCTTGCCGTCCCCTACAAGACGAGCTTTGTAGCGCTCAAAAGAACCATCAGATTTCATTTTATGACGAAATATCCACATAGACCAAATAATATTGACTCCGGAAGGACGAGGTACTAACTCCCATGTGTTATTTTTAATTAAAGCACCATACTCATCGTGCATAGCCATTTTCCAGTTAGGATCATGTAGGGCCGTGACAGGATTTTTTGGTATGGGCGATGGGTGGTGGATGTGTGCATGGCGTACTTGGGATTCGGCTTGAAGATGTCGTGGGTGCTACGGGTAATGGGACGAGTAGGGGAGTTGTGGTGGAGGGGAAGGGGCTGCTGGGGTGATCTGTCGGGACTGGGAAGGGGCTGTGGTGAGCGTGGGCTGGTGGGGAGGTGCTCAGGGGCCTGAGGGATGATGAGATGCTGAGGCGCGGATAGTGGGCTTGGGGAGTGAGGTGGGCTGATCTGAGGAGTGGCATGGGTAGTGGGGGAAGGCTGGAGTGGGCTTTCTGGGCTGGACTGGGGCGCTGATGGGGAAAGTTGGGCAGGAGAGTTGGGCGTTAATGGGGGGCGAGCATGGATGGGTGATGGGGGGAGAATATAGTCTGGATGATGGGTGTCGAGGTTAGCAGAGGTAGGAGATGGAGGTTGCTTAGGTAGTTGAAAGGGAAATTTGGGTTCAACGCAGAGAACATGACGACTAATTATAATTTTGTGTGTGACGGAGTCGTAACATATATATCCTCGGTGATTGGTTGGATAACCAAGGAAAACGCAAGGGGAGGAGCGTGGTTGGAGTTTGTGTATGGTGGTGGATGGGAAGAAGGGGTAGCATAAGCATCCAAAGACGCGGAGATGATGGTAGGTAGGTTGTTTGTGATGGAGAAAATGGGTGGGGGTAATGTAGGATAATGTTTTGTGAGGAATAATATTTAGAAGATGTGTAGTGGTTTTGAAGGGCATAGTGCCAGAAATTATAAGGGACGGAAGCATGAGTGAGAAGAGTACGGATAACATTATAAGGGGCTCTGATACCATGAAACTAGTAATGTATTTCGATGATCTTTACATACATTGGAAGCACCTATTTATACACAAGGATGCTATGCTAGCTAAGGTTACATGTGGGCAAAGCCCGATACAATAAGTGTGTAACCTAACCTAATAATATAAGGACTCTAATAATATAAGGACTCTACGTACATGCTAATAGTAAGAGATCACATAAATCCGATATCTTACTATATATGAAGTGAGAATGTTAAAAAGTCATTGAAGTTAGTCATATAGCATCATTATTAATCTATCATAAATTGTTATGCGTAATTGATTTTAGTTTAATGTTTAGTACTGGATTCATAACGTCGTTAAAACTGCTTCAATATTGCATTGAAATACAAAGCTTGGATTTAACTCTTAATATATTGGAAGCTATTTAATTGTATATATTTTTGGATATATAATTTGTGTAAATTGATTGAAGAAGATCAAACTAACAAATTAACATCTATATAGTTTTAATTAAATGTCTTCATTAAATGGTTTTATATAATATTAATAGACTCTCCTTAGTAATATATACAGTATGAATTCACAATATTATTATAAGAACCACAACGAGTAAATGTTATGCAATTAACTTTAATGTGGAGGAATAATTAAATCAAAACGAAAAAGGAAAGATATAAATAATTAAGTCTGTCCACTCCAAGCATTTATATTTCATATAGTAATGGTCTATTTAAAGGATGATGATATAAGAAGTCATCACTCCATTGTACACTAAAATTGATAATAAAGGTCGTAGTCCAGTTTACATTGTTAGTGCGCTCCGAACAGCTAGTGGGAGGGGTAAGAACAGAAAAGCTGGTGGTTTGATAACTCTTCAGCTTCCAAATACAGCAGAGGCTTCTGATTCTGCTGAGGTACAAACTATTTACATTCTATCTATTTGTACCCATAAACGTGCAGTATCTTTCATAAACTTGAAAACTTCTAGCTTAGTTGATCTTAAAGTTAAGTTGTACGTAATATGGTTTTCAATTGGGCAAATAGCTACGTTAACGAGAATTTTGCATATGATCATTATACTTTAACTTTAGCTATTTTCGATTACCCACATTTTGTATTGTGTACGAACCGAGTCACTCATGCCATATTTTGACACAACAACTTACTTCTCCTTCTATTTTAATTCGAACTTTTCCTATTCCAACACTTAACCTTTATGGTTCGTTTGGATTGGGGTGAACCTTGGTGAAATTTATCATTCACCCTGTTTAGAACCAAAATTAATAAACTTTTAAGGTTAGTGTAGGTGAATCTAGGTTAATGTAGGTTACCACATTTATGCTCATTCACAACCAAATTGGTGGGTAATGCTAGGTTAATGGATTAAATTTTTTTTAATTATTATATCAGACTAAAATACCCACAATAATATTTCCCTTCATCAATATTATTTGCCTCCAAAAAAAATACCCTCCCTCGTTGTTCACACAATTTCCTCCGGAAAAACATACCTCACTCGTTATTATAAATAAATTGCCGCCGATTTTCATTGTTGTATTACATATTGCTTTTTCGGTCTTTCATTCTTACTTGACATTGACGTAATACAAAAACCTTCTTTACAATTTCAATTCGTGAGTGCATTGATTAATTGATTTATCCTTGTTATGTTTCCAATTCCCAATGGTCGACTCTTTTCATCGCATTGTTGAGTTGAGGTAGTATAAAGGCAATGTGAACCTAACCACTTGGGTTGTACTAATTCTTACGTGGAGTCTCAATTACACAAAAAATTGTGTTACTTATGTTTTTTAATGTTTTTATTCTAATAATAAATTGCAAAGAAAAATAGAATGTTTTGCATAGAAATAAAGAGAATGATATAAATGTCAGTATATTATTTTCTAAATTATTAATTATATTGCTTCACCTATTGAAAGGTAATGTAAAAAGAAATTATATTAGTTTCACTAAATTCACCTACATACCCCCAATCTAGGTTAATTGTAAATGTTTACCCTCACCTAGATTCACCCCAATCCAAACGCACCATTAGTGAAAATATTTTCTCTCCTTTTCCCAACAACTTTAAACCCTTACATCTCCTTTCATCCCATTCCATCTAAAATTGACAATCGAAAGAGGTACGATATACATTACCCTCTTCCGCCTGTAGTTACCCTTCCAAAATTGATTATGCATCAATTGCTCAGTTCCACTATTGGTGCGAGTTGTAAGTAGTCTTGGTCTCGAGTCAAGCTGGGCCTCATCTCGTAACAGGAATGAGATGTAAGTCAAGTCGTTTCCTAAAGTCTTTTTTTGTTTTTGTAAATTAGCGATAGATTTGAGTTTCGAACCCAGAACCTTTCGGTCACTAGCAAGAACCTTTTCCACTAGACTATTCGATTAACTCAAGTCGTTTCCTAAAGTCTTAAAGAATCAATTTACATTAGTTATCACATCTAAATTGATGTATTATATTTAACATCTCAATCCATACACATCACTAAATATACGGGTGAATGACATTTAGGTCTTCCAGTTTTTGTCTAAATGTCAAATAGGTCCCTCAGTTTTTCAAATCACCACTTTAGGTCCCTTAACATAAAATCAAATATTCTATTGACTATAATGCCCTTATACTTACACCTCAATATTTTTAGTTTATTTTTGGCTCATGGAAATAATTGACTTTCATTTCAAAAGTATTAAAATTTATAAATAATGTAAAATATGTAAAATAAATAGTTTTTATTTAGAAAAATGAAATAACATTTTGTTTTGGTTAATTTTAATACTAAGATTTGGGTTTTTAAGTTGTCTTTCTAACTATGTTTATGTCAATCAAGAATTAATTAAAAATAAATAATGTTTTACATATATAAATCTCTAATCAATGAATAAAATAATCATTAATGAATGTATTGATATTAGAAACTTTTATACTATACTCCTCATTAAACAATGTTGAAAAATAAAATACAATCGAACATTGCATTAGAATTTTAAAATGAAAAGTAAGTTTAAACACTTCTTTTGTAAGAAGACAACCGGAAAAATCATAAGAAGTACTTCATTATATTTTATGTCAAAATTGTATTTGTATATTGTGACAAATTTGTTAGATCACTATTTTCATAAATATATGATATACAAATATATAACTCTATTAAATTATTAAAAATAAATTTGTAAATCTATGATAAATTATAAGTCATTTAATTAACTAAAAAAGTAGTCCCTCCGTTCCTAAAATATTGTTACATTTTGACTTTTGTTGGTCAAACATTACAAAATTCGATCATAAATTCTCATCAAAAAGTCAAAATGTGACAATCATTTAGGGATAGAGGGAGTATTTTTTATTTAAAAAAATTATAGTTTTACTTTGTATTATTTATAAATTTTAATATTTTGAAATAAAAATCAATTATTTTCATGAGCTAAAAAAAAATAAAAAATATTGAGATGTAAACATAAGTGCACTATAATCAATAAGACATTTGATTTTATGTCAAAGAACCTATTTGACAATTATAATAAAACTCAGGGACCTAAAGTGGTAATTCGAAAAACTGAGGGCCCTGTCTGACATTTAAATAAAGACTGGGGGACCTCAATGTCATTCACCCCTAAATATACTGTAATTACTAAATACTCATACTATACTAGTAACGTAAATTAGTAAATTAGTAATAATAGTAATTTACCAAATAAAACAGTTACTAGTTTCAACAAAAACGACCATAACATTAACAAATTTTTTATTCGACCCCAACCACAATTCCTTTTTTCATCTCAGACGAAAAACATAACGTTCTTGAGGTCCGGATGTTGATTGTAGAAACTGGCGTCGAATGAACCATCAAGAGAAGAGGACGAGGTGGCCACGGATGAAACAGATCGCGATCGTGAAGGTGTTGGTGACTGGAACTCCATGACAACCTCTTGGTACAGACGCCCCCTATAAGCAACAAGGTCAGCATAATACACAGGAGGAACAAGTGAAACAGGCTTTGTGCAGCGTGCAAAGGTGAAGCATAAATTGTAGATGAGCTTCTGCAACCCTTCTGAAGTGAGCTGATTCTCATCCCAAAGAACATAGTAGTGTGTCGGCTTGCTTGTCCCAAGGCCCCCATAGTGACTGCAACAGTAGAAGTCAAACTCAAATGGGTGAACAATGGTGGTGTCTACAACAGTTCCGGGTGGTACGTTCCCAAGAGGGCGGCCTCTGTCATCCCCATCAAGGAAAAGGCGAGTTTGGTGCCTTTTCTGAGCCACAACCACTGTTATCATCGGGTAGTAGTTCCTCTCTTCAAATGTTTTTTTCATATCAAGCAACTCTTCATTGAGTACCATGTCAAATTGCCCTTGACTTACACCATCACGGAAGAGTACAATTTTCAGTGGTTTCGTGCCGTTGCGCCGTTCATAAGCATTAACTAGATCTAAGCACATAGATCCAAATGTGAGAATCGTTTCCTTCCGGTGATTCTGGGGGCAAATTCTGGCAGAATATTGATTAGCAACAGGCCAGTTAATCGTACCAACCACTGCAGCAATGGATGGACAAGTTTCATTCCTTGCAGCAGGATGATTTACATCAGCACCGATAAACATGACGTGATCATCTCTCCCAAAACAAGGGACACCTTCATGAAGCTCCACGTTGCTACCTCCAAGTTTTGCATTTATTTTGAGGGCAAGGTTGGCAAGATACTGATCATTTGCCTTGTTTACGAGTTCTGACAAGCAACACTGAGTCACAACCCCAATTCGGGTTTCTAAAAACTTGAGGTACTTGTAACCATCATGTTTCCCAGCCATTGCACAAACAATCATTTGCAACTTCATTTTGCTAGATTGCTCAGCCTCTTTAACGACATCATTAAGGAATTCTTCGAGTGAATTTATTGAAGAAAGCATCTGCATGTTAGCTACACGGAAGACCATAGGATCACTAATCCTCATACCTAGTCTGTCGCAACGTTTTTTCAACTTCGGTACAAAGTTACCACTGTCCAACCATTTACCAAAATCAATCAAAGCCCACCGATCAAGTGATTTACCCTGACTGACAGATTTGTCAGTCAAATTCCAATGAGCTTTTGCACTATCAACTGATACCTTTCTCGATTGGCCATCTTGAGAACCTAACTTTAACTGAGGCGCAACAAGTACCCGACCCATGACAGCTGACATATTCTTAGCAACTCCAATTTCAAAATTCTCGCAGACCACACTGCACAGAGAAAGAAATAAGTCACCAATCACAGAAAAAGAGAAGAAAGACTAACGATATATACAACCATCTCAGAAAGAGAAATGATCTAAGATTAAACAAACCTATAAGATCATATGCATCTAAGATCAACATTAGAGTGTCATGATAAATGCATGTAACAGGGTAAACACAATTACTTAAAAGATGAAACCATCTAACAACGATTGTCATTGCAGTAACATATTTAACTTCAAAGAACCTCATTTCACACAATTGTCATAATTCAAAAAAGAGTATCCATATGTACCTGTAGGGTTTCTGAGAAAGCGATACATGATATAGATATAAGTACAAAGCACAAATGAGTAAATGTTAAGTCTTATAAGTGTTGCAAGTATACAGCACAAATGAGCTTTTGACTGTTATCCCCTGCACATCCCAAGATCTAACAAGTGTTGAAGCACTATTGACTACCTACAATTTCGATAGATCTTGACTTCTACGATTTTATAATTATCAACATATTTATATATCACGTCAATCCGATCTCATATAAAGACTCCCTCACATTAAAAATATCCATCGCCCTTCCACGTCAATAGTAAGACATGCATCCCACATTTCCTTCGGTGATAGAAGTCAAAGATGATAAATAGTAGTCTATGTTAACAAAAACAGAGTATATGCATGGAGAAATGTAAGGCATAGACAACATAACTCAAGCAAATAGGTAAATAACTCAAGGATAGGTCTACAGTAAAGAAAAAAAGATGCATGCAAGTGTTCATAATCACATACCCGCTCGGACCATCCTGACCCCGGATTATTTCAGTAATATTATTCTTCCGTTTCATAGGTGGAGGTAACGATATTTCTTTCAGCTGTCTGGCACAATCTCTATTCAAGTACTCTTTTGGATACCTTTGGCCCACTGCCACCTCACAAAGTTCCATCGGTATATAGTTTCTCCTCTTGCCTCTACCTGTATCTAAGCAAGGGATATGTTGATGCTTAATCACATAGCCACCGTACTTTTCCCTGAAATAGTCAACAAGGAGGACCCTTCTAGGAGGATTGTTTCCATCTAAATCTTCAAGCTCAAAATCAATGTCACGTGTATTCTTATCACTAAGTCCCATGATGGTGTATTTCTGTTTGGTGCGTCGATGAGTTACCACAACTTTTAGACCATGCAATGCTTGGGCAACATACTTTTTCAAATTCAAGACGTCGTTAGGTCCTCTAAATCCCCGCACATGCTCCGTGAGAAATTCAAGAACAGGCATTGGTTTATGGAATGGCATAACACAGTAGTCCAAACATAAGACCAACCCCTGACCAGTTGGCTTTAGCCCCTGCTGGAAACCCCTATATGCTGCAACGCCATTATGAAAATCATCTTCACGCATGTATTCATTGGAGTAAAAGTGTCGACCAAAAGGTATCCGAGTTCGAGAAGGGTTATCTTTCATCACTACATCCATTCCTTGCAATATATCACGAGGATATTCTAGATTCCCACTCCCATTAAGGTAATCTTTGAGCTTAGAAAGTTTCAGCTCATTAACAGATTTGATACTTATTTTGTAAGCTCTAGGCACCATATGATCTCCACCGAGTAACTCAACTCTAAATTCCCCAATAGGCAGCTCAACAGAGCTAAAGATACTCTTTTCGCCGTCATAGGCAGTCCTATCCAGTGGAAAACGTGTAGGATTATCAGAAAACAATTTCTCTCTGATCAGAACTAGATCAGACTTGGAAATTGATTTTCTCACAGGCTGGTTAGAGGAAGTGACTTGCACAAAATCCAAATGGTAGTGTATGATGGTGGCATTTGGGTTGAATTTCACTGGAAAGTGATTGACAAGAAGACTAATCGGCTTCCCAACCCGTGATCCCTTGTCAGGCCTTCTCACAGGCACAAGTTTGCCGCTTGTTGATGATAGTGATGATGACGAAGGTTGAATTTGGTTCCCCGAGATGCTCCCAGCTCCAAGACGATTCTCAATTGAATCTGCATTAAGTTACAAAAATTATTAAAAACACGACAACATTAAAAACAACAAAACGGCAACAATCATTAACGCAGTTGTGCTTATATGGTGCTTAAACGGAATCACTTCTTATGGGCTTGTCGAGAACCGGTACTAAAAATGGTTGAAAGGTAATCATGCAAATGTTAGATAATCAAACCTTACTAATTAGGTAGACCATCAAACAAAATAAATTAACAATTATGTTATAAACTTCACTTCACAAAGAGCAATTGCATCAATTATCCAACATTCTTTCAACATGTATACTTCATGCTAATTATATAATATTTTTAAAAACGACTTTAGTTTCCCCATTCTCTGTTACATTGTCTTTCTAGACTCAATTTTTTTTCTAAATACTTACCTTTCTAGCATAATTAATTACAAATTTACATTTTCAATGTACTCTTTGAATACTCAACTGTTTATCATTTTACATTTTCAATGCACTTTTTAATTATCTTTTATTTTTTTTTAATTTATATACAAATGACTAGAAACACAAGTAAAACAGAACGAAATGAGTATTAAATATATATTTTTCGGATGAACGGTCAAAATTGAAATTTTAGAGACAGAGAAAGGGTACCAGAAGTAGACCTACTGCAACCACTATCACCACCACTACTCCGAGATCCACCACCACCACCACCACTCTGGGCCACCGGAGGCGGTGGATGATCTGGTGGAGCATAACTCCGGGAGACACCTAGACCAGAAGGTCTCCAAGCCTGATTCCCTTGTTGTTGTTGTTGGTCCTGCCACCCTCTTCCTCTTCCTTGTCCTCTACCTCCTTCACGGCCCCGTCCTCCGCCGCCACGGCGGCCTACATTGGTGGTTCTGCCTTCCATTGTTTACTACAGTAACTAATTATGAAGAATGTTCTTATGAAGAGTTGTGTTGGGTTTGTCTGAGTGTACTAAGTGTGACTTTCGAGGGAATTTAATGAGACACAAAGTACCATAAAGCTTGTCCAGTAAGAATGCTGAGGTGTTCTAGAAACTTCCACGTACTTACCGGTTAGTATAATCGTAGAAATATAGAGAGCAATTTTGATGATAATAGTTGTTGTTGTTATAATACTCCATATAAACACCTATATTTATAGGCAAACATTAAGTAATTATAATACTCTTTTCTGTGATTTACGGGCTACTCGCCCACTAACCTAACACTCTCTCTCAAATTTATGGTAATTTAATAGAATTTCAAAAGTTTAATAGTAAAAAAGGAAACATAAAGCTGGATCAAGTCGGATCCATGATCAGTGCGTGTCGGATTGACCAAACAACGCGTATCGCCAATCATCAATCAGTAACTGCCAGGAATATCATTCTTTTCGAACCCGGTCAGATTAGTGCGTATATGACCCGCCAGACAACGCGTATCATCAATCATTAATTGTCAGAAACGTCATCCTTTTTTACCTGTCAGATCTGTGCGTATAGGACTCGTCGGACTATGCGTAAATCGCCAATCAGTAACCGCTAGGAACGCCATCCTTGGACCTGTCAGATTTTGTTCAAAAGTCCACTTCACTCGAACTGGAATAAATCAATTTTTTTCTCTATTTTTTCAATAGGCTACTCTCATTTGTTCATAATCCCTATCTCCCTCCCTCAAACTCATGGTAATTTATCTAAATTTCCATGAGTTTGCAACAATATTGATAGTAGTAAATTTCAAAAATATTATAAAAATAAAATTGAAAAAGTTTAAACCCCGCCGGTGAGTACCACATAGTAGAAAACTCACTGGCAAGACAGCGGAATTTGTGTTTAGGCCTCAAGAATCGATAAGCTCGCTACCAAAATATAGAGGCACATATTTTATTAAAGATATTTGTTGTTCTGAATACATTATAGAGATACTTATATTTATAGTTAAAATTAAACCTAACCCTAATAATACTTCCACCATCCCTCAATGATCGAGACATTTTGATCTCTTATAATTATCGAGATAACATTTAAATGTAAATATCTTTTATTCTACAGGTGAAGAAATTATAATAAGTTCGTATTTGAAAAGTATATATTGAGACAAGTCTATCAAAATCTTATAAATATTTTAATTTAGATCGTGTTTGGAAGTTTGGTCCGTCACTAGACTATTGAGTCATTAGCTTTACTACTATTGTTATTAATATGTATTATGAGAATAAAATAATAAAAGTCCTTTTTTTATATTTGTCTCGAATCCTAAGAATAGGATCGAACCTAATCTAATTCTCGAATCCTAAAAATGTTAAGATCGATCCTAATGTAATCACTTGATTTAGCGTATGATCTAAATAAAAGGACATGGAATATGTACAAAACTCCTTTTTGGACCACAGTATTCTTTCCTCTTACTTGGCCATTCACAATCTTTTGCGTGTTGTTTTAGTTTTGACTAGTCTGGAAAATAACATGACATTTGGGAGAACTTACGAAAGGCCAAACCTTAACATGTAAGAATCGCTCAGTATGCTGTAGTTCCATGTGACTTACCACTTACCATTGAGAAAAATGACCAATAAGCTCTTACGGTTAAGTTGTATGGAGTCGATTATACGGATTTAAGTATTTTAAATTGATGTTTAAAATACTTATATGTATTGAAATATAGATAGTATTAATTTTTTTGTTTACACCAATATAACTTTTATGTTCTTTTGAAACGTGACTATTCAACTAAATTGGATGGAACCTAAAGGGGTCTACTATTGGAGTGAATAGAGGTGTGAAAAGATTGGGTACATCAATATTTCCATGCATCAGGTTCATGAAGGGGTTTGGACATAATATCTTATAAATTAAGGGTCACGATGCAATTATCTATATAATTAAGGGTCACGCTACAATTATCTATATATTTATGGGTCAATTTACAAATCACATATATATACTACTTTTATTTTGGGTACAAGTTATGTTGATATTGTTTCTTGTACTAAATGAATTTCAAGTGGGTACAGTTTCCACGTGAAACCTTTAAATGGGTACATTGATGAACCTGATGCATGGAATTATTGATGCACCGAAACCGGACTCAATAGAGGTTCATAACTATCGTTTTAGTCCTTAAAAATAGTATTTCAAGCCTTTAACATACTCTTCGTTACTAGTGATCAATAGGCCCTGATTTAAAACTCACTTGATTGTTAATTATCATTAAATAAATACCAACATATTCTTAAATACTTGTGTAAAAATCAACTTATTCTTAAATACTTGTGTGGATGAGACTTATCTGCCCTTTACTTCCATATCATAAAATGACTTTATAATTAACGACCTACATCTCTTTATATAACTTAAATTTAGTTAAAGATAAATTAAGTACTATTATATAGAACTTTTATATTAATGTGATTTTTTTGTGAACATATTTTTTTTGTAACTTAAAAAAATGATTTGCCATTATAAATTCATGCAAAGTTAAATGAAAATTATATACTATCAGAGTGAAGAAGGAAATTCCCACAGGTTGAATTATATACAAATAACTAATACTCTCTCCATTCATAAATGATTGATACATTTTGACTTTTATGGTCAAACTTTAAAAAAATTAATCAATATGATTAAATGATAAGAAGTAATATATGTTCGATGTTATTAAGGTTGCTTAAGAGGTGAATCAAATTTGAAGTGAAAAAAATGAAAGTGTCAAGTTTGGGTTCGTGCAAGTCAAGTTTTACTTCCGATCGAGCTCGGTTTGCATTTGAATTTACAAAAGGTGTAACAGTTGGGGTATTGATTGGGCAATGAATGGTCTGACCATTACAGAGTGTAATGGCAACAATTAGTACTCATAATTGTGCATTATATTTTGAATTGACTCAGCTCTTACACCGTAACAAAATATAATGGCAACAATTAGTACTCATAATTGTGCATTATATTTTGAATTGACTCAGCCGTTCAAAATATAATGGCAGCAATTAGCACTCATAATTGTGCATTATACTTTCGATTGACTCAAAGCGAAACCTTAATCCTTCTTCCTCAACTTGAAACACACAGCTTCAGCATAAAATAAAAATAGAGAACTCTCCTACTCTCTGAGTTTTGACTCTTGCTTTTCGTCGGTGATACGCATGCTCATAGGTGGTTCTTGGTTGACTCATCGTGCTTGTGAGGTCGAACCAAGAGGTAGTTTTATCCTGGGAAACTTGCGACCAAGAAATCCTTAGCACCGAATGGGAGGTCCAAAATTTTTTTTAAGGAAAGCGGTTTCCGAAACTCCATCTGGTTTATCTTTGTTGTAATCGTTCATTGTGATTTTCGTTTGTCGTGATTTCAAAGTGTTGTTCTTTTGTAAAGTTGTATAGTATAGTTGCGTCTTCCCGGTTTCGGTCCTACAATATAGTCATGTGAGATCTTGTTAGACTCGTCTCAATATATATTTTTGAAATATCAACTTTTTATATTTTTTTCGCATGTAGAATAAGAGATATTTACATTTTAAATCATGAAATTTAAAATGTGCCAATAATTATATAAAGCATTTGCAATAGATTCCTCAAAATAATTCTCTAAAATTTATTAAATTTAGAAAGTATGTTTTAACTTTTACACAAATTTAGATTCTCTATGTATTACACTATTACTTATAACACACAAATTCAGATTCACTATGTATTACTTATAACACTTATTATTAAGAATAAAAATAGTTTGAGAAGTTGTAAATATGAAGCACTCTCTATAACATTTTTATTTTTTTTTATTCTAAATATGAAATAAGAAAATATGATAGGCCATCTATTAAGAATGCTCATGGAGAGAATATTATAAAGTATGTAACTTCGATCGTAAATATATATATATATGGACTATGGTGATGATAAGTGATGAGAGCTAATGCCAGTTTCCTTGTAATTTCGTGGAGAGTTGTTGAGTCCTTTTGAATTTATAGTAGTGTAGCTGGAAGACTTTGGTCTTTCTTATTGTTTCGTGGAAATGTAGGGTCGATGACAACGAAGCATATGTTTGGATGCTATTAGACTCGAGAAAAAAAATAAAGTTTACGTACAAAAGTTTTATAGTGAAAAATTAAGATCTTTTAAACTTGTCCATGAGTTGAGTTGAGTTCGAGTTGAGATAATTTTCACTTGACTTTTTGATACATGAGTCAATAGAGTTTGAAAAATACTTAATTTAACAAAGCTCGAACTTGAATCGAACTTCAAGTTAATTCACTTCTTTAAGACCTTTTTGAACTCGTATTTAATATTAATGGAGTAAAAATCAAATCGAGTTGACTATCAAAAGTATTATTGAAATTTAACCAATTCTTGATGAGAAAATAAAACAAGAATTTAATTTCAATGAAAGGTATGAAGATTTAAAAATCATAAATTGTAGAAATTTTGAAAAGATTTGATATATCAAGTACTATATAAAAAAATAATAATAATAATTCAAGGGGCAATTGGGGATGTGAAAGCTAGCGCCTGCTGTGTTACATTTCAGTGCGATCAAGAAGAAGGTTCAGACTCAGAGCCGACAGCAAGAGCAAGACGAGAATCTCTCCTCTCCTGAACGAGATACGATCTTTGATCTACAACCTAAACCAAAAAAATTGAAGAATGGGTTTACAATTAAGTGGTTCTCTCTTCAATCCAAAAAAATGGTATTGTAGATATTTCAAGACTATCCAAAATGAATGACTTCTTATATGAAACAAAGCAAAATATTCCCTCCAATTTAATGTGAAAGTCGTTTTAGACTTCCTCAAATTATTCAGTTTACAAGACGTTTCGCAATTCCCAACTTATAAAACAACATTGTTTCTATATTTACCCTCAACATTCTTTAACATTTTTGACATATCAGATAGATGACAGAAGAGAGAAGATGAAAGATTATTCCTAAGACGACTTTAATGATGGAGGATAGTATTATCTCACAAAAGATTTCTTGATGAAAATCCTATAACGTCTTATAATAAGTAGGGGTGTGGAGGAAAATCGAAACGAACCGAACCGAAAAGAACCGATTTTGTTGGAATAGATCGAAACTGAACCAATTTCGTTGCCGCCTTTGAGGGAATTGAACTGATGGGGTTCGTCTTATGGGAGAACCGATAAAACCGAACCGATGACTAATTTTATGTAGACAAAATTAAGCTTAGTAAAGGATAATTGGCGAGAAGATTCAACATTGTTCATTGTTAGATGATGGAGTATAATAATAGATATATGAATATATTTTAAGCTAATAATATGTGTATACATATATATATATATATTTAAAAAGTGGTATTATGTGA
Source organism: Echium plantagineum (assembly GCA_003412495.2). NCBI lineage: Eukaryota > Viridiplantae > Streptophyta > Magnoliopsida > Boraginales > Boraginaceae > Echium > Echium plantagineum. Next base: position 27,013,875 of record CM016565.1, read on the forward strand.
TAAACGTGTATACGAATTTCGAAATTAGTTAAGGAGCTTGTTAAACTTATATAGAGTAGATATTTTTTTGAAACTTAATTATGAGTTACATTTAATATAAAACAATACTAATCACATTTAGATTTGGGTCCAAAATGTATAATAATATTAGCTAAGAACGAACAGACCCAAAATTTCAAGGCCGAAAGTGGGCTCAAATTTATGTTCAAAACATAAGGCCCAGAACCGGAACCGACCTGGAACTGAACCCTGCAGAGAGGAACTAATTTCGGTTCTGTTTTCCGTAGAACCGCTGATGTCGGCTCGGTTCTTTTTTTTGGGGTACAAAATCAAACCGAACTGTGCACACCACTAACAATAAGAATAGGAAGGAGTAGTGGAGCCCACGGGGCATAGCTGAAATGGTAAGGGGCTTCACTATAAGAGTGTGCTTCTCTACAAGTGTGTGGGTTCGATCCACGGCAGGTGCATGAGTAACTCTGCATTTGTTCAAGGGAGGATCTGCTTGTGGGTGGTTACCCAGACTACTCTGGGCACTCTTGAGGTGGAATACCGAGCCGCTAGAGGCACATCCCGGATTCACCTCCTCTGTTGGGCGATGGGCTAGCCAAGCGGGGGCGCCTTAAATAAGCATATCATTTAAAGAAAGGAGTAGTGGAATACATTACTTCTTCCCTTAATACCCTTAGTTACATTTTTTAAAAAAACTTAAACCAAAAGTATTCATATTAGTTTGCATGATTATTAGGAATAACACATTCGAAAAGCCAACTATAAGTAGCTATTTCAAAAAACCGTAAGACTTCTCCAATTAAGCAGTTCATAATTTTTGGATCCAAATTCATTTTTAACATAAGAAAAGGTAATCTATCTTTAGCACTTCTCCTTAGAAGTAAACAAATTTAAATTCTTCGTTTGGCTAAAATTTTGTTTGATTTTGGCTCCAAATTGTGTGTAGTGCCAACAAGACGATGAGATGCGAGATTAACATGAGCGGAGTACTTAATAGCTATGCTCACGTTAACATGAGCGAAGTACTTGCAATGAATACTGTACATACTTCGAATTTGAGTATTAATGATTGACTCACGGTTGTTTATGTGATTTTATCGGCTAGTTGAGCTGTCAACCCGGTGATGTGTCTAAAATGACACAGTTAAGAGTGTATAATATGTGGAACAAACTCTCGTTGTGTATTCAGTTACTCCCGAAAACAAAACAAAAGACACGGTAACAAATCCTGCAAGGATCCATTGTGATTGTAACGATTGAAGGGTTCCATTATGAAAAACGAATCTGAAAGAACACCATGTCAAGCTATCATAGATTGCACAACTGCCAAAAGTTGCCAACTATAGAAGAAAATGAAGAGAAACAAAATTAAAGCGCCTCTAAATGGCTCCAGCAGACAACTGCAGACACACTTCAAATCTTGTTGAACGCCACAATGTCACAGCTCTGCACATACTCATTGATGGGCTCAACTGTGAGACGCTCTTCAATCATAGTGTCCACTGAAACAAGGTCATCGATGATGGTAAGCATGATCTGCAATTTCTTGATTCCATAACCAACGGGCACCAATTTTGCTGCAAAAGGAGAACAAATGACGTGATGAGTGGGAAAAAGATTATGGAGAGGAGAAATAACTGTTACTTATGGTAGTGCCAAATTGACAAATACGATTACAAAACTTAGACATGAATAGATAAGTAAACATACATGCACCCCAAAAGAGTCCTTCCATCTCAACACTGCGAACAGCCTCTTCCAACTTCTTCATGTCGGTCTCATCGTCCCAGGGCTTGACATCCATAAGAACAGATGATTTTCCGCCTGAAAAAGAAACAATACATAAGGATTGAACTCATTCACCGAAATAAAATGAAGAATAGATGTCAGTTCATCTTTAAACTTATTTTGATCACTTCATCAAACTTAATCACCTTTTGCACCTTTGCATTAAGTTACTAGTATACATATATGAAATAGAAGTCTCTCTCTGTTTACATACATCTATTAGTGTCTAGTACAAACAGTTAAAAGTTGGTAGATAGACTTCAAATCAACATACTCTCTTTCTTCTTAGTTGATGCTTTAGAAGATTCCCTTGCTTCCGCTGCCTTCTTTTCTTCCTCTGTCTCATCACCAAAGAGGTCAAGGTCATCATCGTCATCAGCTGCAGCAGCTTCCTGCATTTTACGTGGCATCTTATTAGTTCTCTAAAAGAAAAAAGCTCAATATACTCAACAAGTAGATTAGAGAAATACCTTAGCTGGAGCAGCTTCGACAGCAGCAGGGGCAGCTCCGCTAACTACTCTCACTCCAACAGATTTCCCGGGAAAGCTGCATAATATAACTCAACGTCACCATCATCGAATACAAAGTAACATATCCATCACAATTGATTCTAGAAGAATAATACAATAAATTAATGACAACATATAATCATATCTAGATCACAATCCAACATTAACTCAAAATACACAAAACTACTTCCCCAATCCAAAGATATTGTTTAAGCCGATGTTCACAATCAACCAAGTTTGTGCATTAGTTAACACACTTAACTTTGACTAAATCCAAATTAGCACCATAAAAAGAATGTCCAATTTGATCTTCAATGGTTTAATTCAACTAACTCTATGTATTAGTTAACACATTTAACTTTGACTTGAATCGACATTATCATATTAATAGTAAAATATGTGATAACAAAACTTGACAATAACTCGAACATCGGTACCTAGAGGCAAGCTGTGAGGACACGGCCTGGTACCACTTGCTAGCATTAGGATACAGATCCGATTTGGGTTCCTCCAAAACTGCACCAAACACCTTCACATCATCCTTTGTAAGCTTATCACTGCAAAAAGATTGAATCTTGATTAATCAAACTAAGAAAAGACAAAACCAAATGATTTGTGATTTGTAGTGAATATATAACAGCAAAATAATAAAACTACATTAAGAAATAAATTGATTTATAATTTGCAATGAATACATACGAGAAAAAAAATTAAAACTTTATTAATAAATAAATCAAAGGATGAATGATAATCTGTAATGCATACATAACAATAAAAATATTTGAAATTTATTCAAACAAAAAACATAACAAAGAAAAAGAAATAATTGGTACTCCCCCCTTTATAGTGAATACAACAAAAATATTGAAAATTGGTGAAAAGTGCAAGAATAAAAATTTAAAACTTGGTAATTTGTAATGTCTATATACCAGAAAACTATCAAAACTTCTATAAAAAATTCAAGAAATAAAAAATACTCCCTCCGTCCCTAAATGATTGTCACATTTGACTTTTGGTGGTCAATAAAACACGATTTAAAATACAAATATCTCTTATTCTAAATGCAAAAAAATTATAATAAGTTGATATTTCAAAAATATATATTGAGACGAATCTAACGAGGTCCCACAAGACTATATTATTTCTTTTCGTTTAGTGAGAATTCGTGATCAAATTTTGTTGTAATTGACCACAAAAGTCAAAATGTGACAATCTTTTAGGGACGGAGGGAGTAGTAAATAGTAAATTGAAGTGTATATACCAGCAAATGTATGATTTTCCAGAGAGGAATTGATCAAGAGCCTTGAGGCCAGATTCAGTGTGGAGATTTGAGAAGGTGACAGCCATTGAAATTGTTGACTTCTTTGATTTTGACTGCTTGAAAATAAGTCAAACAACCTGCGGCGGAAGGCAAAAGCAAGGGGAAGCTGAAGGGAGGGGGTGTAATAATAAGTGTGTGGTATTTATATGGGATGCTGTTTAGTGGAACCCTAGTACTATTGCTGACTTGAGGAGTGAACTAGTGCTAAAATAATGTTTTATAAAGAGTGAAATGACTATTTTACACTCATATTTAGAAGTATGATGTTTTATGAAACTTTATCCAAAAACAAAATAGTCATTTTACATTCTTAATTACACTACTTGTATAGTTCCCTACTATTACGATAACACAATAGTGTTTTTGGTATGAAGTTACTATTTTATCCCCAATGAAACTGTCTCACTTAGGGCCTGTTTGTTAAAACTGAATGTCTGAATCTGAAGTCTGAAGTCTGACAACAAGTGACTGAAAACTGAATGTCTGAATCTGAATGATAACTGAATCTGAATAATGAAATATTTAAGTGTTTGATAACAGTTCACGAAAAAAGACTTAATTTAAGTCGAATTTACAAAATTGCCCCATAGCATACTTCATTCATATATATAAATAACTAAACAAATAATTTGTATAAATATTATAATCTAAATTATAAAAACTATAAATATAATAATATGGTTCAATAAATATTAAAACTTTATACAAAATATTTAATATCATTCAATAAATTATAAAATTATAAAGAAGATAATTAATGTAGGTAAATAAATATTAAATATTTAATTAAAAGTTATAATATCTAAAATCCAAAAAGTAAAATAAACATAAACATGGCGTAACAAACAAAAAATTATGATTATTAGTCATATATATGTATCAACTGTCTCATCATCACTTCTTCATACACACATTATATCAAGATGTATAGTAGTTGGACTGTTCACCATTGGCAACATAAATCATTATCAACAATCACAATCGCAACTAATAAGCAAAATTGTACCCAAATCAATATGAAAATAATATTTTAACAATAATAGTAACAAAAAGATGCAAAAAAATTCAGTTTAAACCATAAGATAACATTATCATAATTAAAATAGAGAATTACATTGAAAATATATCACATCAAAAATAAATTGAATAGAGAAAAAGAAAAATATTATTAATCCGTTTGAAAGAATTTTCCTCCTCGATTGAAGTAGATAATTTGGGGAAGAAGTGTTGAAGAGAAAAGAAACATGTAATCGCTGAGGTTAGATTTGGGTAAATTGATTTTTTGAGAGAATTGTGGGATTCAGTCATTAAGAGGAGAAAAATAAGTAGCAAATTTTGACTTAAAATTTTGTTAAGGATTTCATTCAGGTCTGAATTTATTAAGTACTTAATTTTTTTTGTTAACAAACAGACTTATTGAAATAAGTATTTAATTAATTAATTTTAAGTACTTAATGGATTTAACAAACAGGCCCTTAGTCACTTGAGTGCATCCAAATAAAGAGGTGAAGAATAGAGATTTTACTCCAAGAAAGTATTATTCTAATCTACACTATATATAATTGGGAAAGGGGAATTAGTTATTTTGTAATGAACCTCCATGATCTATTAATTCCTTGATTGTAGGAATAATTTTAAATTCAAATTAGTTTAAAATGATTTTTATATAAATTAGTTTAAATATAAATTTAAATGTATACATTATTAACGATTATTTTTTTCACAATTATTAATTTTTTATTTAATAATTATTATTAAAATGCACAAGTATCGATTGTGCCCAAGATACTAGTGTTAGTAGCTACAATAATCATCTATGTTTACAAGATGTTTATAGCAAATCACATATATTTTTAATATACCGTTAAGTAAACACGTGGTGATTCCGAATTTGGGGGTACGAGATATCATATTTTATTTTTTAACTTCAAAATATATTTAATGACATGACGATCTACTCGTATTGAAAACTCACGCGTCCCTTAGCGTATTGTACTTAATGACATATTAACATAACTAGTGGTAAACTGAAATATTTTGATATATAAGTGATTGATAAGGGTGTTTTAGTAATTATTAATGTCATTATCCATTTTAATAAGAGCAAATGGCTTCATCAATCACTCAGGTTTGTTAAAAAATACTAGTCGATCACCTTAGTATGACTTTGTATACTCTCGAGCACTCATGTAGGGTATTATGTATACTTTTGGTCACTCAGGCGATTTTTTGGTACAACTCGTGGTTTTTCGAAATCTTTAATATCTTGGTAAGGGTATTTTAGTCATTCTCTCATAATTTTGTCATGGAAGTGTGGAGCGCTAATGAAAGTTAGTTGATGGAAGTTAAAAAATTATGGGAGAATGACTAAAATAGCCTTATACCAAAATGTTAAAAATTTCGAAAAATCAAGAGTTGTACCAAAAAAACACGTGAGTGACCAAAAGTATACATAATACCCAACATGAGTTCCGAAAGTATACAAAGCCATATTAAGGTGATCGACTGGTGTTTTTCAATAAACGTGAATGATCGATAAAGTCATTTACTCTTTTAACTATGGTAATCTTTTCACCATTAATCATCGTCCTCCTCCCATCCTCCTCCACCCTGTCTCTCTAACTCCTTTTTTCAACTAATAGCAAAATGTGTGAATTTCTTTTTTCAACTGGCCATTGTAAATTGTCTTATATATTTGAATCAAATATAAGTAGAAAGGGATTATTTTAGAGTTTATGAAAAAGAATACAAATTCAACAAGTTATTCAACATAAAAATTGTCATGTGCAACCCGCGTAATCATTTTTTGATAGTAAATAAATGTAAACTATGTTTTTGACAGAATTATAACCACAAATTGCATTATTTCACATAAACAACAACCTCCATCCAATTTCCCTTTTTATTCGTCTACATTGGCAAATACAACATCATTAACATAATTTCTATCTTTATTTCCTTTATTATTTCCCCTCTAGTTTATTATTTCTTACATATCTTGAGAAAGAAAGCATTTCTAATTGTATCATGGCTAGTCTTTTAACCGATGATCAAATCTCAGAGTTTAAGGAGGCCTTTAGCTTATTTGATAAAGATGGAGATGGTATATTTTTCAACATCATGATTAAATATATTTAGATTTCCTTATGTTTATTTATTACACATTGATATATGTCCTTGCCCTCGTTGTATCTAACCCGAGTTTGAATTAGGAAGTCTTCGATTTAATGTATGTTGTAGACAATATTATGCACATATTATGATTACACATTGATATATGTCAATCCGATCACTTAATAGTCTGGTGATATCTGACAAAAGTTTCACTTCGGTTGAATTTATATATTTTCCAGGTTCTATTACGACGAAGGAGCTTGGGACAGTTATGCGTTCGTTAGGACAAAATCCTACAGAGGCAGAACTACAAGACATGATCAATGAGGTGGACGCAGATGGAAATGGCACAATAGACTTCCCCGAGTTTCTAAATTTGATGGCGAAGAAAATGAAGGATGTGGATTCGGAAGAGGAGCTAAAAGAAGCTTTCCATGTTTTCGACAAGGACAGAAACGGATTCATCTCTGCTTCTGAGCTTCGACAAGTCATGGCAAATCTCGGGGAGAAGCTAACGGATGAGGAGGTCGATGAGATGGTTCGCGAAGCTGACATTGATGGTGATGGACAAATTAACTATGAAGAGTTTGTTAAAGTGATGATGGCCAAATGAGAATCTAAATTAAATAGCCTAAAACATCAAGTTTTTTCAAGAATGTGTTTTTTCTGTATTATATATGAATGTCCAGTTTTTCCCCTTGTATTGTAATTCACCTTATAGAAGAAGCATTCCTCTATGTATGATTATTCGCTTTAATTGTACCAAGCTCAAGTCGAGCCTTTGGGGAGCCTAACAGCTAGAGGCTTGATTGAGCTCGGGTATTTCCTTGCTGAGTTACAAATTACACAACTATGTAATTCATGTTTTTGGTTGATTAATATTAAGTTGGATTACAAAAGTACGTTAATACAACATATTCGAATTCTAGCAACCAAGATGTACATACTCTCTTTCTCTCATTATCTGTACAACAAGATATTTCGAATAAAAGTAAAAGAAAACACTGGGCGTAAAAACTCAAGCTATATAGGGTCCGAGTATTCTGTATACGTGTCCTATCGTCTATTCCTATATGGGCTATCTCAAGTGTTGGATTACCCTTGGTGACTTGTGATGGTAACTCGTATTTTCGTTATGAGGATGATCAACCTTTGCCTGTGATGTTGTCTTAGGTGCATTTGTTGTTTGATGTCGTTCCAGTGTGGTTAGAACCTCTGTCATGACCGGTCTACACTTGGGATCTATGTCGAGGCAGTGCAGGGCGAGGGCAGCAACAGATAAGGCACCTTTCTTGGAGTACTGACCCCCCAACCTTGTATCCATAATTCTCATAACTCGTCTACTGTCTCCAAGGAATGGTGTCGCCCACTCGACTAGTGTCTCTTCTGCAGCTCCTGCACTCTCATCACCGTTTACTCGTTTTCCTGACAACAGCTCTAATAACACAACTCCAAAGCTGTACACGTCGCTCTTTGGTGTCAAGCGGCCTAAATTGAAATGCAACACAAACTTAGGGTGGTTCCATGATGCAATGCAGATATAACTCTTTTTTCTTCGTTTTTGTAAATGCAGATATAACGATAATAGATCAACTATATCAAGATTTTGTATACAACATAGGCATATTTTCAGAACATGCTCGATTAGATTTTCCATATAGAACGGTCTAATTACATCGTATTTAGGATTCACATTGTTTCAGTATGCAAGAAATATACCTGATGCTACATATTCAGGAGCAGCATATCCCTGAGTACCTATAACTCTAGTGGAAACATGAGTTCTATCACCGCTCGGCCCATCTCTTGCTAAACCAAAATCAGCAAGCTTCGCATTGAAGTCCTAAATTTGAAGAAAATGGCATAAGTTAGCACGTCTAAGCCAAATGAAATTGTGAAACTGAACCCTGCATCAAGCGAGTATCCTGATCTTACCGAATCAAGTAATATGTTGGAGGCCTTAAGGTCACGATAGATCACATTAGTATCTAGACTGTGTAAGAATGACAATCCTCGAGCAACATCTAGCGCAATGTGCATCCTTGTACTCCAACTCAAAGGCTGTGATCCTTCTGCGCATATATAAGAACATGGAAAAGAGATTACAGCAAGAACAAAACACAAAATGAGTTTCCTTCACGAATCAAAGCAGAATAGGTTAACATTGTGATACTACTTCTTAAAATTACCAAAAGCAACTCCACATCCAATTATCGACATCATTATTCCAAATACAAGAACACATTACTGATTTAGGACCTAACGAACAAAGGCAATCGGAATTAAAAAAACACTGAAGTGAAGATTTACTTACTTCTAAAGAGGTGATTTTCCAAACATCCTTTTGTCATGAACTCATAAACCAAAAGCCTGTGCTCTGATTTGATGCAATAACCAATGAGTTTTACAAGATTCTCATGGTGAAGCTGACTCAGGTAGTTCACCTCTGCCTGCCAGAAACTAATATGAGTTTCGAGGATTTAATTGACACACATAACTCTGATTCGAATCAAAATTAATATCTCAATAGTATTGACATATTTTCTACCAAATACTACTCGATATATATAAGCTTGACCATTAGAAATCGAAACAGGACCATCCTTTTATAATGGATGGAGCAGTACCAGCCATTCTCGGTGACCTTGAAAGCCTTCTTTTTTCAGTTTCTTGACAGCAACAACGGTTCCCGTCCCCGGTTTAGCAGGACCAAGTGTAGTCTCTTCAATCCATCCTTTGAAAACAAACCCAAATCCCCCTTCTCCAAGAAGACTATCAGAACGAAAATTCCTAGTTGCAGTCTTGAGATCATTGAATGTAAATGCCTTAAGATGGCTACTAAAAGCAGATATATCAGCTATATCTTGCTTCTGATTGCTAGGAGGAGAAACCTTGGAATCTGCAGGAACATTAAAACAAACAGGAACGACTTGAAACGTGAGTGATGTCCGAAATCATTCTCCATTTCTATAATATCATCATTTGTATCTTCAATATCCATCTAAGACAACTAAAATCAAGAATGACCCAAAAGTCTAAAACTATAAACACTTCTTACCATAAAACTGGCTGGAAGAAACATGTGCAAGCTTAGAAGATGTCCCAAAACAAATGCCCATTTTGTTAGAAAATTTTACAAGAAAAAGAAAAAAGTATATAGAAGAATATGAAATATGAGTTTATAATATATATGTAGGAAAATAATTAGTATCAGTTGATAAACTATTAATAAACCTTTTTGTTTCTGTTTATAGAATGTGAAAAAAGGCATATCCAATTGCATGCAGACTGAGTCTTTGGTCAAAGATGGCCATCTAAATTCAATCATATACACTGAAGAGTGATAATGAAATGAGAAAAGTGTATGAGATGTGTTCAAATATTTAAATGGTGGATTGCAATAATGCAAATATTAACTAAGATGAGTTGTTATGATGGTTATACACACCAAAACAATACTCCATCCCTTTTAAAATAATTGACGTTCTAACATTATTTTTTTGTTCTAAAATAGTTATCGTTTTATTATTGAAAATTGTACTTTTATATTCTCAATAAACTTTTTGACTATTTTTTCTCTTGAAATTAGCAACAACCAATGATAAAGTTCTAAATAATTGTAGTTCTATTTTAGTGTGAGTTGTAGCATATGCAAACTTATAAACGAATATCATATTTAGACCTTGTTGAATTTCTATTCAAGCTTAGTTGATGCTATTGATATTATAAATCAAATCATAGTTGTGTAAATAAATCAATAATCAATCCAAATTTATTTATTTTAGAGATTGAAAAGGTAGTCTAAAATTTCTTTCAAAAATGAAGAAAATATTATATTTCACGTTCACACGTGATTTGCAGGCTATTGTGTCAGTCTAAGTTATATCCAATACACAAAGAGTGTCTACTGGATTATGGGGTTACACCTAACAATATTTTAACTAATACTTATTTTATTTTTTAACAAAGTTCAATTTTGATATATAAATATATATTTATAGTAGTTTATTTTCAAATTTGAACTTATTATTCGAACATTTATTTTACATAATTTTGATAAAAAATATATCAAATGCTAACGGTGTAATATATTTTACTATAAAATGCTAGCATTGTAATAGTATATTTTAGGGCAAATGGTCATAGCAATGACTTATGTTTACAAAAATATTTCTAGTTTCATCACTTATGCTTCAGAACGTTCTTGTCAATCACATGTATTTGAAAATATTCCAGTCCATCACATATTCTGTCAATATATCGTTAATAATATCTTCTGACACGTGACTTGTAATAAGGCTATATCGATAATTTTATTTAATATATTTTGTGAGACAAAACCAAAATAAAAATCTGAAATGACCCACCCCCAAGTAGGACACATTTTAAGACATAAGTAATTAACAAATACATTTTGTAACATAGGTGATGGACTGAAAATATTTTATAAATAAATGTGCTTGTTCCATTTACCCTAAAATACTACTATTTTTTTTTTTGATAAATATGATTTTATTAATAAGCAAAAATAGGTACAATCAATGTCTAATTCCTCGCAAAAAATATCAAGGCTAAAAACCAACTAATGTAAACATGACAATTAATCCTATTTCTAACAACAACAGGGTATATATAATATGCCCTGTTGCTCACCTTTCCATAAAAATGATCTGACCAACTTATCGATATTATTGATCACTATGTTGGTTAAATTATATGTTCATTATGTTAGTTAAATTATCACCCTTTAAAATAATAGTAATATACTAGTAATATATGTTCATTATGTTGGTTAAATTATATGTAAAATTCACTAATTTCTCATATTTAAAAATTAAAGTAAATAATTTTCATAGATGAAGGAAATATTATCATACTTTGTGAGTAATTTATTTTGCACTTCATGGAAATTTTCCTTTTCAACAAATAATCATATTGATTTGTCTAATAGTATTTCATTAACTTCCACATTAAATTTATAATAAAAGATTCATCTTATCAAATAGGATTATTATTTCATATGCTTATATATAAAACATACTACGTCTTTTAAATCGAAAACTGTTGAACATGATGACTTAAATAGGTGAATTCATTAACGAGATAACTGGAGAATAAACAAATGAAATAGTTAAAGAGCAAGAAAAAGAAGTAATGAGTGAACGATTTATTATCTATTAGAGTTCTTTCTTGCGGAATAAATAATTACAATATATATTAAATATGTAATTAATGTGACATATTCTTGAAGAAGAAGTAATAAATAAAGTACTCCTCATTAAAGTCTAAAAAGTGATATGACAATGGAGTTTAGACTTCTGGTATTAAAGCTAAAATTTGGTAATTCATACTAAATTGTTGTTAACCATTAGATCAATGTTTCTCCATGTATTTCTTATCCAATGGTCATAAACTGATATGGGTCTTTTAGTCATTATGCATCATATTAAATGCAAATTTAATCACTTATTTCATGCCTATAGATGGAATCAATTCACTAATTTCATGAGTATAAAACTTCTTTCCATTATTAACTCCTACTTTTTTGCATCAAAAATCATACTAATATTGGAGTTAATCGAATTGCCTAGTGGAAAAGGCTCCTGCTAGTGACCAAGAGGTTATGAGTTCGATACTCACCTCATCGCTAATTTACAAAAAAAAAATATCATACTAATATTATTTGTTATTTCTTTATCAAATCTAATTTTTCTTCTATTTTCAAATCTCTATCAACCTTGCCTCAAATGTACTCCCTAAAAAATAATGTCTTTCTAGACATTTCAATAATATCCAAAAAAAATGTCGTTTTACATAGAGTACCTCAAAAAAAATAATGATTACATCATATAGTTAAGTGATCATTGGATTATTAATGATTACTTTATAAGGGTATAGATGGAAAGTGTGAATGTAATGATTGTTTCTTAATTTGTGTGAAATGTCTAGAAAGACATTAATATCTTCACAAAACTACGTAATACATCTTCCACGGTTCATACATGTTTTTTCATTTTTTTTCTTTTGATAATTATTTGAAGGCCATGTTTATTCAATTACAATAATTTGGTTGAGCCAAAACAAACGAAAAATTAAATTCATCATTGTTATTTTGCTTTTGTTAAATGTAATGAAAATTTCAATTATTTCCAAATTAGTTTTGTTACAAATTTTTCTGTTGATTGATTGATTTTTTGTGTATTTATTAGTAGGTGGCGAACAAAGTTTTTTAAATATTGTCAATCTGCAAAAAAAAAAAAAATCACTAATTTTTATATAATGCTAGTTTGCAAATAGCAAGTATGTGTGCTTATATGAAAAATAAATTTTTGCCAATACGTGTTTTGATGGATAATATTAATATGCCACATAAATATATTTTCATGGATAATATTAATTTTTCATTAGCCTTTAGCAAATGACTAAAATGCCATTTAATATTAGTAGTACTAGAAAAAGTTTAGTACCCTAAGTCAGACTCCAGGACGATGAGATCAAACTCACACTCAAAAAAAGATTTTTCGAGTGATGGTGCGATCACTTTTTTCTTCACATTAACTCAAGATATTATGTAAATGAGCCTAAAAATGTAGATTAGGGTTCTTAGAATAGTGTATTTTGTAGTTTTATTCTAGGAATAATGTATACATTAATTCTATTCATATGGTGTTATGATCAACACATTTCAGATCATAGTTTGTATTTTGTTTCTCCATTAGAGTGAAGTTATTTGATGGCTTGGAGCATGTGGAGTAGTGTTAACACATTATTATGGAGATCATGTTTATTTTGGACTTTATTTCCTGAAGTTTACATAATTCTTTATCTAAAATTCGCATCTAGGAAGAATAAATTTTATTGTTGTTTGGGTACAATAATTATAAGCAAGGAGAATGATGTGGGAGAATAAGGAAAAATATAATTAAAAATGTTATTCTCCTCCATTCTCCCTCGATTTGGAGGATAGAAAAAATGAGGGAATGAGGGTAATATTTAGTTAATTCGCTTATAACAACAACAATTATTTGATTAAGATTATGAGCATTTGTCTTGAAAATTTCGTATGTTATTAGATTTCATGAACAGACCTCATTAAAAACATCATGGATGTTTAAGGCCTTACTCACGTTTTTCATGGAAACCTTATTGTAATTCATTAAGTCAACATGCTTACATTTGAAGTTCTTATATACATTTTTAAGTTTCCAAAAAATATTGTTTTTAGTATGAATATCAATTTAATCATATTAATTTTTATCATGTAAATTTTTAATAGAGTATTAGCAATTAAGAGTCAAAGTTGAGTAATTATTGTTGACAAGAAAGGTTTCCTTGTTAGTCAAAGATAGTATTGCGTTCTCATGATACATGTATTTTGACTTTATATAAATTTAATGGGGAGAAGACAATTTTATTAAATAATGGAGTAGAAGAAATACAGAAAGTCTAACTCCTACCTTTGAAAGAGCAATGATTCAATCAACGTGGGAATTACTAAATTAATCATCTCATTCTAAGATAACATTTTAATTTATTTTCAGTAATTAATAATTATATTAGACATGTTAACTAATATATGTATTTACTAAATTATCATATTAATGGTAAAAGAAAAAAATACTAAATTACATATTTTACAAATATTAAAATAGAAGATGTTGAAATATATATATATATATATATATATATATATATATATATATATCATAAATTTTTGAGAGAGTCAACTTATCAATGCTCAACATTCAGGAATAATATTAAAACTAAAGAGAGTATTAGTTTATTTGAAAATTGTTAAGCTATGCAAGACCGAAGTTGTCTTGGCGGCTGATTGCAAATGCCCCTCATTGATAGTAATATTGTTAATGAAAATTTGCCGATAACTCAATAGCGTAATGATATTTTTTTTATAAATAAACTAAATTATTTTTAATGAACTCTCCCTCACTTTCTTCCTTTAATGTTTTTCTTCTTCCTATTAAGTTTTCCTTCTTTTCTTTTTTTTTCTTTTTTTCTCCCTCGGGATTTTTTTGTTGTCATAATATATATAGAGTATTTTGTAATAATATATTTAGAAGGTTGAGAATATATGTTTTGGTGAAAGTAATTTTCATATTTTGAATTAATAGAAAAATTGAATGAAAGTACTCTAATATTCAAATCTTCAAAGATTAAAAAAATAATTGATTTTAAATTTAATTGAACGGATTATCTTTCATAAAAACGTGGGAAATACCTAGCTACGTAAGATGGCTGTTAATGGCTTAGGACTAAGGCAACTGCCACAATAATTTTCATTATTGTATTCAGCTTTGCATCACTTTCAGTATTACGTCCAAAGTCAAACATCATCCCTGAGCCGACAATATTAACCAATAACTTTTTCTTATTAATAAATTCGACAATTATTAAGTAATCTAGTGAGATCTTACCCTAACATTCATACAAGATATTATAACGGTGGAAACAAATTAGTTAAATATCAATACGAATTTTAGACGAAGAATTATGTAAAGTGTATGAAATAAAGAACATCAAGAATTGAACTTGATCCCCTAACAACATGTTAGGACTATTTCAGGGGATTCAAACCACAAATAATTCACTATAATGGGAAGAACAGATTACGGAAGATCAAACTATGATCACAGATGAATATGATTACTAACTTACACTATTCTTGGAATAAGATTATAAAATTCACTATTCCAAGATGCTAATCTATGTGTTTTGTCTCATCTCTATTGCTTCTAGATTGTATGAACAAGTCTCCTATTTATAGTTTATAAGGAAAACCTAAGACAACTATGAAAAAAGGCCCGAAATCCATATAAAAAACACCAAATTAAAAATCCTTGTTGGGAAAGTCAAGACTGGAACTTGATCAAGTACCGACCCAAATTCTGATCCCTCTCTTAGATGATTTCGGAACTTACCAAGTACCGACTCTGATCCCTCTAATAACGAATTTCGATTTTGTCATTCCAACCTAATAAACTAAAAAAATTCAAATCCTTCCCAACCTCGAGACAAATCGAAATTTAGAATAGCTATATTCAAATTGAACTAAAATTTCAAAGTTCAAAAAGCATATGCTCATCTACAACCCTACCTAGCTATATGACATATTAGTATATAAGTGGATACTTCTTTATCTATTTCTTGCTCCATAATGATAAGTATTTAGACGCATGGCTAGTAAGTCTTTGTTTGACGAAGTTAACGGTGGCCCCGGAATTCACAACAAACCAATGGCTTTCTAGAGACTACTGAAAAATGAAGCAATGCAGAATACAAAATGATCACAACTAAAGACCAAAAAAGTCAAAACAACACCAAAAGAAAGGGAAAGTGAATGAGGACCATGGTAGATTAAATTGATAAGAGGGCATGTAATACCTCGTCCCAGATCACCAGTCGAAACATTATTAGGTTTGATGGACTGACCTCATCAAGCACCACGAGTAATTCCAACACGTTTGTCCTCATTCGTATGTTCACCGATCACCAGTCGAAACATTATTAGGTTTGATGGACTGACCTCATCAAGCACCACGAGTAATTCCAACACTTTTGTCCTCATTCGTATGTTCACCGAAAAACTTCTCAGTGGATTATTGGAATTCTCATTAAATGAACTTCAGAAAAAAAAATGAATTTGATAGTACGAGGAACAACAACTAAATCACCCACTTTGGATCGAGACTTACAATTCATTTCTAAAAATGTTATTATAATGTTATTTTTTCTGATAAAATCATAATTTTCGAATGCCATCAGTCTCTATGTGGTGAGCTAATGTAGGTCAGTAGAAATTCTTTAAATTAATTATCGATATTACTATCACTCTTTAATGGTGTTCTTGTTTTGGGCATAATCAAGGAGGATTTAATATTTTATCGTGTTTGGAAACTTAAATAAATTATTACCACTAATTCACCCCGTTACCCCTCATCTCCCTCAAATTAAATCTTTAAGCATGTAAGTTCAAGCTCTTAAACAAGATATCATCTCATCCTAGTATTATCGTCGCATCGTGTATGCCACATAGTTTAGATTCTCATCTCCTGATTCACTTATGAGGTTACATAAAATTTCAATTCAACTCATTACAATCATCACAAGAAACTGTCGCAATTGGCAAATAAAAAGGAATGCCTGAAGACAATGGAAATAGAACATCATGGGAAAAAAAGAACAAGAACACCATCATCACTACTACAACCTGGAACATAAAGATCACACTTCTAAGCATCAGTATAATTACACGACTAAGAGACTATTAACTTCATTGAGAACTTTTGTCACCGGGTCCATTGAGCACGAGCTGAAAATTTTAAAACCACAAACTATATGTAAGCAAATAATGCGATTTGCATGTAGATTATGGTAAAAATTAGTATGAGCACACGAACTTACATTGCAGTCAAATGCAAACCTTCTGCCCAACATGATCGCTGCATTTCGCTCGCGCTCTGACTCAAATGCTAATACGAAGTTTAATCCACCCTTCGCTTGCCAAAATGCTGCCTGGGCCGCAGCATTGCCACCACCTCTAACTCCACAAAACTGCTCATGAGAAACATTAAGTCGATTCAAATACAGTTTCTTGCATTTGATAGTACGTAGATATATGGCCTTCAAGATCAGATAATATGGAAGGATAAACAAATCGGATTATGCTAAACACAGTCCAAACAAAAGACAAATGTTCATCACGTGGAATGTGTTCTAGGACGGCAATACTGTACCTGCATTGATGTGGAATAGAACTCTTTGGCCACCGTTGTCTTCCCTCTGCAGAGTTTCACTCTCATCTTTCCCACATGCAGTACATGTATAGACTCTGACAGATAATCTGCTCCATTCATTTGGGCTATAACTACCTGAAATCAGGCAATATAATTATTTTGTTGAATCAGAGAGGCATTTTATAACAAGTCGCATGGGCAACTGATAACACATATAGAGAACTGTTATCTAGAAAGAATTAAGACCTGGTAAGTACATCAACTTGAAATTAGGAAATTTATGATGACAGGAGACAGGATTTGTTCTCATTTTCAAAAGCTGACGAGAATATAACTCGAAGACATATAGTGAATACTGGCAAATCAAGCTACCATGGATCATATAAGATCTTTATCAAGCAAACAGGGAAAGAGATGGAAAATTGGACATATCTCATAGTCCCCTTCCCCCACACCCCTAGTTAAAGAGGGCTAAAGATTGAGACGATGTGTACATTAACTATTGAACTTGTCAGATAGACCATAAAACTTCACACGATCACATGCAAGATACTTTGATTCAATGTGGTCAGTCAAACTAGCAGATATGTTTACTTCAAATATATATACACAATGAACTTGTAACCTATGTAACAAAGTTTTCTGCCATGAGATGGGGAACATACTTTAAATTCAACGTCATGCCTTCGAACCAATGCTTCAACATAATTGCCCAATCCAGGAGCTGGTCAGGAAATTTAGAATCAGTTGTGTAATATTCAACATATTTGCAGAATTTCTGAAAGTCACTAGAAGTCTTAAAAATCGTAAATTGAATTGCACCAAGGCATATTGAGATTCAGTAAATTCACAAAAGTCAAGCAAGCAAGAAAGAGATCAGACCTGGATCAATTGAGCCTGTGGTTGATACTGAGACTGCCTGATCATCTAATATAACATCAGCTTGCAAAATTCTGCCAACATCAGAAGGGTCTGGAGCATAAACAGCTTTAGTAGCACCTGCAGCATCACTTCATTCAGCATTAGCATATTTATAGTAAAATACCAACATATATGCAGTATTTGATTTTTGAGGTTTCCAAATTGTACCTACAATAAGCTCCTTTTTTCCACTTTCAGGTGATGTACGATACCACTGGATTGAGCATTCAGATAGATCTGGCGCTTCCTCAGAACAATGACATATTTGTAATGTTGAACCCAAAGCCTCTGTCCCATCGATATCATATTTCACTTCTCTTTCGCTTCGTTTGCTTACTGCGAGCTATGAATAAATCAAATAAACCGAATGATTACTCTTTGCCTCATTGGTTTACCATGGTGATGTTTGCCTCATTGGTTTAGAACACCAACCTGTTTCTGTAGTTGAAGGGAATGCTTTGATTTCTCCTCAAGTTGAGCTCTCAATGCACGAAGCTCATGTTCCATATCCATGACCTGCAAAAACAATACATGGTTTAACAATAATACTTCAACAGTAAATCTGGTGTAACATACGAAACAAACAGACTCAATCGGTTGTGCATTTCTATGCCTTCAACACTAAATTTGGTGCCATAAATATACAATCTTCGACATTATTCTAGGCAGGCAGTGATGAAGATAACACACGGAGAAAGAGCCATGATGTAAGATCTCCCAAAATTATTTTATTCTAGAGTTATGGTATTTGGTTGCTTCAAAAACATTTTGTGTATGGATAATATGCTCAAGTGGCCACTTACAAATCACTTAACTATGGGTTTAAAATAAAAAAAATATTGTTTCTGAAAAATTATATCAAAACTAACAAGTAACTCTTTCGAACAGATTTTGGTTGTTTAACATTATAGAAATGGGCAGCTAGAAGTCCACTAAAACTTAATCGATCAACCTAAAAAGAACATATTATAAAACTTAGGTACAACAGAATACACTCCAGGAAAAATCACTATTCACAGTAAAAAGCAATATGGGTGCGCCTTAATTAAAATATATGAAAAAAAAACTCTTCGATAAATAAATTCCCCTGTAACAAGCTTCTTGGTCCCTACTATGAACGCTCATTTGGTTTCACTAAATATATGAATAATTAAATCATCGGAAATAAGACTAATCAAGGAGGTAATCCTCGTGTTACGGCCTAAGGAGATCCTTATGATGGGGTTTCGGGCCCAAAAGATGATTAACGAACTATGAACTTCCAAATAAACTTTACTTAAATCGTAACTTAATAAAATAGGCTCATTCTTAACTTAGATCATATTTCCCCCATTTTACCTTTGTTCAAAAAACAACTGTTCAAAATTAAATGAGTGGGTCAGTATAAGATAGAATAAACGGTAAATACACCCAGGTCAATAATTCACATTAAACCTTATTTAATATCAAACAGAAATGACTTAGAATTATTTCCATTAGCAAGGCAATAAGTAAAACTCAGAATAACAATGTCCAAAAATAAATTCCACATTGATACATGGTCTTTGTAACAGTAACATGCTTTAATGAAGCGACTTCAGATAGCTTATATGAACGAAGTACCTTACTGGGCTGATGCAGCATTTTTATTCGCCTTGCTTCTTGGACCTCTTTCATCAGTTCATCAGTGTCCTGATTATTCATGGAGAACAGTCTTGTTAGTAGATTACAACAACCGGCGGGGAGCACCTCAGTATACGATCACGCGCAGTAACTGGGAGTCCTATTACACCTAAGGCCAACTTCAATTCACCAAACCAAGGTTCACCAGAACAAGGGCGACCCGTGAAAATACATCGGTTTCTGACTCGGAGAATGTTTAACCGATCCATTTCGGATCGTCTAATTAGCCTCAAGGGTAGATTAGGAGGCGAGCCAAGAAAGCTTGTTCTATTTTATAGGAGATCTACCGGCAGCTAGTAATCTGGAGGGCACGAGGATTATCAAGATTATGCAAGATGAACCACTAGATTATGGTCCCATCATCTGAGATTAAAACTAGAATCAACTAACATCTCAAATGAAACTACATAGTTAAATAAAGATTTCAGGGTTGATAAAATAGTACTGAAGTGCTTTACAGTAATTATATGCTACTTCCTTAAAGAGTGGCATCTATATAAGCACCCCAAAAAATTACTTGAAAGAACTTAATGAACATAAGGTAGGCAGAAGACCTCGTTGTTTCTAACTAAATGCCTGATGGTACAACATTTGGAGCAAACACATTCAGCAAAAAGTTAATACTAATGCTATTTGACTTGTTACCAAGAAAGACATATGTAACCAAAATAAAACTAAAGTTTGTTGTGTCTAACTGAACCTGCTTTCCAGTACCCCTGGACATTCGTTCATGTTCTTCAAGAGCTTCTTCAACTCTCTGAACAGCTGATCTGGCTTTCTCGATTTCAGCCCTTGCGAAAGCCCTTTCTTCATCAACCAGTTTTTTGGCATCTTCTGAAGCCTGAAAATGGAGTTTAAAAAAATATTAACTACAACAAACCCCTAATGAGCCTACAAAATTTATTCCTTTAATTTTACATTGGGACGGGGAAAGTTTTTATGGATGCGTAAGCACCATTATATGAACATAAAGGCGATGCATAATATGGAATTACACATATCAATTTAATCATATAAACTAGAATAAACGGAGAGGTGAACAAAAATAACAATTGAACATATCAAGACATTTCTCAGATGTGTGACTAAGCAGAAGCCTGCACTTCGATGCTCAAATAGGAAAATGGGCGGAATAAAGAGGGAATGATAACAATGTCATCATGCATGTGATTGCAAATCATATAACGCTTGCACTTTGATATCAGAAAAGAAAAATTATCTGACTTGTCGAATGAAGTAGACAATTTTCTAATGTCAATATAGTAGGTAATGCAATGACAGCTCCAAAATTTGAATCCAAAGTTATCCACTTAATTGATTACTTATGGTGAGTGTCGGATTGAATACCCACTCGTTTCAACAATAATGCAACGAGAGCTCCAAATAAGTTTCTTATATTTATAGTTTGCTTTTAGAAGCATCTTATATTTGAACCCAAAGTTATCCAATTAATTGATACCTATGGTGCATTTGGATCGGGGTGAATCTAGACAAGGGTAGACATTTAAAATTAGGGGAATGTAGGTATAACTATTATAATTTTTTTTGGACACCATTACTTTTCACTAGGTGGAACAATATAATTAATAACTTGAAAAATGTTATTCAAAGATTATAAACGATTGAACTGACATTAATATTTATTTCTACACAAAACGTCCTGTTGAGATTGTTTTGTTTGCAAATTAGATGTGATTGGAATAAAAACATTAGCAAAACATATATATGTTCAACAAAAAATCAATATAAGAAACATATAAAACTACATAAAAATACTAATAAAAATATTGCGACTTATAATTATAAACTGCATAAAAATATTAATAAATCTAGAAGACAGAGTTAAATGACTAAAATTTTTTGTCGTGGTAAGTTATTCATTGAATTCTGTTGTTTTGTTTGTTGAGTGATATTTATCACAATTTTCTTCTGTTAGACTTATCACAATTTGCCAAAAAACATAATGAGTAGCAAAAAAACTGCATATTGTGAAGAACAAATGAGAAAAGATTATTTTCCTCAATATAACGGCAAGCAGAGGCGGGTGCAAGAGTTGTGTATTTCTCTTTTTTAAATGTTTGTTATATAAAGAGGTGTGTATTTTTTTGGAGGGAAATCATATTGATGGGTGTTTTTAGTCTAAAATAATAATAATGAGATTATTAATTGATTAATCTAGCATTACCCGTCGATTTGAGGGTTAATGAGGGTCCAGGAAATGTAAGAAGCTATGTAGTGAAATATTGAAATTCAAACAACCAAAAAAGTTACTAAACACCAATTTAACTACTGAAATTATGCGTTGAATGTCGGGCTACATCATCTCAGATAATCGTACAGTCAAGAAGAAAAAGGCATACAACTAATGAATTAATAACAAGATCACTGAAATCACCTGCTTCAGAAAAGCAGCAAGCTTTTTCACTTCTGCCTTCTCTTGGATCAGCTCGCCCTCCCTCTGTGTCAATTGAACTGCTAAAGCTTCAACCTAACAGGAAGCAAAGAGAAAGCATCAGAAGTCAAGCGGTTTCTATTGCAATCAGTACCTAAAGCGTATAGGTTGCTATAGATTATAGTTAAAGTTATCCAAAGCATTGGGTAGGTTGTAATGTAAAGGGAACGTGCGCTTGTGTAAGTTTAATCACAATTGGGTGAAAGATCACTTAAGCAACCACAAACCCTTCAAACACAGGATAAGTGTTTTCATAGTAGGAATATTCTTATCACCCATGGTAAAACTATCAGAGCTCACATGATAAATAGCCATCTTCTAACACGTGTATATAAGAGTTGAAACATTCAATGAGAGGAAAGAAACAAGATTCAGTTCTTGAAGGAGAGGAAAGAAATATAAGAGAGATTACACGACTAACCATAGTAATAGCTTCTTCCACATCATCCGTGTTTTTGCCAGCAACCCGACCTCGTAGCGACTCCAGTGCATCTCTGAGCTTCTTCAGAAGTACATGCTTCTCTAATGAAGATGCATCCTGGAGTCTTGCCTGAAGATGGATAATATATTCCCATTAACAGCGGAAGAACTCTCCCTTAAAAATTATAAGGTCTCGTACAGACTAGAGAAGGCTGCAATGGTATAAGAAATAAGAGTTCTAATTTAAGCCTCTAGCATATTTACATACTATATGAGTGTCAACACACAGTTGTCTTTTAGGGAAAAGGGCAATCACGACAACAAGTGCTAGTTGGTTGACCAAATTTTAACAATGCTTCTAATTTGACATCAGTTAGAGTCTTCGAGCAAACAGACCTCATCAGACAACTTGGCAGCAGCAGCGAGACCTTTCTCAAACTTGTTAGCAAGATCACGCACTGAAAGACGCTTTTGCTGCTCCAACAATTGTGCAGTCTCTTTAGCAACCACCTCTTTCATTGTCATGGACTTCAGGTCCTCCTTGACCTCCACAATCTGATTATTATCTCCAATTTTATAATTTGGGAATCTACTAGTAGCAAAAACTACATCAGCTGAAACAGGAGGAACTGCATCTCTTTGCACCGTACCACCAATGTCACGGGTCACCCTTGTCATTATTTTGAGTATCTGCACCATATTCACCGAAATCCATCACAAAGCTTGAAACGTATAAATAAATTTTCCATCCAATGGACCCTTTAATCTAGACCTGACCTTTCTTGAAACCCACTTGTCATAGTGTCATTGTCTATCATTTAAATCATATAATAACTAAATGAACATAAGTAATTGCAGACTTCATGAAAGGAACCAATGCAAAAAGTATTACATACACACCAAAAGAATGTCTAGATTCAAACTTAACACACTTTGTGTCTTAATTGACACATACAACATTGATTTGAATCAAAACTAAATGTTAATAGTAAAATACGTCGAAAAATACTATCTTTCGATATATTATTCACCGAATATCATACAACATAAACAAAAATACACAAAGCCAACCAACAAAATTTAAAACCATACAATATTTTACACATGGGTGGATTAGCATTTAAAGCTTCTTCAATTACATTACACTAATAACTCATATACCAAACATCATCCCAAGTATGTTGTCAAGAACATAAAGCATTAAAGAAACCTAATTTGGTAAATGGGTTTGTCTTTATGCTTAAAAAAACACAAATATATAAACAAAATTCCAACACAAATCAAATCAAATCAAGTCAACCAAATTCAAGAAACAAGAAACACATAAAAAACTATTAAAGCTTTGAACAAATGGAAGAAAAAGGAAGATTAATTGAAAAATAAAGTGAAGCTAGTAGTAGAATAATAGCAACAGTGTGGATAACAAGAGGGAAAACTTTAATTTACCTTTAGACCATGAAAAAACAATATGTGGAGTAGAAAAATATGAATAACCCAAATTCTTGGTTTGAAAATAAATAAATGTGGGTTTGGATTAGTTGGATGATTTAGCAGATAGAGAGGTGGTGTTTGTCGAGATCATTGTTTCTTTTGTTTGTGCGTATGTCTGAGTGAGGGGTAGGGGTGGGGATGGGGGTAAGGGTAGGGGTAGGGGGGTGTAGTTTTGCTTTTTGGAAAGCAAAGTGGAAACAGAGGTTAATTGCTCTCTTTCCATATTTGAACCAAAAATTCGTTTCACGGCATATGTTAAGGAGTAAAGAATATATTTATAAATCTTTTTATTATAATTTTAATATATAAATATTGTATCAAATATTTTTCTTCATTAATATATTAGCTTGTAATCTAATAGACTGAATAACTATTTATATTAATACGGAGAGAGAATAATTTATATATTTATATTAAGCCGAAATATCATTTGGGAGTGTACATATGCTAAATAGTGGGGGTAGTAATATTTGATAGGGATATGAAAGGAAATTTTGACTAAAATATGATATTAAAATTGTGGAATTACAAGTTTTCAAAATGATTTTTTTTTTTAATTTAGACTGGCAACTAAAATGAAGTATAAGGAAGATATTTCTATACTATTTTGGATTTTCTTAATTGTTATATTAGTTATCTATATTTTGATTAGTTTGTGAGGCATGCCCAATGAAGGTGAGAATAGATTTATAAATTTATGAGATCTATTATTTAATTTTTACAACAAATAAAACTTATTATTAATAAAGGTAATCAAGTTGGTAAAGTTTATCCATGAAGATATGAGTTGGACAAATGAATAGTGACTAGAAAATCCCTTAAAAAGGGTTAATAAAAACGGTTTTTCTAAAATGTGCCCTTAGGGCACAGGTTAAGATGTTAATAACATAAAGTATTTGATTAAAATTTGAATTTGAAACTGATCTGGAATATTTTTATCACATATGTTGCCATATATGCTTACAATTATTATATTTTATTTCCATCTCATGATCTTAACCTGTGCCCTAAGGACACATTTTAGAAAAACCGTAATAAAAATACTCCCTAGACTAGTATAATTGAATCAATTAACCTAGATGAATACATAAATATAATTCAAAATATGATTAAGCTTCAAAATTTAAATATCAATTAACCTTAATTCATGTTATTAAGTCATTGGTGCTAAAATATCTTAGTTAGATACATACTTTAAACAATAATAAAATATGTTATCTCTTCATAAGATTAATAATGTTGACTCAAATTGTATTAGCTTGGCCAAACAATAATTTATTTGTTAGGTTGGCAGATGAATTAGGAAAAAATAAGAACTTTAAGTTGTTTATATATGATTCCTTCAACAACTCTAGCTCGATTTTGTTTCCCTCTGGATATGTTATGATTAAAGGTAGTGCCATCATCATTTTATGGTTGTTGAAGAGTATTCCTTACTTTTCGATGTGAAAAAATAATGACAAAATATTTTTATATTTGAAATATAACCAGACTTTATATCATATATTTGAATTTTTCCGAAAGAAAATGGATATTTTTTTTCTAATATTATTCGTACTATAAAGAATAAAGTGATCCATTTTAGCGTGCGCACATTCTTCTACATCGTACTTATAGACTTCTACATCTGTGGACAAATGGGCTAGATGACCGGACTCGTGGGCTCAATGCGTTGTTTACTGTTTGCACGGTCGTAACGAGTGGCAAAATTTGTAATTTGTGATCTTTGTGGAGGATGATTTTAACGTCTTCCTTTTGACGTGTTGGTATGAGCCATCCCCATTATTGATAACCCCTATCTCCTACAAAATATTGTCCTTTTTTCTTGTTTGTTAGGGGCATGCATTCTCACCATTGATTCGCCTATTTCGTACATCTCGTTTGATCCGGATCGTGCTTTCTTTATATGTGACTATTTCCTATTGCAATCGTACTTCCTACTATTCTAAAAAATATTGCATACATTTATTGCGTTTGCGAGGTGTGCCATTATGATGGGTTGGGAGCTTCGGTGTTAACCTCGACCGTTGATCTTGGCTGCTGTTATCTGTATTAATAGCTACTTCATTTATTTCCAGGTTACACCCAACTTCGAATTGAATCCAAGAGCCAACGCTTTCCCAATGTCCGACTATTACACATAAGTAAATAATAAAAGCCACAAAGGTTTTTATATCATTGGGACATAACAACCATACAACTTAATTAAGAATATATGGGAATCTCCTAACACAACTAACTTATCCTCTCGATATTTTTCTCACAAGACACTATGCTAATTTATGATTTTCCTTTTCGATATTATATCAAGACATGAGAATTCCCTTTATATGTTGGTATAAGTCGGTTTAAATAAGAGGATTATGGTAAGAACCCTCGTCATTAATGCATGATCTTCCCTTTGGCCAGAATCCTCTCGATATTTCTTTCACAAGACACGATTCTAATTTATGCTTTGTGTTCTCGGTAACTTCAAGCAATGTGAGCACTCCCTTTATATGTTAGTATAGGTTGGTTGAAATAGGTAAGAGTCCTCGTCATTAACGCACGTTCTCGGTAAGTAGTGCAGTGGAATAAAAATGAGTGATTGAAATCCAACGTCCCTAAGATAATCCACACCAACAAAAGCTTCAAATATCCAGGTTATAACTTTAGAACTTTTTCTAAATGTGACAGTAAACTGGAGAAAGAAATGTTTACAATGTATGTAGAAATAGCAGACTTATGCCAACGAAGGAACTTTGGACGGCAAGAGCTCCCAACCACCAAACAACATCATCTTCTTCCATAAGCTCACACCGTTCATTTCAACGTCACTACTATTTCTACATACATTGTACCATTTAAAATTAACCTAGGTTAGGTGAATGTAGATGAATGTAGGTGATTCCATTATAGTCATGTTTAGATATCATTATCCTTCACTAGGTCTAGGTGAAACAATAAAATTAATAACTTGAACAATATTTTATACTAACGGGTAGTTCAAACATTCTAATAGAATATTTTTTGAATCGATATTTGATATCCAAACAAAAATTATAATAATCTCCCCTACATTCACCTATATTCACCCAATCCAAATTTACCTAAATATTTCTTTTCTTGTTGTTGGAATTAAATATGGGTTTGCTCTTTTTTAGCAACTTATTTTCATGATTTTGGTCAAATTAGTACACTAATTTTTAGCATACATTTTCCTTATTTTGGACAATTTTTGTTATTGATTAGTTAAGTATTAATGGTGGTACAATGTACGTAGGAATAGTAGTGACGTTGAAATGAACGACATGAGCTTATGAAAGAAGATAATGTTAGGTGGTTGGAAGTTCTTGCCGTCCAACTAAAAATCTCTCACTACGGCCAAACTTATTGAAGAAGATGGGCCTAAAACAAATGATGTGTTAACAAAAATTGTCCATTTAATGAAGAAAACTGAATTACTTGGTATTATGTACTTTAGTGATGGAAATAGTTGGAAAGTAACTTTTGGGTGATTTAAGTGACACATAAATGAAACTCGAGTGATTCTTTTCATAAATTTGTTTAAACTTTTTTTAATGGTTAGTTAATTTATATAAACTTTTTTGTTGTTATATCAATTTGTTGAAAATTTGTGAATTTTTCATCAAGGATTATAGGTGAAAATTGATTGTGTAATTTCTATGATTTTTCATTATTGTTTTCCTGATCAATCTATTCTGAATTAGGGAATTTGTTAAAGTTTAATTTTTATAATTGTTTAAATAATAGCATCTTTTTATGAAAACAAAAATGTTTATCAAAATCAAAGTCAGGATAAGGGTCGGGGCAGTAGTGGTCAAGTGGGGTGGTAGTAGGGGGCGTTTTTGTATTTTCACAACGAGGTGTGAGTTACTCCACGTATTGCTTGGCGTAAAACGGATAGTGGATTTTTTTCTGTTATTTAAGCAGATAAAAAAGTACTCCCTCTATTTCAGAACGGATGAAGTTTTCGTTTTTACATGCCCAACTTTAACCGTCAATTACTTATTATTATTTTATTCAACAAATATAAATAAAATATCGGTAAATTATATTGAAGAATATTTTCAAAAAAGTGATTTTCTTGTAATTTTTATATTGTCAGTAATTAATTATTGCTAACAAAATTAGACATAGAAAAACGAGAAAATATTGTATTTTGAAATAGATGTAGTATATGTTATTTTTCACATCATTTCATTTTCATTTACCTTGTGGTATCTATCAAAAGACTTCGAAAACCTTACGAATTTTCGAACCATATCCAATTTCGATTACTTCGATTCGTCTAACTCGAACCGAATCCAATATTCGCATCTCTCCACCGGAAACCGAGCCCTTCCGAACTTGAAAAAAATTGGAATAGTTGACAACCACTAGTCCACTATACGGTTGCAATAAACAAAACGAACGCACCACCACTCTGAAATGAATAAATGATCAACTAAACACGACGTCGTTTTATCTTCAGGTAATAATGATAATTCGTACTTAAAATTGATTAGTTGGTTTACATAAAAATTGAATCTTTATTGTTGTCTGAGTTTTCAATTATGATTGTTGACTATTTAATTTCTGAACTTCATTATCGTAATATTTGTAGTGTACTTTACTGTTAATATGATAATTTTTGATTTTAATCGAAGTTACGAGTGTCAATTAAGACCAGGAAGTTCAATAATTTTTATCGTCGAAAACAAACTGGAAAATTTATATTAGTTAGTAGGTTGTTAATGTGTTTTGTGGGAAAGATTACTCATTTGTTGAATGAGCATGGATAAAAAATTCTTGAATCTAGTGAATATTTCTTTATATTGCTTAGTGAAGTGGTTTTGTTTTGTTTTTGATCTAATAAACCATGAATTTATCAAATTCTACCTCATTATGTAGATTTCAGGTGCCAACAATGGAAACTGTTGCAGCTTCACACGCTATATCTCCTGTTATCGGAAGAGCGAATGTGGTACACGCGAACTGCTAGAAAATGTATTGTGAGATGTTCTTGCCTTGTATTGTGTGTAATCTTTGTTCAATTTCTGTTAGCTAATCTGGTTGGGCATCAATGAAACTATGATATCATTATATGCGTAGAAATGCTAGAAATTTTATATCTAGTTAATGTCTTGAACACTCAGAGTTTATCTTGAATCTGCTCCTTAATGGTTCCAGTGAGTTTAAAATCTAGCGCAACTATATGTTACC
Source organism: Echium plantagineum (assembly GCA_003412495.2). Classification (NCBI taxonomy): domain Eukaryota; kingdom Viridiplantae; phylum Streptophyta; class Magnoliopsida; order Boraginales; family Boraginaceae; genus Echium; species Echium plantagineum. The sequence continues at coordinate 27,043,521 of CM016565.1, forward strand.
ATATTTGTAATGGGTTAGAAGACATTTATGTAACTTGAAAATCAAGTTCGATTTGGTTATATAGTTGACCATCAAGTTCGGATACTTAACCATCAAGTATCTACGTGTCCATGATACATTGTAGAGTTTCTTAAGAGAAACACCAAACAAATATTTTTCTCGTGATTTTATCTTGCTTTTGAGTTAGTTGGGAAAGAAAATATTCCTTTCTTGAATTTATTTGCGTTAAGCCAAAGAGCCAAGTTACCATTTGACGGTGCCGCTCTTGGCTAATTGATTTTCGACAATAACCTTGTGGCCTACCATCTATTTATTCAACATTTCACCTCATAATTCATGCCTAACTTGAATCCAACACTTAAAAAAATGCTTCTCCTCTTTTTCATCAGCTGCTTATCTTTCATCATCTGTTACAAGTTTATCCAGCTTAAGCATTTTCTCCGTTGGACTAGTGAGATGAGATTCGTCTCACTTTTTTTCTGGAAAGATTTACCTATATTAACCATCACAAGGTTCATCAACACTAGTCTTTCATCTAGTATTTTTTCTGCCCCATTTAAATTGTCATTTACGAACGAGTCTCTTAGCTCAAAAGTAGTGAATTGTCCCGATTTTGAAGGCGATGATTGTTACCATCGCCTACATAGTAGTAGTGGTTGTTCCAACGCTCCAACTATGGATCTTTTAGACTTGCCTGATTTGGTATTGGAATGCATTCTTGAGAGGCTCCCAATGGAGGGGCTTCGTAGTATGGCTAGTGTGTGTTGCTCAATGCAGGAGAGATGTATGAGTCATATGAAGCAGAAGTGGGAGAAAGTTGCTGGTCCTGGCGCGTACAAAAGTTGGCAGTTCAACATTTTGTTAGACAAAAAATTAAGGTTTTCAAATCAAGCTAAACTAAAACGCTTAATAAATTGGTTGGTCAAATTATGGCCAGTTTCTCTAGTTAGATCCAGTTGTCATGGGAGCAATAGTATGATGATGATTAATTATAATTCAATGTATTCAGACATGTCTTGGTATCTTGCTTTAGAGCGTGGAAACTTTTGGTTCCATGCTCAGGTCTACAACATAAAGGTAATTGGTCAGTGTGCAGGTTATGTGTTGCATTCATTTCGAGCCTATAGAAGTATTAATTTATAGTCTAGCAGTAAACAATTGAAGATGTTCATTATAGAAGTACTAATTCATAGTCTGGGCAGTAAAAAATCGAAGATGTTCATTCTTTTCCATGGTTCATTGCAGAATGGGAAGTTTGGATTTATATTATCTTGCGATGATGCTGACCTATGTTATGATGGCAAGACTGATACTTTCCAAGTTAGGTATGTTTTCATGTTCCATTTGGTACTCTTCAATATATCAATGGGTTTCCATTAGAGTGTTGGTTCATTTGTCGTAGCATTAACGAATTCGCGTTGAATGGAATTTCGATGTAATTTTGGCACTCATGTTCTTTGTGAACAGTTATCCACCTCATAGAATCATAAAATCTTCCAGAGAGGAAAGTGTGACATGGGATAGAGTAAGATCAGCCCGTACTGATGATTCTTCACATTGTATTCACAATTCTGATTGTTTAAATGAATTGCGCCCTGGCGATCACATTGAAATTCAATGGAGGAAAATGACCCTATATCCATATGGTTAGTTTTTTCTCCTCTTACCTATCCAAAATATTTTCTTTTCAAACTCCCATAAATGGTCTGACAAATGTATCCTTTAATGTAATATTTAATCAGTTTTATATGTGAAGTTGTTAAAGCTTAAATCCACTTGTCTGTGTTGTATTTCATAGTGTATCAGATAGGTGTTGATTACTCTAGAAAGGTCCTTTCAGCTTGTTTAATATACTTAATGTGAGCCTTGATTATTTTGGTCTACTTAGGATGTGAATTGTAGTTTGCCATTTCTTTAATAGGTCGAATTTGTCATGAGTAGATTTTGAAACACATCCCTCACTGTGGTTTCCTTCGATTTATTTCCTTGTCTTAAACATGACAACAAATCTTGCATTCCTTTGTTTCACAGTGTGGCGGTATGGCATTGTTGGTCATTTGGAATTATGTAACGGTAATGGAATTGATTGCCTGTGTGCTGAAAGTGGTAAGAAGATCACCCTTTCTTCTTGAATTTTCTGAGAATTTTTCCTTCTGTGTAGTTAAACATCAAAACTAAAGTTATTAACGTTTATGAATTTATTTGTAATGAACACTTGAATGTGAATAAGATGGAAAACAAACCTTTTGTTCATGTTGGCACTACTGATCTCCATTTTCCTACATGTGGGCCTGCATTTGTTTCAACACAGTTGGTCCCCTAGACATTCATAAAATTTATCCCTACTATGTCACCTACATGAGCAACATTATAATATTTTATATCTCAATGAAATAGTTAAGGCCAACCATGTTGAAAGGGACTTGCATTTCATAAGTCCGTGTGGAATTGTGGTGATTGGATGGATGGGCATTTGTTTTGTGGATGATAGTGATATGGTTTTCAAATTTCCTTCTGTAGACATGTCTGCATACTGGCCAGAAAAATTGTAGATGCAATGTAATCAACTAATCCTAGATGCAATTAAATTCATATTTGAAACTTAAAATAGAGACTAAAAGAGATGCCATGTGGGTCGATAATCATTTTGGCTCAGCTTTGTTTTGCAAATGATGTTTTCATAAATCATTAGAGCAATGTTAAATGTAAACATTAGAAGAGACTTTCGAGAAGATTTGTGGCTTGTGACTAACATAGTTGAATCACACACAAAAGAGGCTTAATTAAGACTTTACTGTATGGTCTTAACTTTCACTGAAAGTGATTCTCTTGTAAATGTGCATTGCAGACATTATGTCTCTGGAGTTCATTCAATATGCTCCTGGTAGAAGGTGGATACAAAAAATTATCAGAAGAAAAGACCAAAGGGTAGAAGGGAACGCGGAGGATGGATGTTTTGCGGGAATTAGGAAACTTAAAGACCGAAGAGTAATTTCCAAGTGGAATCATCTTAAAGCCATGCTGACGTCTTGGAGTGTATCAGGACCTAAGATTACAAGGAAACGTGCTATGTTTTTCTTCCGTGGTAAGTTTTAGGAAACTTCTATCGTTCTCGTAACGTATCTGTAGAAGAAGCAGAATTAGTATTCTGACATTACATAGTGATAAAATTTTCGATTTCTGTATGGCCCCTCTTTTAGTGTTTAACTTCGTTGTCCAAGTCTTCACCATGTAAATTTTTCCAATGTAACGATGAAGATGCATAATGTTAAATAATTTCGAACTATAATTTTCGTTTAAGCATCTACAGATTTAATTTGGCATTAACTAGTTGTTTAGATTGCCTTACCTGTACAGTTGTACCCATTGTTATTCAATTGAAGAAAAAAATTATATGGTCCTGAGAGATATTGATTTGAACATGATGAAGTTGACAATATCTGGAAAGTGGACACAATGTCTTTAATCATTATGTGATCTAAAATACAATCAAACAACACCTATGACAACTCTAATTGACATCCACGAACAAAACTTTACAGTGTCACTATCGTGATCATCAATCGTATACCCATTGGCCTCTTTCACTTTCACCCTTTCCGACAATGTTCACATTTAGCAGTAGGTTAATGGAAATGGTGACCTACCGGAAGTTTTTGAAACATAGGTGATCAACAGGAACACTTTAAAACATAGGTGGTCGACTGGTAACAAGTAGCAAACATTGGGTATTGCTGCTGTCATTAACCCTCTAGTTAATACGCTAATATAATTATGCTGACAAAGAATTGTTTGGGCTATGAGTTCCATAGCCAATGCAAAGTGCTGGTTTATGTTTCAGAAGAAACATTCTCCTTTTGGTAGCATTATCAGTATCACCCCCCTTGAGTTTATAGCGCAATCTGCTTAAGTAACCCTGTTTTGCGAAGTCAGAAACGTTCTTCCCTTTCCTATGAGCCCCAAATGTTGCGAATTTGAGCAAAAGCGCTTTAATTCTCTGCATTTTGCTTTCAACCATCGTGGTGTTCCTGGGATTGTTTTCTTTGTCACCAATGTTGCGAGTCGATGAGTTAGCTTGTGCTCTCACATATCTTGCATACTTTGAACCTTTGAAATCCACAGGCATACTAATCAACTCCGATTTTAAGTCATCATCTTCAGTTGTAGAAATGCTATTAGTCCTCAATGGTGAATGCGACCGATTTCTTTTATGTTCTCCATCATACTCTCCAACGTTGCTTCTTCTCCCTCTATTCTCTGTGACTTTCTGTAAGGCAACAATGAATGGATCGAACTTATCGCGCCTTGGCATGGCTTTTCGTTGGGGCGAGGCTGGTGAGGAAGCAACTAGCCTCACTCGGTTTCTCCTCACTTTATGTTTCATGTTGTCGAAAGATTGAAGCCTTGGCGGGAGCTTGAGGGGTACGAACTTACCTTCACAGAATAGATCTTCCGCAAAAGCCATCGAAGAGTCTGAACACACAATTTCATGCCGTGGATGTAATTGTGTTTCTTGCAGTTGGCGAAATATCTCACTTGTCCCATAGGTATTACACAACAATGTGTTGCTAGTCTCGAACTCGAAATCATCATCGAATTTCGGACTCGAAGGAGTCGTCCGAAATGATGAAGAATATTGATCGTAACTCAAACGTTCGTTGTTATTGCAAGGACTCGAAAGCGTGCTGTGGTATAAGATGAGGTCTATGTTGTTTTGTGGGGTGAGTGCAGTAGGACTAGTGGGTGCAGTTACATAAGGAGAAGGAATATTTTGAGGTTGATGAATGGTGAACTCCATGAGGTTGTTGAAAGTTGAAACACACAAACACTTGCAAATGTTAGTGTGTATTTGTGTTATGTTTTTTGAGGTGTTGGTTTGAATATTTGAAGAATGATTTTGAGTGTGGAACAGTTTTTGATGCTGATTTTAAGGAGGGGTGTAATAAAAAAAGGGCTTTGATTTTTCCACTCCATTCATTACTAACCACACTCCACATTCTCATTTTTAACCCTTATATACATTATGAAAAGTTGCATAATAATTATATATGAATTGATAGTAAGGACATAAATGTAATTTAATACTAAAAGTGGAGTGTAGCTATAAATTGATGGAGTGAAAAAATCAAAAACCTAAAAAAAATCTTGAAAGCCAAAAGAAAAGGTGTGAAGAATGTAAAATACTAGTCTATGTCGTTTGTATGAAGTCCAGCAATGAGAGCATTCTAGGGAAAAGGACAAAAGGGTGTATAATAATAAGTTTGATTAGTTGATTGGAGATATTATTACATGATTTTGATGCAGATTGAGACAATGTAAGAGCATGAGATAGACAAACACATGATAATTTTTACTTCCAGGTTTGATGCATAGACTTGACTGGATACTTTGATTAGTACATAAGGGAGTATAATTGTGGAATTGTATGTAGTTACATATTTAAATAATTTGGTCGTCGGAATTTCTAAAAGGTAACTGAGTCTAAAAATCATGAGTGTTGTGAAAGAATAACGAATTGATTTAGTAGAATATAGAATAGTTGTGGCTAAAAAGTCATCCAATGACTACATAGAGATAATGGGGTTGATTCTCATAGGAGGGTTTTGAGAAAATTGTAGGATTGACACATTTTGAGACTTTTTATTAACTTATAACACTACTTTTCATTTTTTACATTTAATAGAACTCGAGGGGGACAAAATGACTAAATTGCCCCTGATATTTTGATACACTTTTTTTGTATAAAAAAATCGATTTTTTTTTCAATTTTTTTATACGATTTTTTTTCGATTTCTTTTTGAATTTTTGTTTTACAAAAAAAAATTTTAGTCAAAAGTTTGGTAGTTGTTTGCCAAAAATTTTGGTAGTTCTGGTAGTTGTTTGGCAAAAAGTGTTAGATTGGTAGTTGTTTCACAAAAATGTTCGATTTTCGTAGTTTTTTTTTTTTTCGTTTCTTCCCTGATTTTTAACTAAAACAACTACGAAAATCGAAACTTTTAGCTAAAACAACGACCAAACTTGAAATATTGGGGCGCAATTTAGTCATTTCCCCCTCTAGTGCTATTTAATGTAAAAAATGAAAAGTAGTGCTATAAGTTGATAAAAAGTCTCAAAATGTGTTATTTCTACAATTTTCTCGAAGGGTTTTTAGTGTGTTTAAAAAGAAATTTTTTTGGATAAAAGTATTTTACATCTTAACCCTAGTTGGCTTTTCAATTGAGCATCTACCTCTTATGAATAAAAAATGTACACTCATGATTGGACTTTGATCGTTGTGCAATTTATTTATTAATATTCCATCCAACTATTTTTAGTTGTCACTATGGTTTCAAAGTTTCTTTTTCGAATATATTTTCGAAATTATAAAATTAAGAAACGTTTCGAAAATATTATGCAAACATTTAAGAGACGTTGTACAAAATTAAAATATCAAAATAAGTTATATAAGTTAAAAGAAATTTGAATACACATAAATATCATATATAAGTTTGAACTAAACTAAAAATAAAATAAAATATTTTCAAATCAATGTTTTACTATATGTTGACAAATGATTAAAATTTTATGAAGAATATTTACATCATTTGATATTATTCGTGAAAATATCTAAAAGTTAAATCTAAAAAACAAATAGACAATTGTAATTATCTAACAGGTTAAAAGTGTGAGCTATATGTTCTATATATGTATATTGCCTAAAGGTTATGAATGAATTAAATTAAATCCACATATAAACTCTTTTTAAACAAATTTCTTTAGATTCTATACTGTTAAAAATAGTTGAAAACTTAGACTTATTCTACAAAAAAAATTAACTTCGAAATACAGACATTTGCATTAAATGAGGAATCTAAAGAATTGGAATTGTTAAAGAAGAATCTAGCTAATCATTTCTGCAATCAGTTCAAAGCTATTCTGTTTTTATGCAATGTTTTCCTCTATGTTCATGACAACCCTATAGAAGAGATTTTTGATCTAGTAGTGGTTCTTTCCTCTCTCCTATTGTTAATGGCATTCAAATGCTATGATTGAAATAAGGATCATAAATAAAACATACATGAAGTTGGAGGTTTTTGATCTAGTAGTGGTTCTTTCATCTCTCCAAGACGTTCTACATGTCGTCTACATATTGTAAATATCATTAGTGGTTGTTTGCTTTTCGGAGCTTATATGAGGTTGCCATTTTCTCCAAAATTGAAGGACATCGTCAACAAATTTGTGTCACATCCAGTATCCGTATGATCATTGCTTCTCTGAATGGTAAATAGTTACTAACAGTCCGTATAATCACTACTGCTCTGAATGGTAAATAGTTGCTAACAGTCCGTATGATCATTGCTGCTCTAAATGGTATATAACTAACGGTCCGTATGATTTAATTTACAATGTCAAATATAGTTTGAATTTGTGGGTGTATTGAGATTCAATGTAACTTGACAGTTAAAATGTTTTGTCAGATACAGTTTGATATGTGAATTTTGTCGGAGTATTGTGGGTGTATTGAGCTTAAATGTAGCGAACATTCATGAAAGAGACATCACGATGAACATACAGAGTATCATCTTATGTCATAGCCAATACATTTGTCTTCTTACCTATCCTCTTACTAATCGCCTTCCTTTACACTACACCGGCCTACTGACTCGTTGGCTATGTCGAAAACTAGGGGGTACATATACTTTTCCTTGGTGGTTTGGTTGGTTATTTTGATGGCAAATTCATTCACATCTTGCTTTAGGTGCACTTGTGCCAAACTTCATCATGGCGACATCTGGGATGATACTTGGAAATATGGTCCAAAGAATCTCGATAGTAGTTTCATGAACAATCCTTTGCGGGATTGGATTTTTTTTATAGTTGAAATGCCATAAAGCACGAATCAAGATCCATGATACGAAAACCAAAATAAGAATAAGGAAGAAAAAGATATCGTGATGTAAGTCTATGATTCCTTGCATCATAGGTGTTGCTGCGTCTTGAGATCCTAATTGCTATGGTTCTGCTGCATCACAAAGAGAAATTTTGAGGAATAGCCATTCTACTAGGGGCGGAAGGAAGGGGGAGGGGCGGTCATGGCCCACCCTGGAATCTTTGAGAAAACCTACTAATTATATATGTGATATGAAGATCAATGGCCCCCCAGAACTTATTCACGTAAATATCTTTATTAATTTATAACCTTGTAGATAGCTTTATTATAAACGGTGTTGCTTGTCTTCATTCTTAGTCTACAACTTATTTATTATCGATTTAAAAGATAAATATCTATTATTTTACATGAAAAAAATTATAAAAAATTGATATTTCAAAAATATATATTAAGACGAATCTAACAAGGTCCCACAAGACTATATTATTTCTTATCGTTTAATGAGAATTCATTATCAAATTTTGTAATGTTTGGCCAACAAAAGTCAAAATGTGACAATCTTTTGAGGACGGAGGAAGTATATTAATACTAATATATAGGAGTATTAATTAAATATTCACAACAATACGAGAGCGGACTCCCTTAACTTGACTAATTTTAATTTTAGTTTTAATATTTTGAAGAAAAAATTGTTTAACATTAGTTGAACAATAGTATGAGGATTAAATCATAGAATTTTATTTCTTATTTGTGAATAATCGATAATTTATAGAGTATAATAGTTTTAATTTGTAATATTTCAATGCTAAAATAATGTGTGAATCATCAATTGATCTTTGTTATAATATTCATGTTATTAATTTGAGTTATAAAAAGTTTTGTTTTCACCTCAAAAATTGTTATTCATGCTTAAATTTAACGGAGCTAACAGAACGAGGATCAAATTGCACCAATATACACACTTTCAGAAACCATTTCCGTAACGGTGCCACTTTCGGAGTCCAAAGTGCACCAGACCTCCACTTACTGAGACCATTCCAACAATTAACTCTAAACTCTTTGATCAACTTTGACATCTTTAGATATATGTACTTGGACACCTTGCAATTATGAAAAAACTCTTGTAATCTTTTAAATATTCGATAATTATATGGCACCATCGATCACTCACTTTATTTAAAATTTCCATTTCGATCACCTCATTTAGTTTTGCTAATATTCGATCACTAAATCGCATACATTTGCTAAAATACACCACTCCACGCTTTTCCCAAGGTTTGGGCAATTTTTGAAGTTTTTACAGGGGCATTTTCATCTTTTTATATTAATCATAATCTTCCTTCCTCCATCTCCCTCCATCTCCTGATCTGTTATACACACATCCAAATAGTGCTTTACTGTAGCAGTAAATGACTATTCTGCCTCCCTACTCCTAAATCTCCTTTCTCCAACTCCTTTCCCCATTTTTTATGTCCATTTTTACCAAATCAAAACTACTCCTAAATCTCTACCCCATTAAACAAACTTTCATACTTTTTTTGAGTGTTCAAGATCCTCAGATCCTCCAATCTTTAAGCCAACCTATTCATCTCCATCTCAATTGAGTGTACCTCCTTATATCTATCACTTTCTCATCTTTAACCTCATTAACCCTTTTCGGATTAGCCTTTAACATTTCAAGAATGCCATTTAGGTTGATTGGCCCTTGTGAGATATCTGAAGAAATTGAGCAATCAATTGCTGAAACAGAATAATTTGTTGTTGAAACAGTTACAGAGGAATCAAGTCCTAAAGAAATGGGACTTTGATTTTCTTTGCTGTAATTTTTGTTTGAAGAATCTTTTGTTTCAAATTAGCTTATTTCTGGCCAAAATAAAAGAAGAATTAACTTCATTGTTTCAATTAGCTTATTTCAAATTAGCTTATTTTTTTAAAGAAATAAAGCAATCAATTGCATTGTTCGAAGTTTGAACATGTTTGGGGCAAATGCCAATTATTGCAAAATACTCCTTTCGTTTCTTTTTATTTGGTTGTTTGGAGAAAAAGTATTTTATTAAGAGATTGTGAAAAATTAATGAGATTGTAAAAATGTGCATTGGAATTGTAAAAAGGTGTATTGAAGTTGTAAAAAAGTGCATTAGAATTATAAAAAGTTGCATCAAAATTATAAACAATCAAATATTTTGAAACAAGAAAAAAACTCTAAACAATTAAATAAAAAGAAACGGAGGGAGTATTATTTTCTTCAATACCAAACTATATTGCAATGTTGGGTAGTTGATTGATGTTTATTCGTTAGACCACCCACAGCTGGGTTTTATTGAGGGGTGCAAGTAGGCCTGTAAACAAACGTTAATATTCGAAACGGTTCGACGTATTTGGCTCGAAAAAGCTTGATTTGAAGTGCGATTCGACATGTCAAACCTCAAGCCAAATATAAAAAGTGGATATTCGTCAAACCGAGCCAAACGGTGCGAAAAAGCTTGGCTCGATTCATTTATGTCATCTCTTTTATATATATATATATATATATTATATAATATAATTATATATAATATAATTATATATGCAGTAAAACGTCTCTAAATTAATATTCTATAAATTAATAATCTCTCTAAGATAATAAATTTATCCGGTCCCGACTTGGGCTAGTTAAAAAAATTAGCAAAATCGATAAAATAATAAAATGTATGCAGCCCTGGCGTGTCGCACTTTTGGTTGATGAAAAACCGAAATCTGAGCCTATTTAGAAGTTACAATCTTGAACTGTAATATGTTTTGGGAACTATTAAATTCTGCTATATGGTTATAACTTGCCATTATATTGTTATGTTTAACGTTTAAAATTGTTGTCTATTTAATTATCAAGCCGCACCTTTTCAAACGGTTTGGCTCGAATCAAGCCAAATCAAGCCAAATATCTTGTTAAAATTTCCTTCAAACCTCAAGCCAAACTAATTTTTCAGATATTTGACCAAATCATGTAGAATTTTCATTAATCGGGCCTGGGCCACACCCATATGAGGAGAGAAAGCATACTTCATTACCCAAGAAGGCACCATCTTAAAACCAATTGGTGATAAGTGGAGTTGCTCCCTAGTTTATTAAGTGATGATTTCTCTCCTTTATTTCCAATGTGGGACTTTCACATGTGACAATTTGGGCTCATTTGGAGCAATCTTAACACTCCCCCCTCACATGTGAAGTCCCTTTTTTTTTCTTTTTTTCTTTTTTCAAAGCACGGAGGTATTATTCTTCCCCGGCATATTTCAAAGCACGGGGTATTTTTCTTCCCGGCATATATGGCCCAGTTCTTTTTTTCTAATAAGCCCATTAGGCATTTTTTTTCTTCAAATACCCAGGTCACTTTAACCATGGGCTCTGATACCATGTAGAAATTTTCATTAATCGGGCCTGGGCCACACCCATATGAGGAGAGAAAGCACACTTCATAACCCAAGAAGGCACCATCTTAAAACCAATTGGTGATAAGTGGAGTTGCTCCCTAGTTTATTAAGTGATGATTTCTCTCCTTTATTTCCAATGTGGGACTTTCACATGTGACAATTTGGGCTCATTTGGAGCAATCTTAACAAATCAAGCCAAATCAAACCTTAGGTCAAAATAAAATCAAGCCAAACTCAAATATTCAACTGTTTGGCTTGATTCGGCTCGATTACAGGCCTAGGTGCAAGTGGGTTTTATTTGGGGTGCAACAAACACAGCAGGTTTGCATCAATTGGGGTTCAAATATGGGCATCAATATTTAATCCCGGGTGCAAGTCTGAAAAGTAGCCCATAGTGGGGCCCACAAGCCAAAAAGAAACCTGTACCATCCCTCCTGCTGGCCGCGTGGCAGCATGGTATTGGTTGGTTTCATTTATTTTTCCCCCACTTAAATAAATGATTTATTTACCCAATAATTAACCCAAATAAAAATATAAAAATTATATCATTATTTTTCATTTTTCGAGCTCTATAAATAGAGCCTAGGTTTGTGTCATTTGGACCCAAAAAAAAAACGAGTTGTATGAACCTTGGAGCACATAAGAGAACAAAGCTCTACTAAATAGTGTTTTCCATGTTAGTGCGTATGTTTTTTATTGTTTATTTTCAAGTTTTTTAATAATCTATGTATATTTTTGATTTACCAAGAGATTAATAATATTGTGTGTTATTTTAATCAAAATACTAATTTCTATTGGCATTTATTTTTTTTTATATAATTAATTAATAATTACAAATAAATTAAATTTTATTTATTGTATTATAAAAATTAATTATTATAAAAATTATAATTTTAATAATAACATATGTAAAATAATAAAGATAAGTAAAAAATATGGTGGGTATAGAATAAAGTGATGTGGAAGGAAGAGAAAGTGAAGTGGAAGGGAGGGAAAATGAATAAAACTCTGAATAATCTCCTACTGTGGAAACTGGGTGCAAATGGGGGTATAAGTGGGTGTTAAGCTGATGTGGCACTGAATAAAACCCAATAAATTGATCCCTGCTGTGGATGGTCTTATAGGACCATGTAAGACAGTAAGAGTGTCGACTGCTCGGTCGACGGATTTGGAAATCTTTGGTAGGCGGTCTTGTTGCTACTTTTATAGTAGTATAATTAATAAAGTTGTTAGAACATTTTAATTGGATTTATTTGATGAAAATGATTAGTATGTGTACTTACTATATATGGATTGAGTTAGGAAATGTTTCATATATTTCTATGTTGATTTGATGTGTACTCTGTATAATTGCATATGAAGTTGTTTTTGGGTGTGAAATTACTTTCCAAAGTTCGTGTTGTTGTATGCTGCATTGGTGTGTTTTTTTTTATTGTTGTAAATTAGCGATGGGGTGAGTATCGATCTTTTTGGTCACTGACAAGAGCTTTTTCAACTAGGCTATTAAATTAACTCGATGCATTGGTGTGTCTGATTGCATTGTTCTAGAAGTTTGCTCATTTTATGTTGTTAATGGGGTAGAGATTTAGGGGTAGTTTGATTTGATGGATTTTTTTTATGATCTGGCAAAATGGACATGATAAATGGGGACAGGAGTTGGAGAAAGGAGATGGGGGAGGAAGATGATGATTGATAGTAAAAGACAAAAATGCCCTTGTAAAAACTTCAAAAATTGCTCAAAACTTGAAACAATGCGGAGTGGTGTATTTTTAGCAAAAGTACGCGATTCAATGATCGAATATTAGCAAAACTAAATAAGGATGATCGAAGTGGAAATTTTAGATAAAGTGAGTGATCGATGGTGCCATTTGCCCAACTTTTTTTTTGATAATTAAACCATGCCTATTAATTCTGAAATGTTAAGGCACTTGGCCCATTAAAATATTCTTCCAAAAAATTACATTCAACAACACCGTTGTGCGAGTTAAATTTTTTAATAACAAGATCCTTAAGAATATGAATGCATCATGAGCTTGAAGGAATCTACAAAATGTTGCAGCTGCTCCTGCCGTCTTGATATCGCAAGAAGTCTAGCTCCCGACCACTATGGATGGTGTGAAAATGTCTAAACCATGCCTGCGAGATAAACCAACAGTAATAAAAAAAACAGTATGGTGATGAAGAGTTTTAGCAAATAAGAAGTGCTGTTAAGATTCCATCGTTGATCTTTCCAATGGAAAAATGGTGAGCGCTATTAGACGGGATGAAATTAGAGCCATTCAAGCTGTAATTTTTCCCAAAATAGGTGAAATAGATATTCACTTAGGATTCTCATCATTGGAGATGCCAAGGAGAACTTTATCATCACGAAAGTGACAATTCCTAAGACATGGGTTATTATTATAGATAAGAAAAGGAGGTTTTTTGTGTAGGTTAATGGGAGGAGGATTTTTGGTATTTCTGGAACGGGAGTGGAAATTTGAGAGTCATTTATGAGAGAAGTAGCGAATAAGTAAGGCTAATACAATTGAAAAAATTGGGAGAGATATTATTAAAGTGAACATTATTTCTGGTGAGCCAAATGGCACAAAAACTATTTCGTAGAATAATAATTTCCTGAATATTGTTAATGGTCTAAGTCCACATTAGCCATTGACAAAGAGATTGGCTAATGGGGTCGAGGGGGAAAAAGAAATACAGAAGATGACAAGAAAAGGGGCATTCACAGAAGAAGTGTTGAGCAGTTTTCGAATTATTATTACAAAGTGGACAAAGAGGATTGATGATATTTTTGATTTTGTTGATGAAAAGATTATTTGTGGGGAGCATATTAAGGAGGATCCTCCAAAGGAAAGTATGAATCTTGGAAGGAAAAAGAGTTTTGGAGAGTTTCCTCCACAAAGTTTTAGGATAGAGAGAAGGATTAATGGGGGATCTAATAGAATGAGTATCTTTCACAGAGAGATTATTGTAAAGGTCTTTGAGTTTAAAGTTTTTTGGAGCCAATTTTCTCATCTTTAGAGCCTGTCAGAATAATGGTGAGAATATCCACGACAACGTTAGATGAGCATATCCACAACAACGTTAAAAGGTAAGATGGAGTGAAGGGTAGTGTTTCAATAAGTTTTATCAATGGAGAACTCAGAAACAAGGTTGGGGTAGACATTGGAATTAGGAATAAGATTAAGGGTGGTAAGAGGAGGATGGGTCTTGGTTTTGGATCTTTTACATGAAATCCAAACGTCTTTCCAAATGTTAACTGAAGTTCCATCTCCAATTTTCTAAGTGGAGAATTCATGGATACTTCTTATACCAACAACTACACTTTTCTATGTCCAAGATGAGTTTGGTTTAATGTTGGGGGAAGAAGAAAAATATTTGGATTTCATAAGATTTGTTAGAGGAAGGTTAGGTTGTTATATGAGTCTCCAGCTATTTCTAGCCAAGAGGGAGAGATTAAAATGATACAAATGCTTGAAGCTTAAGCCGCTATCATTTTTGTGAAAGTGAAGAAATTTTCAGTTAATTCAATGGATTTTGCTCCCTTGATTGCCACCAAAGAAAGTCAGCAACAACTTTATCAATATCATGAAGGATTGAGAGTGGGAACTTGTAGACACCCATGGGGTAGACAAGGATAGATTGTAGAATCAATTTGATCAGAACGGTTCTACCTGTGAAGTTAAGGAATTAGGAATTCCAATAATTGATTTTCCTTTTTCTTTTATCAATGATATCAAGGTAAATTTGTCTACGGTTACTGGAGATGTCAAGAGGGATACCAAGATGGGTCCCGAAGTTATCGGAGATTGAGATTCCTAAGGTTGGAAGCGCAAAGGCTTTAGAGTCCTAGGGGGCATATTGGGGCTGAATGTGATTATGAATTTATTATGATTGATAATTTGCTCAGAGTTAGTACAGAAATCTGAGAGTGCCAGAAATTTTTTTAATAGTTTTTAGTCCAACTGACTCGAGAAGAAGCAATTATCAGCAAAGAGAAGATGAGTGATTTCTGGACTGCGTCTAGCTATTAAGACTCTTGAGTTTGTCATTGTGCTTATGAGTGAGGGAGGAAGAGATTGCATCAGTGCAGAGTGCAAATAATAAAGGTGGTAGTGAATCCCCTTGTCTGATACAACATTTGGGAGTAAAAATATCTGAAGTCTGACCGTTGATGGTGAGTGGGTATTGAACTGTTGAAATACACTGTTCAATGAGTTTAATCCAATGTATTGAAAATCTGAGTAATTTGAGGAGAGTGACTAAAAAGATTCAATGAACTCTATCAAAGGCTTTACTCATATCTATCTTGATAGCTGCTAGGCCATACTTTTTTCTTTTGGAAATATGGATAGCATGAGTAAGTTCTTGTGCCATGATACAATTATCTTGTGCAGCTCGACCATGTATAAATCCATGTTGAAATGGAGAGATCAGTGTATCAAGTTGAGGTTTGAGTCTGTTGACAAGGACTTTAAAAGCAGTTTTGTAAGTGACATTACAAAGACTTGTAGGTCTGTAGTCCGTGATTGCTTCGGGTTTTGGAACTTTAAGGAAAAGGGTGATGAAAGTATTATTTATCTTCTTGAGAATGAAACCTTGATTGAGAAATTCCAAGGTGACCAATGTAACTTCTGGCCGAACGACACCCCAATTTTTTGATAGAATTCAGCGGGAAATCCATCTGATCCAGGGAATTTAGAATAAGCTATTTGGAAAAGAGCAGATTTAACTTCATCAGGAGAGAAATGTCTACTAAGATCCAAAATTTGGGAGTCATTAAGTGTGGTATCAATGTAAGATAGGGAAGGATATTTGGTAGTGTTGGTTGGGGTTAGCAGGGGATGTACCGTATTAAAGAGATCGGAAAAGTGATTCTTGCAATGTCTTAGAATATCATCATTGTTGGTTAGGAGATTTCCATGACCATCTTTGATTTTCAAAATGGTGTTAGTTTTGGTTTTATGTTTAACATGAACATGATAGAATTTAGTATTACGATCTCTATGTGAGATAGCAGTAATTTTAGAGCAATAACGCCAATATGATTGAAACTTCCGGGTTAAAAGTGTAAATGTCAAAGAATCAAGGGGAATTCAATTGGCTTGTTTGACTTTGAATTCAAACACAATTAATATTGTATTAATTGGTGCTTAATTGTGGAGGCGTTACGTCTTTGGGTTTAATGTGATTAAACCGCAAATTCATCACACACTTATTATTGTAATAAATGGTGAATTTTTGGGTTTAATGTGATTAAACCGTAAATTCATCACATACTTATTATTGTAATAAATGGTGAATAATTGAAAGGAATGTTTTTTTTTGTGTTACCACTATATAAACACCATTTGATGGTAAACAAAATAACCAATCTTCTCATTATCATCTTTTCACTTGTAAGACCATTGAAAAAACTAATACTCCCTCTTCCTTCTCTATTAGGTCTCTATTAGGCCAAAACAAGAATAGCATCAAGAGAAGAAAATCGTTTCTTTCTTGATTCATTCTTTGTCAAATACACTCAAGCTCTAGTTGCTTCAAAGAAAGAATCAAGCTAGCATTGGTGTGGACTAACTAGAGAGAGGAACGTTGGTTGCTCTTCCGCTGCGCAACTCAAACACGCTTCAAGAGGTATACACACAAACTCATAGTTAAATGTGATTTTTTAGAACTATGTATTTGATCCTTTATACGATTTTACATAATTTGATATGTAAAACTTGTATAAAATCCCAATAGTGGTATCAGAGCCCGGTACATATGTTCTAATTCACTTTAAATGTCTTGAAATTTGATTTCATGAATTATAAATATCATATGTGTATGTTTTGATATCATCAATTGAGGTTGTTGTGCATTAGGTGTATTGTAAAATTATGTAATTATTAGGCCTGTATATTTTTTCAAAAAAATTATAAAAAAATATATTTCAAATAGTAGATAAAATTTTGAGTTCACTGTAATTTTTCTGGAATTGTTTCGATTTTTTAAGTGCTCAAAATAAATGTTTGAAACAGCCATATGTTCATCCGAACGGATTTGATATACCCTTCGTTTGAACAGTTTTTAAAGGCTTTATATATTTTTATAAAAATCTGAAAAATATTATTCAAACAGTACATTGATTTTCGAGATCACTGTGATTTTTCCGGAATTGTTTCGAATTTTGAAGTGCTCGAAATAAATGTTTGCACAGCCATACGTTCACCCGAACGGATTTGATATACCCTTCGGTTGAACAGTGTTTTCTGAGCTGTATATATTTTTCTAAAAATCTGAAAAAATATAAATAAAATACTAGAATGAATTTTGAGTCTACTGTAATTTTTCTGGATTTATTTGGATTTATCAAGTACTCGAAAATAATTTTTGAATAGTCATATGTTTATGTAATTGAAAAATGAAAAACAAAAATGATGTTTTTGGCCAATAAAGGATGGTTTGCCACATGGGCAGCCGCGTGGACTGCCACCTGGACTGTTTGCCACATGTGTTACCACGTGGACTGCCACGTGTCACTCCCTCATTGAGAAATCATTCTCATCAATCTGATCAATCTCAGTATCTATTCCATGATCATTCTCCTGAATTTCTTCATCAGTTTGATCAACTTGATTGTTTCTCTTAGGCTTGTTTTGATCCTCTTCTTGATGTTCTTTCCACTCAATTTCAGTTTCTATTTGTTTCTGAAATTTCTTTCCCCATTCCCAGTGTTTATTTTCTTCAAACACAACATCTTTACTCAGGATAATCCTCTTTGTCTGTACATCAAACAGCTTGTAGCCTTTAGTTCCTTCACTTATTCCAATAAATGTACACTTAGTGCTCCTTTCATCCAGTTTATCCCTTTGTACCTTAGGTGTATGAGCATGAGCAATACACGCCCACACTCTGAGATGATCCACTGATGGTTTAAGACCATTATATGCCTGTTGAGGAGTAATATTGTCAAGTGCCACAGTTGGACATTTGTTAAGTAAATGAAATGATCACAATACAGCTTCAGCCTACATAACTTGGGCATTTTCTTGGTTGATATCATAGCTCTAACCATGTTCATAACAGTTCTATTTCTTCTCTCTGCCACCCCATTCAGTTGGGGTGTGTAAGCAACTGTTAGTTGTTTCTTAATTCCCTCTTGAATGCAATAATTTGTGAAATCAGTAGATGTGTATTCCTCCCCTATCTGTCCTTATACATTTGATTTTCACATTGCATTTATTTTCAACCAAGGCCTTGAATTGTTTAAACTTTACTAATGCTTCTGATTTATGTGTTAAGAGATAAGTCCATCATTTTCTGCTAAAATCATCTATGAAAGATATAAAATATCTTTGTCCACCATTAGATGACGGTGAAATAGGACCACATATATCAGAATGAATGAGTTGTAGTGCCTTGTCTGCTCTCCAGTTTGTTTTCTTTGGCATAGAACTCCTTGTTTGTTTTCCACTAAAGCATCCATCACAGCTCAGTTCCTCAATTTTAAATGTTGGTGGACCTGTAACCAGTTGCTTGCTTTGTAATGTATGAAACCCTCTTGTACTTAAATGCCCATACCTTTCATGCCAGAGTTTAAGTGCATCATTTGAAGTAGCCTACATACATTCTCCTCTTCCAAGATTCCTGGAAGTCTGCTGCATTTCTGGATCAATCACATACATTCTATTTGATCTCATATTTACTTCCAGTAATTTCCCTTTATTTGGATGCTGTATCAAACACTTCCCTTCATTGAAAGTAACAATGATTTCCTTCTCTTGTAATTGTGCCACACTCAATAAGTTGTTTTTCAAATCAGGAACTAGATACACTTCTCCAATACTGTAAACTACTTTGTTTAGTGTAACTTTTACAGTTCCTTTTTCATCAACTTGTAATCTATTATTATTTCCAAGCTTAACTGAGTGACTAAAACTTATGTCCAATATAGTGAACATACCTTCATTATTGCACATATGAATGGAACACCCTGAGTCAATGAACCATGTTCCTGAATTTGTATTCACCTCTGATTCTGTGAAAGCCATTAGCAACAGATCCTCTTCATCATCAACTATGGTACAATGAGCCTCCTTTGAATTTGGACATTCATATTGAAAATGTCCCTTCTTGTGACACTTAAAACACTCAATGTTGGCTTTGTTATAAGATGTTCTTCCTCTGCCAAAGCCTCCTCTTCCTCTTAATGAACTCCTTCCCCTTCCTCTTGTTCCATACCTACTTTCAACCTTCAAGACTTGATCCTCATCAAATTTTCTAGATTTTATCAGTTTATGAGCATGAGTATTCAAGGAACACTGCAAATCATCAACTGTCATGTTCCTGATATCCTTGGATTCCTCTATTGATACAACAATATAAGTAAATTCTTCTGTCAGTGTCCTCATTATCTTTTCAACTACCTTTGTATCACTCATCTCTTCACCATTACTTCTTAATTTGTTTGAAACTGCCAAGACTCTAGTAAAATAATGATTAACTTTCTCTCGAGGTTTCATTTCAAGTACTTCAAACTCCCTTCTGTAAGTGTTACACAAGGATCTTTTCACCCTCTCATCTCCCCCATACTTTCTCTTCATAGCATCCCATATGCTCTTTGAAGTTCTTCTGTCTTGTATCTGCTCACAGATTGTCCTATCAATGGCTTGAAACAAGTAATGCTTGACTTGATGATCCTTTATTCTTGCTTTTTCCAGTAACCTCCTTTGATTAGCACTAAGATCTGCAGTTTCATTTGGTTCCACAAATCCACACTCCACCATATTCCATAAACTCTTGGCTCTCAAGAGATTTTCCATAGTTTCTGCCCAATGATCATAATGACCATCGAAATGTGGTATGACAGTTAATGTTTTGTTTTCATTCATGATGATAATCTACTCACAATTCCAGTTGTTTAACCCTTAATCGACACAACTCTGATACCAATTGATGGATCATACACTATACAACACACTTTATATGATGTTTAGGTGACACTCAACTTACTCAATTTGTATGTAATCGACATTGAAGAAGAATAAAAAATGCTGCTGATAATCTGATATATTGCATTGAGATAATAGTCTTATATATAGTACATCCTAGGTAGTTAATCATACATAAGATAACTGTCTACTTCCTAGATACATGGAATTCAAACTACAAATAACTACTCTAATTCAAATTCAAATATAATAACTACCAAATCCTAGTCAGCAGCCTTCGTGAATGTTCTTGCATGGTTGCATGAGAGTTGCTTCTACATGTATTTCTCAACAAAGAGAATATTAAATACTAATCTCAATTATCGAATACGAGTACCAAATATAAATCGAAGATCGAATGTGTATATCAAATATGAACCGAATGTCGAATATAAACTAAATTAAAATAATTGTTCGAGTATATTCGCGAATATCGAATATTAATTTACATTAATCATATTCGAATTTAAATGGCATATCATTTTAATATTCGTGCTCCGTTCGAATTCGTCAAGGTTCGAATACGAATTGTCATTCGTCAAATTCGAACTCGAAATATCTACCCTTATGTTAAATAAAGTAAATATCTAATGTTTTGGAAGGAAAATTGGACTATTAAAAATTGGGAACAATTTTAGAGGGAATTGGCGTGGGTGTAGACATAAGTGTATATTTTTTGATTACTTTTTGGTTTTTGCCCCAATATTAGTTAGAATTGTATTTTATGTCCCTAATTGTGCTGAATCTTACATTTTTGCCCCTTACTAACATTTTTCCGTCTAAAAGTAACGGTTAGGGACTAAAGCGCACCATTTGTACCAATATCTGGGACCATTTCAGCAGACCAAATATTAATTGGGACCAAAGTGCAACTTGCACATATTTACTGGGACCATTTTGGCAATTTTCTCTAAAGGTAATGATGATGAACAAAAGGCTTCTTGTTTTCATTATCTCATACTTATCTCTTTGTAAAATCTTCATCGACTCTAACGCTGATGATTCAGGTGAGCTATATTATTTGTTCTCATGTTATAATATTCTAGATTAATTAATCTTTTAGGTGATTTTTCTTTTTCAGTATTTTTGCGGGATTTTTAAAAATCAAATTTATGTTGATGATATGATTTAATATAACAAAATTTATCAAATGAGTACCCATAATTATTTATTGATCTTCTTAAATTTTGACTGAGATTTATTACGTCAGTTAAAGGTTCGCCCGATAATATGAAGGTATAACTAATTATATAAGCATGTTTAGGTTCTTGATACTAATTACCCCTACATCTTATTACATTTTAGAATTCAAATATCAGTTCACAAGGACGTCTGATTTTCATCTCCAGGTACATTTGATTCTTCTGATTTCTACATTTCTCATTATAAATGTTATTAGCATCTTCTAACGGATTTAAACCCAAGCCCTCTTATATGAAAAGTTGGATCAGATGGCACTAAACTATTGAGCCATCGACATTTATCTATGTTGTGTCTTCATTGCACGAATTGTAAGAACATGACATGTAACGTGTCTAAACTTGCATGCATCTCCCACCCAATTCTATCTTCACCTCATCTTTTCAACTTCTAATAAACATGGTGTCCATATATAATCTGATCAGGAATTAAAATTTATTTGTTAAATCGAAATTTATATACATCATCATCGATACCAGTAATGTATATATTTAACTGTACTCCAAATACTATATTATCCCTAATCCTAAATTCGCCTTCTCAAATTTTGAAGGGTAAATGCAAAATCGGAAAATATGTGACACAAAAAATATAACAATAATCGTTCTCGCGCTTTTTCCTTTGCTCCATCGTATTTCATCTCATTCTAAAGTTGGCAAAGCAGGGCCATGGAAGGAGGCTCCTACGTGCAACTGGATCGTCTCCTCCCCAGTGCACGTCGAAGTACGGCACATGCACCCCGTGCACGCCAGTTCGGGTATCGGTTCCGCCTGAAACTCCCCTCACAGCACAATACTACCCCGAGGCAATGAATTGTAAATGTGGTGACAGATTATATATTCCATGATGAAAATAAATTGTTGATTATGAATTTGTTAGTTAATGGGCGAGTAGCCCATAAGCCAGTAGAAGAGAGTATTAGGGTTAGTTAATATTTGCCTATAAATATAGGTCTATATATTGTATTCAAACAAGAACAATTATTCTTTATAAAATATCTCCCTTTATATTTCTACATGGTATATTGTATTCAAACAAAAACAACGATTCTCATTAATAAAACATCTCTCTATATATTTGTACATGGTCTCAAAGCCTATCGATATTTGAGGCCTAAATATGAATTTTGCTGCCCTGCCGGTGAGTTTTCTACTATCTAATACTCACCGGCGGAATTTGATCTTTTTCAATATTTTTTATAATATTTGTTGGTACTATTAATATTGTTGCAAACTCATGAAAATTTAGACAAATTACTGAGTTTGAGGGAGAGAGATATGGATTATGAACAAATGGGAGTAGCCTCTTGAAGAAAGAAGAGAAAAAAATTGATTTATTCTACTTCGAGTTAGAGTTAAAGGGAATATTGAACAAGATCTGACAGGTCCGAAAAGGATGGCGTTCCCGCTAGTTACCGATTGGTGAAATACGCATAGTATGGCGAGTCCTATAAGCACAGATCTAACAGGTTCGAAAAGGATGGCGTTCCTGAAAATTAATGATTGATGATACGCGTTGTCTGGCAATTCCGATACACGTTGTCTGGCGAGTCCTATACGCACTGATCTGACCGGGTTCGAAAAGAATGGCGTTCCTTGTAGTTACTCATTGACGATTGGCGATATGCGTTGTTTGGCGAATCCGACACGCACTGATCACGGATCCGACTTGATCCAATTTTATGTTTTCTTTTTTACTACTTATTATTGTTGTATTACAAACTCATGAAAATTCTATCAAATTACCATGAGTTTCCGAGAGGGTGTTAGGTTAATGGGCGAGTAGCTCATAAGCATGTAGGAAAGACTATTAGAGTTAGTTAATATTTGCCTATAAATATAGGTCTACATATTGTATTCAAACAAGAATAACGATTCTCATCAATAAAATATCACCCTCTATATTTCTACAGAATTCTAGCATTTCGTAGATATATCGCTATTATTAGAATATTGTTTCAGTTATATAGCTATTATGAGTATTGTTATTGATTATTTGAAAGTCTCTTTCGAAAGGAAAATTATAGTCTTAACAAAAAATACTTTCTTTTTCCATTTACCTTCTATCAATGAAACACGAAAAAAACATGAAATGATACACTATATTGACATATATACTATATATTTGTCTTCAACATTGCACACTGCACTCTACTAAATATGTAGTAAGGCGTCGGAAAGACAAATCTAGTTATATCAAATTTTATACATATTAGATCAACGAATAAAAGTAATTAATTGTTAAAGTTTGATAGGAAAAATAAAACATCAACTAATATGAATGAGAGTGTAGAGTAAAACTTAATATTATATGCATTTTAACAAAAGGTGTCATATGGGTACGGGTGGATACGATTTGAACATTATTCGAACTATTAGGGCTCGAATCCGTCGAACTGATATTCATATTCGAACCCCAAAGAATACGGATCGAATTCGAACAACAATATAACGTTTGTTTTGGTTGGTGGCAAATTAGAGCCTTATAATACGCCATTAGATCAGAAGCGAAGGAAGCTCAATTCGGAGGAAGAACAGTAATCCCAGCCGCCCACGTCCATCTTCTACATCCATGTTTCGTCGGTGTTGTCGTTAATAAGAATGGTACCAACTAATTTCAAGTATGGATTTGTTGCAATTCGCAATGGAAGGCTCTGATGAAACGAAACAAAGGTTCATATTAGTTTGGTTTTCTGGATATGGCTGAACAGTGCATTCGCTTGACGGGCTGAGGCATACGGAACTCTAGATGGACCGGGCGGCCCGCAAATGTACAACAATTTGCCAAGAATACAACCAAATTATGCAGCAATACCATGACCAAGGTTCACGTTAGAGACACCCTTAGTCCCTTTATATATTGCCAAAAATTTCAATTTCGAATAGCTTAAGTCAAATATTGTAAGAAAAAATACCAAATCTTAAAAGAATAGTATTTACATTAGTACTCTATTATTTTAAAAGAATTTAAAGTTCAAAACAAACATTAATTTCGAGATACCCTATTATCATATAAGTTGATAAATGATTTGTTATCTTAAGTATAATTTCACGGAGGAAGAGGTACTTAAATGTACCTTGTCAATGAAGGGAGCTAAGGCTCCAGGCCCAGATGGTATGTCTACAAAGTTTTTCCAACATTATTGGCCTACTGTTGGTTCAGATCTCACAGGAATGGTACTAAATTTTCTCAATTATGGTAAATTTCTTAGGAAATTCAACTTTACCTTTATCTCTTTGATTCCTAAGGTGGAAAGGCCAGTGAATATGTCTCAATTCAGGCCAATTGCACTTTGCAACACCTCGGCAAAGATTATTGCCAAAGGCATTGCAATGAGGCTAAAAGATTATTTGCCCAAAGTCATTTCGAGTACACAAAGTGCTTTTGTCCCGAATAGACTTATTACGGACAACATCTTGATGGCTTTTGAAGCACACCACATTATCAAGAACCGTAAGACGGGTAAGCGAGGGCTTATGTCTATCAAACTGGATATGGTGAAAGCTTATGATAGAATAGAATGGTCTTTCCTCAAGGCCATGATGAAGGTCTTGAGTTTCAGCCCAAAGTGGATTTCTATGAGTATGACCTACGTGGAATCTGTTACCTATTCCCTATTAATCAATGGGGAACAGGTGGGATATATCAAACCCGGACGGGGCTTAAGACAAGGAGACCCTTTGTCACCTTATCTCTTCATTATTTGTGCAGAAGGTTTGATTGCACTAATCAATGAGGCAGTTCAGCTGGGTCACTTATCAGGGATTTCCCTGGGACCAGGAGCTACTCGTTTGTCCCATATGATGTTTGCAGATGATACCTTATTACTAAGGAAGGCTACTACAAATGAGGCAACAATAATCAAGCATATTTTGAGTAAATATGAGCATTGGTCTGGACAGCTTGTGAGTGTCCAGAAATCCAATGTCCTATTTAGCCCGAATGTGGAACAAGCTACCAGAAAAACAATCTGCGACATTCTAGGAATGCCGGAAGCTACCTCGAACGGTAACTATCTTGGCCTACCTACCACCATTGGCTCTTCCAAAAAAGAGGTATTTCAATCTGTCATTAACAGAGTGAAAACCAAGGTGACAAGTTGGAAGCCAAGACTATAATCGAAAGCAGGTAAAGAGGTGTTTCTTACTACAGTGTTACAGTCCGTCCCCACTTACATAATGCAATGTTTTAGGCTACCACAAAATACATGTGCGAAAATAGATTCTATTCTAGCTAACTTTTGGTGGGGATCGGACAACAATAAAAGGAAAATACATTGGTCTTCTTGGTCTTCACTTTGTGATCCAAAGGATATGGGTGGTTTAGGTTTCAGAGATGCCGAGGATTTCAACACGGCTTTGTTATGTAAACAAGCCTGGCGACTCATCACGAACCCAGAAAGTCCACTGGCAAAGGTCTATAAGGCTCGATATTTCCGGGCAGGAGACTACTGGTCGGCACAACTTGGTGTTAACCCCAGCTACACTTGGCGCAGTATCTTATCTGTAAGGGACACATTAAAACCAGGCATCAGTTGGATAATGGGCAATGGGGAGTCAATTCCCATTTGGGAGCACAGTTGGGTTGTTCAGGGAGATATCAGGAAAATTATCACACCAACAAATCCAGATATGAGTCAGTTAAGAGTCAAAGATCTAATTGACACAGATATGGAGGTATGGAAAGTTTCACTGATTAGAAGCATATTCTATACTGTAGATTCAGAGGCTATACTAGACATGCCAATTCCAGATCTAAGTACTTCGGATGTACCGAAGTGGACACAGAGTAAAGATGACAAATTCACAGTTAAGGGCGCATACGAGTTCATGCGACATAATCGAAGCAATCAAGCTCAGCATATATCAAGCAATATCCAGAATACAAGCTTCTACAAGAAATTATGGCAACTAAAAATTTCACCGAAAATCAGACATTTTTTACATGGGGCAACCAGAGATAAATTACCAACAACAACAAATCTGGTCAAAAGGAAAATACATATTTCAGAAATGTGTTGCTTTTGTGATAGTCAAAACGGAGACATACTTCATGTGCTTAATAATTGCATTTTTACAAAGGAAGTGTGTTTTCATCTAGGCATTAGCAGAGACACAACAAATTAACCAACTTTCAGGATCTATTTGAAAGGTACATGAAAAAGCTTCCTCCTGATTTATTTAAGAGATGGATTATATGCTTGTGGGACACATGGCATCAAAGGAATCGAAAGATTCAAGGTGAAAATATAAGAACTCCAAAAGAAATTGTATGTTTTGGAACCTTTTACCTGGAAACCTTCGATTCAGCCCCTAATCTCCTTAAATCCATCCAGCCTCCAAGAATCTGAACAAGCAGCTCGCCATTTTCGACTTTCACGGCTGCTAGAAAGTTTATGCTTAATTGGTAGTGGAGTTAAATGAAGTTAAGGTGTAGTAGCTATAGTCCAGGGTTTTCTACCTGAGACTTTAACTGATGATAGGATTGGGCCGAACTCTTAATTCATGTTGGATTTAAGAATTTATTTGAGATTTTGTTGGTTATTTTATCATCAGCTGGACTCTGGTCCATAGTTGTATAAATTTATAATTATTATTTTTTTCATTTCTTTAATGAAATTCATAGTTTATTACCAAAAAAAAAGTTATCATGCATTATAATATTGATTAAATTATGATTTATAAGTCTGTGTGCCTTAAATTTTAAAGAGTCCAAATTATAGTCTTTGGTAAAACTTTAAATATACACGCAAATGTAAAAAGAGACATCTAATAATTTGTAATATTTAAGGTTGACGTTACGTTAATATATCACAATAAAAAATAACCCATAATATCAGTAAGCTTGAATATTTTATTTGCCTAGCTAACTAATATAAGTATAATTTTATATAACTTTTTCACATAAATAAGAACACGTGTTAAGCTCAAATAAATTTCCATCTTTAAAATACTAAAATAGGCATAATTTTTTCATATTCACTTTAGTTTGTTATAAAGGTAATGAATTTTTTATTTATTTATATTATACATAATCCTACATAAAATCTATTCCTATTTGCTCCTAATAATAAATATACTGTAAATGGGACCAATTCTACTAATTGATACTCCTTTCTATTCACAATTTATGTCGTTTTCATTTTTGCGTGTTCAACTTTGACCATCAATTACTTATTATTCTTTAGTCCAAAAAATAAAAAATTAATATCGATAAATTAATATTTTAGAGTATTTTCATAAAAGTAAATTTAAATATTTATTAAATATAACTAATTAGTTATTGCTAATCAAAATTAGACATAGAAAAACTAAAAATACATATAATTTGAATTGGAGATAGTATGACACTAATTAGAAAATATTATGTGTGATATGGAAATATGGAAGTCTTGGAAACCAAGTTTAGGGTTGCTTGCGATTGATTCTTTCCAAACCAAGATTAATAATAATGGTGATTCCCTTTGATATTATTACCTATATTTGATGTATTGAAAGCCTATATAAATCAGTCTTCACCATATTGTATTCTACGCTACGAAAAACAATAAAATTTCTTCGCACGCTACAAATCAACTGAGGTAATATATAAATTCGGTACCGTAATATGTTTATTTCATATTTTTTGTTTTCTTTTTGTCTGTTGCCGTAACATATAATATTTCAATCTCATAAAATATTTTAGTATCAAATACCATTGTCGATTTCATTAGCCAACATATTGCTCTACTGTATATTAACGTATTGCTTCACATACGTCATAAATTGAATAATTTGATGTAAAAATAATGTCATACATGAAGAAACTAATTATTTTAATATTTAAACTTGTTTTTACGTTTAATGTACCATAATGAAAAATAAAATCCATAAATATCAGTAAACTTTAATATTTGATTGCTGAGTTAATTAATATAATTGTATTTGTTATAAAGGTAATGATGATGAACAAAAGGCTTCTTGTTTTCATTATCTCATACTTATCTCTTTGTGAAATCTTCATCAACTCCAAAGCTGATGATTCAGGTGAGCTACATTAATTATTTGCTCTCATGTTATAATATTGATTAATTAATCTTTTAGGTGATCTTTCTTTTTCAGTATTTTTGCGGGATTTAAAAAAATCAAATTTATGTTGATGATTGGATTTAATATAACAGAATTTACCAAATGAGTACCCATAATTATTTATTGATCTTCTTAAACCTTGACTGAAATTTATTATGTCAGTTAAAGGTCGCCCGATAATATGAAGATATAATTAATTATATAAGTATGTTTAGGTTCTTGATACTAATTACTCCTACATCTTGTTACATTTTAGAATTCAAATATGAGTTGACAAAGACGTATGATTTTCATCTTCAGGTACATTTGATTCTTCTGATTTCTACATCTCTCATTATAAATGTTATTAGCATCTTCTAACAGATTTAAACCCAAGCCCTCTTATGTGAAAAGTAGGATCAGATGGCACTAAACTATTGAGCCATCGACATTTATCTATGTTGTGTCTTCATTGCACGAATTGTAAGAACATGACATGTAACATGTCTAAACTTGCATGCATCTCACACCCAATTCTATCTTCTCCTCATCTTTTCAACTTCTAATAAACATGGTGTCCGTATATAATCAGGAATTAAAATTTATTTGTTAAATCGAAATTGATATACTTCGTCGCCGATACCAGTAATGTATATATTTAACTGTACTCCAAATACTATATTATCCCTAATCTTACATTCGCGTTCTCAAATTTTGAAGGGTAAATGCAAAATCGGAAAATATGTGACACAAAATATATAACAATAATCGTTCTCGCACTTTTTCCTTTGCTCTATCTTATTTCATATCATTCTAAAATTGGCAATGCAGGGCCATGGAAGGAGGCTCCTACGTGCAACAGGATCGTCTCCTCCCCAGTGCACGTCGAAGTGCGGCACATGCACCCCGTGCACGCCAGTTCTGGTAGTGGTTCCGCCTAAAACTCCCGTCACAGCACAATACTACCCGCAGGCATGGAGATGCAAATGTGGTGACAAATTATATATTCCATGATGAAAATAAATTGTTGCTTCCGAATTTGTTAGTTAATGGATGAGTAGCCCATAAGCCAGTAGAAGAGAGTATTAGGGTTAGTTAATATTTGCCTATAAATATAGGTCTATATATTGTATTCAAATAAGAGCAATATAATTATTCTCAATAAAATATCTCCCTTTATATTTCTACATGGTATATTGTATTCAAACAAGAACAACGATTCTCATTAATAAAATATCTTTCTCTATATTTCTACATGGTCTCAGAGCTTATCGATTTTTGAGGCCTAAATATTAATTCCGTTGCCCTGCCGGTGAGTTTTCAACTATGTAATACTCACCGGCGGGATTTGATCTTTTTTAATATTTTTTATGATAATTCTTGATACTATTAATATTGTTGCAAACTCGTGGAAATTTAGACAAATTACCATGAGTTTGAGGGAGCGAGATATGGATTATGAACAAATGGGAGTAGCCTATTCAAGAAAAAAGAGAAAAAAAAATTGATTTATTCTACTTCGAGTTGAAGTGGAATATTGAACAAGATCTGATAGGTCCGAAAAAATGATGGCGTTCCCGAAAGTTACCGATTAGCGGAGTACGCATAGTCTGGCGAGTCATATAAGCACAGATCTAGCATGTTCGAAAAGGATGGCGTTCCTGAAAAATTAATGATTGATGATACGCGTTGTCTGGCGATTCCGATACGCGTTGTCTGGCGAGTCTTATACGCACTGATCTGACCGGGTTCGAAAAGAATGGCGTTCACGGCAGTTACTCATTGACGATTGGCGATATGCGTTGTCTGGCGAATCCGACACGCACTGGTCACTGATCCGACTTGATCCAATTTTATGTTTTCTTCTTTACTACTTATTAGCGTTGTATTGCAAACTCATGAAAATTCTATCAAATTACCATGAGTTTGAGAGAGGGTCTTAGGTTAATGGGCGAGTATTAGAGTTAGTTATTATTTGCCTATAAATATAGGTCTACATATTGTATTCAAACAAGAACAACGATTCTCATTTGTTGGTACATATGATGTACATATGTTGGATGAAGTTTTTCACTGTATCAAGTGTTAGCAACAATGTATTAAAGACGATAATTCAATGAAGCATTGTGCCATATGAGTAATCAAGTGAACTCCTTCTAGAAGAACCAAACGCGGTTATTGCTAGCAGAACTACAATCGCAAGCATTACTCCCCCAAGCGTGACCACGATCGCGCGGGTTGCAGTTCTCACAATGCTTCAGAAACGCCTCGCACTCCTCTCAATACTGCTGTCTCAAAAATCTATGCGGCAATCTCGGATCAGCAGTTGTTGCCAAAATCAAAGGGTCTTAGCACAGCTCTGAGTAAGCGTGATCGCAACAAGTACTGTGAATATCACCGCGAGCATGGTCACGATACGGTTGAGTGTCGGGTCCTCAAAGCTGAAATAAACGTTTACACCAAGTAGGACAATGCTCCTTCTCATCTGCAACCATCTCTGGGAAGAGATTGTTCCCCTACACCCGCAAGGCATCGCATCGAAACGATCTCTCGGGCATTGTCTGGAGGAGGAGATTCTCGCAATACGCGTAAAAGATACGTCCGCAGGGATATCTTTTCGTCGTACCAGGTGAAGACTATGAAAATGGACCCTATTACGTGCGAGGATATGGAGCTGGAAGGAATAGAGTTGCCGCATGAAAATCCCTTGGTGATTATGCCCATCATAGCAAATGCAGAAGTGGAACGAATGCTCGTGGATACTGGCAGTTCGGTGGATGTCCTTTACTTACGAACATTCGACGAGTTGCAGCTGCCTAGGTCAATCATACAGACCATTCGAACACCACTAACTGGCTTCACAGGACATTCGATATATCCCCTTGGAGTGGTAGAACTGGACGTCACCCTAGGGACGATGTCAAATGTTGCGACCAAAAGGATATCGTTTACGGTGGTCGAGTTGGACGATCCATCCTACAACGGGATTATAGGAAGACCTTCGCTGACGGAGTTACGAGGAAAAGTGTCCCCAATACATCTGAACTCAAGTTTCCTACAGCTGCGGGGGTAGGAGAAATGAAGGGAAGGTAGAATACCACGAGGAAATGTCATCTTTCGTTTGTACCAGTCACCCAGGAGAGTGGAGTGGGAGAGGCCTCGCATAATCCTAAAAAGGCAAAGGAAGAATCAGCCCTCACCGTACAAATACTGCAGACGCCGAAGGACAATTCCCCCAAAGAGAGGGAAAGCCAAAAGATATCCATGCCCCACGAAGAAATTGAAACAATTGCTTCCACGGGAGGTGATTCGTCCAAAACCTTTCGGATAGGCACGTGCTTGGAGGAACATCATAAAGCGCAACTGATTGAGTTAGTCCGAATCTTTAAGGACGTGTTCGCGTGCGGCCCAGAAGACATGCCGGGAGTGGATCCCCGCGTAGCACTAAATTACCTACATGTTAATCCAAGCATGCGCTCTGTCAAACAAAAGACAAGAACGTTTAGCGACGAAAAAAACATGGCTATACGACAAGTGGTTCTCACACTGTTAGATGCGCGGGCGATTCAAGAGTTGCAATTTCCTTAGTGGATAGCAAATCTGGTACTGGTTAAAAATCAAACGCGAGTTGGCGAATGTGTACCGACTTCACCAGCATCAACAAGGCGTGTCCTAAGGATTTTTATCTTTTTCCTTGCTTAAATCGATTGGTAGACGGAGGCACGGGACACGAAGATTTTGATTTTATGGACGTTTCACAGGGATTCCATCAAATTCGAATGGCAGAAGAGGATGCGCCCAAAACAGCCTTCATTACCGAATGAGGACGGAAATGCTGGACACGAAGTTTTTTATTTTATGGACGCTTCACGGGGATACCATCAAATTCCAATGGCGGAAGAGGATGCGCCAAAAATAGCCTTCATTACCGAATACGGGTTATATTTTTGGACTATAATGCCATTTGGGCTCAAGAATGCGGGGGCCACGTACCAACACATGGTTAATTATATTTTTGCCAAACAAACCGGAAGAAACATGGAAATTTATGTGAATGACATGCTGGTCAAGAGCAAGCGGAAAGCAGACCACATTGACAATTTAAGAGAGTCTTTAACGCAACTCCGCGCTACCAATCTTCGTATTAACCCAGAAAAGTGTTTGTTTGGGGTCACATCGGGAAATTTTCCGGGATACATGATTAGTGAAAAGGGAATCGAGCCGAATCCTGAAAAAATACAAGCGCTAGTCGCAATGAAGGAGTCGTAGAGCTACAAAGATGTTCAAAAATTAACCGGATGTTTGGCCGCACTAAGACGATTCATTTCCATCTTAGGCGAGTGCAACCTCCCGTTCTTTAAAACTCGTAAAGCCGCGCTAATGGAGAGAAAATTCATCAAGGATGAAGAAAATGTGAACGCGTTTGCAGAATTAAAACAGTACCTAGGATCACCTCAATTACCATGAGGGTTCGCCGAAAAGGTTAAAATAAAATCGGCTATATAGACTACGTGGTAGTTTTCCTTAAATAATGCGACAGTCGGCTTTATGTGAAGTCTACGACACGCCACTTGGAAAATGGTTAATGAAAGCCATGAGTTGGGATGTATTTGGATGAAGAAGCTGGAAGGGCACGTATCAAATTTTCTACGAACCTACAAAAGGGTAGCCGCATACCCAGTGAAAAATTCTCTACGTATATGGGTGTCCAACCCACGGGATATGAAAAAAGGGTGTCGGATCACGATGCTTCTCGCATTTCGACGCAGTCGGGAATGGAAAAAAATATCCTAAGTCCTGGCAAGTTAAGTGTATGAACAGCCACGGGTCTAGACTTCCTAATATACATGGGGTGAGGTTGAACATTTTACCTTTATTTTTTGCGACTAGAGGTTCACGCCACCTCAGTCAAAGCGGATGGGCGAGGTGGATCGCTGAGGGGTAGCATGCACATTCCTTCTCTTGACGAAACATCGTAGTGAATTTCCTCCTGTGGACGCACAGACTGTCAGTATAAAGTCCAAAAGGAACACATTCGATGCGAGAAAGCTGAATAGGAAACAAACCTCTTGGTGAGGCGAGGGGAGCGAAGGAGTTTGAACGACCCGATGGGGTGACGTTGGCGGAAGAAGAGTTGATTTGTTCTTGAGACAACCTAGGTAGATCTACACACGCGCCATCAAAGTACAATTAGTACAGGTGTCAAAACGAAATAAAAGATCAAATTTTCCCGCCTTCGAAGATGAACAGTTCCTGTCAGAAACTGTTCATCTCCAAAGGTGAGAGGTTCACAAACACCAAGAAATGACATAAAAAAACCACCGGAGAACTTCCGATTCCGGCTTAAAAATTAGGCAAGGTAAGAAATACTAGGGTACTCCCAAAGGACACATTAAACATAGGTGTCCATATCTCCTTATGGAAAACAAGAAAGAAGAAGTACAAAGAAAGAACTCAACAAAATATTGTTCATTCAAGCCCTTGAATTAAGAATCAACACACCAAAACATAAATTCAGACACGAAGCTCTTACCTGATGAAATTTGGTGGAGGAATGAGGAATGCAAGTGACAGATTAGGAGCAGTTGCAGCGAAAGAAGATGGAAAACTGAGAATTGAATGGATGCTAAAATGGTAAAGAGTGATTAAATTTTCTCAACACTACCTTTTTTATAGGCAACCACTTTGATTTCTTAGGCGGAGTAGGGGACGCGTTGGCAATCGCATATACATATTGTCGAATATCCCATCGAATGGGGTCCAGCTGGTTCTCGAACCACTCCATCCCTCGATCATCTTCCATTAGAGTAATCGCAGTCGTCGATCGAAAAATGGGGGGGGGGGCAATGATGTGGACCCAAATCACTGACGTATATCAGCTTATATATGTATGCGAAGCCCAGTTTTAACGGACCCGATCCGCTTAAGGGCCTGGAAACCAAGGGTTTCCCCAGTGGCCAATCGGGACAAGACACACGTCCATCCTAAAGGCGAACGTTATGGATAGAACTCTATATAAATACCGGCACAATTCCCCATACCAAGTGTGTGAGATTAATCCCAAAACTTACTCTCGCAAACACCATTGACTAACTTGATCGTCGGAGTATTTGTGGTCGAACCCCGTTCACACTTTCAGGTTAAATAGCTCCAAGAAAAACCAACACGCAAAAAGGCCGGCGGATCGAGACCACAACTCAGATCAGAGACGAACAGACAAGTTTCCGCCCCCAGCAAGCCGTGCCCTGATGCGGAACAAGACTTGCGGGAACACATTAATCAGTAGGCAGGAGGCAATCGTGAGGGTCTCTCTCGACACAGAGACGAGCCCTCTCATGCGGAGGACAATGAGGAACGGGTCGACGAGTCTCAGATGCCCAGACACAGAGAATTGACTGGCAAATCACTAACATTATCAACAATTTGGACTTTACAATTGGAGTAATGATAATAATTCCGTTATTTTTCGTTTATTCTTGCAAGCCAAAAGTTATGCCTACTTTCAGTCCTTCGCAGCTTGACAAAGTCGACCCTTTAATTCGAATAAGCAAAAACAATATCATCTTACATAAGAGTAATATATTTTTCAAATACTTATATTTCGCTTGCGTGAGCCTAATAATTACATATTACTTGACATATTAGTAAATAATGTAAGAATTGAAGATAAATCAATATTCGATTATAGTGTACAACATAACTTGCATCATGACTTGTATCGAGAGCAGGTGGTCACGATAGGAGCACTCGACGCAAGCAGGATTTTTATGTTGATTGCATCGACATGGTTATCGTGAGAGGAAGTTTTGATGGAATGCCCTTGATAATTTGCACAAAACCTATCGGGCTACTTAGGCGGTTTCGTCTAATTTAAAGTTCAGATTAATCTAGTTAGGTTGAAAAGTCCTTACACTATTATGTATGGAGGTGTTAAATTTAAGAATTCGTAATTAGGAAATTTTAGAATTCTCAATCACAACATGGAAAAATATAATGAGATTTAGAACATATTCTAACGAACGTTCGTTTCCCTAAACCAAGATCATACGATATATATTGACAATAATTTGAGAGGGTTTAGTATTTTGTACATTTTAGGAAATGCAGCGGAATGAGAAGCCCTCCTCCAAAGTGCTTGAAATTTAGCACCTCCAAGATGTAGTCCACACCAACGAATGTTCCGAATCAACCGTCGTTCCACTAGAACATTATAGGTATGTTTTGGAGGAGAGAATAATGAAGAAGAAAATTATTTTCTTCTTTGAGACTCATGTACATTACCATGAGTATGAGGTGAGAACATTGTGTTTCTCTTATGTCTATTTATATTAGCATGAATCATACTCCCTCCATCCCTAAATGATAGAGGCATTTTGACTTTTTGAGTCAAATTTCGGATATTTTGACCGTAAATTGTCGTTAGCCGCTAACAAATAATATAGTCAAATTGGATCTTGTTAGATTCGTCTCGATATATATTTTTAAAATATTAAGTTTTTATAATTTGTACACATGTAAAATTAAAAATATTTACGTTTTAAGTCGTGTCTCGTAGACCGTGAAAAAGCAAATGACTCCATCATTTAGGGATGGAGGGAGTATTCACTAATAATTAAGTGGTGAGAAAATTGCCAAAATGGTCCCACTAATATGTGCAAGTTGCACTTTGGTCCCCGATTATATTGGAGCTGCGGAAATGGTCCCTGATATTGGTAAAAAAGTAGCGTTTTCGTCCCTAACCGTTACTTTTAAACGGAAAAGAGTTAGATTGGGGCATAAATGTAAGATCAGCACAGTTAAGCCCTAAAAATGCGATTATAACTAATTAATTATGGGGCAAAAATAGAAAGTTAACAAGTAATTTATGTCTACTCCCATCCCAATTCCCTCCAAAATTGTTCCCTCCAATTATTATAAATTAGTTGTTAACTTTATATTTTTGCCCCATTATTAGTTATAATCGCATTTTTAGGGCTTAACTGTGTTGATCTTACATTTTTGCCCCAAACTAACTCTTTTCCGTTTAAAAGTAACGGTTAGGGACCAAAATGCTACTTTTTTACCAATATCAGGGACCATTTCCGCAGCCCCAATATAATCGGGGACCAAAGTGCAACTTGCACATATTTACTGGGACCATTTTGGCAATTTTCTCATTAAGTGGTGATTTTATTTGATAAACATAATGGTGAATTTTAATTCCATTGAATCCCATTATGATTATTAATATTGGTCAAGCCACCTTATGATGAAAATAATGACGCTCACCAATATCATCATTATGGCTTAATCAAACCACCTTATTGTTGTGTGGAATTTTATCATATGATAAAATCTCGCACGATAATAGTTTTCCCTCCTGACAATGACACACCTTTCCCGGTTGTTCTAAATAATAATCTTATTATTATTATTATATTCGGTTCGTTGTTGTGTGTGACCTCTTGGGCTTAATTAAAATTAGCAATGTAATATAATATTTAACCGAATATTATTATTACATAAATTATTAACGGGCTCCTAGTAAACCATCATAACTCCTACTATTAATTAAGTAACCCCGATTAATATATTTCTCTTTCCCAAGCTCCCTCAAAATCCACTTTAAGAGAGAAAGAATTTACTTTATGAGCTCAACGGTCTTACACTTCCTAGCACGAGAGAAGGTGTCTCAAAGGCCACTGTAACACGTTTTAAAGCATAATTCAAGGGGAAGACGAGTCGGCTCGCATAGACAGGCTTTGAAAGTGGATAGATAAAGAACTATAGCTTGTCTTTTTAATCATTTCAACATAAGGTTCGCTTCTTATGGTACTCGAACCCATGCTGCGTGGCGAGGCCGAAGGTATATATCTAGCATTCTAACTCTTTATCAGTTTTGCTATGCCGTTGAACGATAGAATCAATTTAATGTAATTACATTGAAGTGAACTGAAGTGAATGTAGTATTTACATAAAATTATCCAAATGGTCTCAAATAATATGTGCAAGTTGCAATTTAGTCCCATTAAATGTATAGTCTACACAAATGGTCCCTGATATTGGCGTAAATGGTGCAATTTAGTCCCTCTTTTGACGGGAGACGTTAAAATTTGACGGAAATAGGGCCAAAGTATAATTTTTAAAACTTAAATATTTCTTGAGGTATACACTTTAGTCCCTGCTATTGGCTGAAAATGTGCAGTTTAGTCCCTCTTTCAGTCAAAATTTAACGTCTTCTTCAAAACAGAGACTAAAGTACACCTTTTCAACCAATATCCGGAATTATTTGGGCAAACCGAACATTTACAGGAAGAAAAGTGCATGCACATATTATCTGAGACCGAAGATATATATTTATCATTCTAACTCTTTATCAGTTTTGCTATACCCGTGAACGATAGAAACAATTTAATGTAATTACATTGAAGTGAAGTGAATGTAGTATTTAAACAAAATTATCAAAATGGTCCCAAATAATATGTGCAAGTTGCACTTTAGTCCAAGTAAATGTATAGTCTACACAAATGGTCCCACATTAAAGTACACATTTTACAACAAGGCTAGCGATATTGTCAGAGCAATTTTCATTCTACCAGAGCAAAGTTTGAGTATGTACCTATTTTAACCTTTCAAGTCAACTATTATATTTATCATTCTTTAATATTTTCTTTCAATTAGAGTTAATTTTGAAAATCATCAATAAATGAACACATTCCATATTTTAAATATATGCAATTTAGTGTTAGTAAATCATCATTAATGAGATGAAACATTGGATAAGAAAGAGTGAAAGACGATTCCTCTTGATACTATTAATTGTCAATGGCGTATATACCCAAGATCATCAATATTTGACACTGTTTTTGAAGGTAATGAACTTGGAAAATTAATATATAAATTGAATGATAGTTATCGTCATTGGAAATGTAATATGCTCAAGATAAATTATACGAGATTGTTGACGAGTCAAATCCTATGCTTTATGAATCCAATATTCAACGGAACAAAGGACGACAGAAGAAAAAAAATAAAAGCTCAACCAAAAGAAATCCTTTACAATTTGAAATAGTTGAAAAGCTCGGCAAATGTTTTCATCCTCATAGTTGAGAAAATGTTAATTTAAACATAGTAGTTTTTATTTTAATTTATTTGTCATATGTTCATCTTTCATTGTTTAATATTGAGTAGTAGTTCTTGTGGATATTGTGTTGCATAAACTTGCCTAACAAAATTCATTATTTAATAGTGAGTAGTAAATATTAATGACATAATGTAATAATTGATTTGTGAGGTTAAAATAAGTATATAATAAAATTTTATCTGGCATAATGAAAATTGCTCTGGCAATATCGCCAGCCTTTCAACAAATATCCGGAACTCTTTGGAGAGACCGAATATTTACGTAAACTAAAGTACATGCACATATTATCTGAGACCATTTCGATAATTACGTATCCTATTTAATCACAACAAATTTGAAGACAAATAGAAGCAATCCTTGCAATGATGAGCATGTCACGTGATTACCCAATAAGGGCGCTGCATGCTGGGATTGGGCTTGAATTGAATACCCAAATAGTCTGTGACTGTGACTCTGTGAGCAGCTGATAACAAACAAATAAGACAAACAAAACCTCTAAATCCTAATCAATTACTCCTACTACTGTATATGTCCTAGTGATACTCATTCTGGATTTATTGATATGGTAAAAAGGACACACAAAATGCATCATTCCATTCTGCAGGAATTTCCATCATTCTCTCTGTATCACTGACATCTCTATTAAAACTCTTTTGCCTCCCAGTCCCAAACCCCAGACAAATCTCTGCCTTCTGCCCCCCCTTCATATGCTTTTATTGCCTACCCTCTGTTTGGTAGGGTGCTAATAAACTATTTTCAAAGATGCCCAAGTAACACCAAACGTGTGGCACTCGCATGCACAATCCAAACCACCATAGGGGTCTAATCGCTTTGGTTCCTTCATTTCTAGCAAGTAGGTCAATCGAAGAGAATATCGAATAGTCTAGTGGTTAGGAGGTATTTCTGCGACTTAGAAGTCATGGGTTCTATTCTCATTGTAAGGAGACGGTGGATGGGTTTTAAAAGATAAAAAAAAAGTACGTCAACTGGACATGATGAGTGATCGAAGTGATAAATAAGTAAAATTTGAGCGATATCAACAGGGGCGGATTGAGGCACATCGAAGAGGTGGTTCGAAATATACATTAAATTTTTTAATCATATTTAATTAGCAAATCAAGAATTTTTGTGAAAAATATTATGTTTGCATAAACATTTAAGAAGCAAATGAACTCATGTGGATTCATGAATAGTAAAAATTGAGAGTTAGGTAATAAAAGAGACTTTTAATTTTAAATAAAATTACTAATAAATTTGAAGTTGCCAAGATTTGAACCACCACCCTTGTACTTGACACAAATTCATTACTAACCAATTGAGCTAACATGATTTTTGGTGGTTCGACTGAACCACCACGAACAAAGGCGAGTCCGCCACTGGATATCATGTATCGTTTATTTGTCATTTTGAGTCGAATTTTGTAAGATAAGGAATAGTAGTTGTGAGTGATCCAAGTGATAAATAAATGAAACTTGAGCTATATCTCGTGTGGTGGTATGCTCATTTTATAAATAGTGAATAGATGAAAATATCCCTTGCTTTATTGGTCCAAATTGACGGAGTTTTCAATTTAACGGTAAAAATGGGCGGAATTAGTCAAGTGAGACTATTTTGTAACATGATTGATCAAATTGAGCTGATGCTGGTGATTACGAGTGGCCGAAATGGCAAATAATTGAAACTTGAATGATCACATGTGTCGTTCGCCTGAATATTTATTTCTGCATACAATTTTACTAATATTTTAATTTTGTTCCTCTTATGTTTTTGTCGTTCAAAATCGATTTTGGAAATGGAAAAAGTCCATAACATTAGGGGATGCATGGAGTATAATTTATGTGCCACTCTATGTTATATTATATATATTACACTTTACAAAATCATGACATGTGTTTAATTCATTATTAAAAGATAGTCAGTACAAGGGACAAATAAGGAGTTCATGGATAGTTCGAAGTAATGTACATGTAACAAATCTTAACAGAGTGTAGCATCTGATATGTTATACACACACCCAAATAGTGAGTTCCTGTAGCATCAAATGACGACTCTGTCCCCCCCCCCCCCTATTTGGAAGTGTAGTAGGTGAGGGAGTTAAATGGGGAGGACAAAATAGTCATTTATTGTTATAGTAAACCACTATTTAGATGTGTTGTGTATAGTGGATCCCGTGTAGCAAAAACTCTCACATAGAGTCACATAGATGATTTATATATATCAAATTTAAAAGAAGGGGATCTCAATTTAGAATTTGGCAAAAAAATCATCCGTTAACATTGATTAATGGGACGAGTCATTACATAAAAATTTCAAAATATAATTCATCTCTATTCTTCAGTCGAAGAACTTTTTTCTTCATATAAGAATTCCTTTTTAGAGTCGCATGTATTTTGTATAAAAGTAGGTGGTTTTAGAAAAGTAAAGGAAAAAAGTTACTCGCTGTGTCCCTTAATTTAAGGGACATATACCTAAAATAGAAATTTTTTTTTGGGTTCAATTTTATCAAATTTAGTAAGAAAGAATGGATGAAAAATTATGTTTATAAAATGAATTTAAATTTTCTTTTTATACTTTGTGTAAAAGTAAATGATTATTTAAAAAATAGATGGTGGAAGTAATAGTTTTAGTATAGAACAACCTTCACCTTTAGTATAAATGATAAGTCAAATTTTAAGGTATAAATATATAATATTATTTTTAAGAAAAAACACTTATCAAACTTGAACAATAATCCTCACATTAAGTATAAATGGTAAGTGAAATCTTAAGGATAAATATTATTTTAAGGAAAACACGTATTAAAATTGAATAATTCTCACCTTTTTTATAAATGATAAGCAAAATTTTAAAGATAGATATTATTTTAAAAAAGCAAGTATCAAAATCTAACGATGCCATTCTAACATAACCACTTATTCCGCGGAATTGGAGCAAAAATGTGATCACGCTCACATTAAGCGCCCCCTCACGCCGAACCCACAACTTGAAAGGGAGTAAATCACGGTATGATCCCCAGGACCAGAGTGTATGGAGGCCTGTCTACGCTGCGCACTTAGCCTGGGATAAAACTCTCAAACGGTCGCTGGCGCGGTTTGAACTCATGCCGATTGAAGCAATCTGTATACACCCTAACCACTGGGGCAACCCGTGGGGTTTAACTTATTCCGCGGAATGATCACATGAAGAATGGCATTGTTTGATTACTTATAAGTACAACTTACAAAAGTGGATGAATAACGTGAAATGAGATACTTACTTATGTATGAAATCACATCAGCGAGGTATTGCATTATTGTAAAAAAAAAAAGATAAGTGCGACATTTTAACATAAAAGTAAATTTATCTATGTGAAACATGTATGACCTAAATATTAGTAAAATAATTGTGTTTGATATGACCAATGCTTAAAGTTTTTCAATATCTTAATAGAGTCGTAGATATTATATTCTCATATTATTGAATGTAATATTTATCTACATACTTTTTTTAGTAAGATAAATTGTCAATTGAGGGACGTGTCTAAACGTGAAGCGAGCAAAATATGAAATAAGGGAAGAATGATATTATTAGGCACCGCCGTCGCCGTGATGTTGGACGAAGAACGTAGGATTGTTGATATAGTCGAGCAGAATTCCAATGTGATATCAAATATGGATTATTACGAAGTCCTTCAATACGGAAAGAAAGGGTGTATATGTCATTATACATTTATACTGATGATATTAGAAAATACTCAGCTACTTATAAATAAGTCAAACTAGGGTACATCATCCACCTGCTACCAGAACAGACTAAAATCCAATTACAGAACCATTATTTGACTGTCTCATCATTCCCTTCTTGTATTTATGCCTTCCTACTTGCTACTTCCAAACTACTGTATCATTTTACTTTTTTCTTTATTTACATTTAGATTTTTTTCGTATAGGTATTTCAACTAACGAAATTATTTTAAATGAGCATTTATAGCCTCCAATCTTTTAAATAGACATCTGAACTGGACTTTTCACATGAACTTTTGTATTTCATCATTTTCATACTTTTCAGCATTTAACTTTTTTTAGAAAGATAAATAGTCAGCTAACATTTATATTTAACTCAACTTCACTATAATCTAACCCAACTTCGTAATTTAACTCAACCTACCTAACGTTTTGTTAAGATCTCAAAAAATCCGATGAAGATTTGATCAATTTGGTCAAGGAGTACGATAATTTTCTCATCGTCCTTTCATTAAGAGACCAAGATTAGATCTATACTCACTACAAGCAATTCTGTGAAGAAAATAGGTACATACTTAAAGTTGCTCTAGCGATATAGCCAACCATTAATGAACCGTAATTGTTTTCCATATTATGTTGTTGTTAGAAACAAGAGTAGTTACTAAGGTAGAACTCGCCGAATGTTCTTGAAAGTAAAACTCAACCACCAGCAAACCTTTCGGCTATTGGTCTAGTTATGTACTTATGTTATATACTTGCAAGCTTCTAGATATGACTCACGAGCTTCAGAAGCACTACTACATTTTTTACATAATGCAACGGTCAACAGGCGTCTAATGCAATGCCTTTCTATTGATCTTTGCAATAGATGGAGCTAATGCAACGTCATTATTCGACTCGTTGTTGAGCATGACTTCAATTTGTCATGTTCTTTACTAGACTCGTTTTCACTCTACATGATTGGATGATTTTCGTAAAAGATTTGTCGAAATGGTCCAAGTAAGTGGGCCACTGTTGCCTTTTGGTACCCGTAAGTGACACTGGTACAAAAATGGTCATGTAAGTGTGTAAGTGGGTCGGAGATGGTGCCTAAATTAAAGGTTGCATTAATTGTTGAAGGAGAAAGAAAATTAAATCTATTTTGAGGTTAAAATTATTAATTTAAGGAATATTTTGGGGCAACAACATAAATACAACCCCTATTCTAAAGTGTAGTGTTTGAGATAGATTTCGTAGGAGGAGGAGAAGAAGTAAGGGAAGATATATAACATAAAGTTCAAAAATTAAGGAACACATAAAGAACGTCTTAATTCAACAAAATCTATTCATAGTCAGTTCAACTCAATTCAACATCATAGAAATTCAATAGAATTATAACTTTCTATCATAGCAATACTCAAGTTTTATTTATTTATTAGTTTGATCACTCGTAATCATTATCGACTTTATTCTATAGCTCATGTTACAAAATTATATCACTCGACCACTTTCGTTCATTTACGATACATACGACTACGAGAGAGATGTCGTATACGGAGTATATAAAGAGATAGAGATAGAAAAAAATAATGAAATGGAAAAAGGTCAAAGTAGCAGTAGAAAGCAGGCGCAGCAGTTGGTTGTATTTGTATTTGTAATCATTTTTCTTCAAGAATTATCACACCCTCTCTCGTCATCTCATTTTCCCATTTTCTTCACAACAACAAATATTACTTGCACTAATAATAAATAATAATCTCCCCCCCCCCCCTTCCTTCCCTCTTTGTACTACCATATCTACTAGTTGCACCAAACAGAGAAGCTTTAAGGTTGTCAAGATTGGATTTGGACAATTGTTTTGGGACAACAATTGATGAGATGGGTAGTTGTGGAAGAAGTGTTGGTGTAAGGCAATACATAAGATCAAAAGTCCCACGTTTGAGATGGACTCCTGATCTTCATCGTTGTTTCCTTCATGCAATTGAAAGACTTGGAGGCCAAGATAGTAAGCACATATCCTTCACCTTTCTCCTCGTCTTTGTCAGTAATATCTCGTGTTATTATTACTTATATAGTTTTGTCTTTGCTAGTAATATCTCGTGTCATTACTTATATAGTTTTGTCTTTGCGAGTAATATCTCGTGATATAGTTTT
The DNA here is from genome assembly GCA_003412495.2 of Echium plantagineum. Classification (NCBI taxonomy): domain Eukaryota; kingdom Viridiplantae; phylum Streptophyta; class Magnoliopsida; order Boraginales; family Boraginaceae; genus Echium; species Echium plantagineum. Next base: position 27,087,994 of record CM016565.1, read on the forward strand.
GTACTTCCCTCTTTTATATATACTGAAATTAAGACAATTTTTGTGTGATTCTTGATGTGTAATAGAAGCAACACCAAAGCTTGTTCTCCAGTTGATGGATATTAGAGGGCTAACTATTTCTCATGTCAAAAGTCATCTCCAGGTATGTTTAATTTGTTTCTTTGTTAGCTTGTTTTTTTCCCTTTCCAAGCTTTCTCTTTTTTGCACCTAAAAATGGTATCTTTATGCCTATAATCATATTATTGTTGTTTGGTTTGTTCCCTACAGATGTACAGAAGCATGAAGAGTGATGTAACCAAACAAGGTACTCTTTGGTTTCATAAAGTCAACCATTTGAGTAAAGTTACTGTTGAGATTACCCCCTCCCCCTCCAAAAGAAAGTGTTGTATACAGTAGCGGAACTAGGATGTGTCTATTCGAAATCGATATAATTTCAAAATACTTGTTTAATGTATTCAAATATAAATTTATATGCTAATTTTTACATTAATTTTTTCTTTAATGTAAGAAAGTATTTATTATGCTAATGTTTGCAAATTGAATGTTGAAAATATAGACAAAAGCATGAGGGAGCAAATGGAACTTTATTCAGAAGATCCTGATCATCATCATGATGGAAAGTTTGTTGATGAAGAAGATAATTGCATGGCCTACAATCTTAGGGAACAAACAGATTCTCTCTTCACAAATCATACTGCTCCTTCTCCTCCTATAAAAAGGTATATATAAATGCTTCTCAAATGGTGATAGATCTTATTAATCCTACCTAGATTCACTCAAGAGGGGCACCATATTTTGACGGGCACCGCAGGTTCTGTGTTTTTAGTGTAAAAATAATATCGAACCATGAGAAAAGGTGAACCGTGTACATTGGAGCCGTGGAAATAGGTTTCAACGTATATAGCCGTTTTTTTCCGTTCCTAGACAAAAATGATATTCTTAAATGCCGCGTACATTGGAGCATGCCGTGTATATTGGAGCCGTGAAAATAAGACGTATATTGTAATTTTTCAGGGCTAGAACACAGGCAATGAGTTGTATCACAGAAGATCTGAATTGCTGCAAAGCTAGTGGTGTAGGTGAATCTCCAAAAGGAGGAGGAGGAGGAGGCTATAGTAATAATGAGTACATGCAACAGACTATGGTTGAGAAAAGTGGAAATGAAGAGGAAAAAGAAAACAGATGGAAAATTTGCTTTGATGACAAACTGCAGCCTACTACTATTTCTACTCCTACAACTACAAACTGGACTCATCTTTCTTCTCTGCCACAAAATCTCTTCAACCCTTTTATCAATGCAACATCAGAAGCTTCACTAGCTTATCCATTGGTATAATCACACCCCTAATCTTCTAGACTTCTACTACTACATCAAATTTAATTTCGTTGACGTTTTGTTTTTTCGTGTCACTATAAAATTATACATAGGGTCGTACGGACATCTATATATTATATAGCCAGTACTATTTATTGAAATAGTTTGAAAGAAGTAGGTAATTCATGGGTAAAAGTTGACACGGGAAAACGAAAACGTCGATCTAACCTACAGTATAGGTAAAAGACTAAATAGTATTCCTTTTGCAACAGTTTTTCAAGTGGTTGAGTGTGTTGTTGGCTAATTCTTCTTGTCCTTTGGGTATACTTTTCTCTAATTTTTGTTTTTCAGAAGTGTCCAAGGGTGATGGACCCTATGCATGTTTTATTTCCCCCCCCCCCCCCCCCCTTCTTTCTTATTTTGGTATACCAAAATTCTTCCTCACAACAAATCTTTTAAAAATGAGTGTTTTTTGAGATAAAAGCCCACATACTTGACATACAATACTCTGCATGTTTGACCATGCATTTTCATTTTCTTGTACAAATTAAAGAGTTCCTCCAAGAGTAGTATTTTAAAGTTGGGGGGCTTTTTTTTTTATAAATATCCATAGATAAATTATTCTCTTCTTTCTTCCCTAATCATATTACTGAATTTGCTTGTGCCATGCATTTAGTATAGTCTTACATATGATAATTGAATCATGTAACGTTTGAGTTAGCATTTCTTAATTTTTTTTATAAGCTGAAAATGTGTGCATGAGCTGAAAAATCAAAAGTTCAGGTGCGTAAAATAGTATTAGATGCCTATTTAAAGAGATAAATATATTCTAAGTTTCAATTTAAAAAAATAACGAGAGTTCGTGTGGAGTGTGTGCTTATATAAAAAAATCCAAAAGGTAAGTATTATTACTAGTAGTTTATTCTTGTCAAAAAGTGGAGTGTAAGTTATTTTCTCTAGGTTAAATTACATACAGTAGTCAATGAGCCATGTAATTGAATGTGGCTGCAAGTGTCTTGTTTGGTTTGGTTGGTGAAAATTTGTTGAAAATAAGCCGTAAAGGTTTGAAATTTTTTAGGCAAAAGTTGGGTTCCGTGTACAAATTCCTTTATATTTATTCCCTTGAAAATAGACACAGTTTACTTTATTATTATGCTTTTTTTGGCTTTTTAACGAATCCACCAATATGATCGTTTAATTTCAATGTACCTTTTCAACTACTAGGTATGTCAGCACATCCCCTGTGAACGATTTTAGTAACCGTTTAAGGGTGCTCTGATAAGATAAAATAGTTCAAGAGGGTACGCTGACATGACTGATAGTTGAAGGGCCATATTGAAAATTAAACGATAATATAGGGGTGTTTCTGCAAAAAAAAACCTTTTTTCCTTTGCATTACTATTTCTGATTTTTACCTCCTTCAACATGTTTTTGTTAGGAATTTTTACATCCTATTTTTTAAATAGTTTTAGGTGAATTCAAATCTATATCACAAATTTGTAAGTCCCATGTGCCATAAAATTTACCCAAATCTTGATTTACCAGTGAACACTTTTGATTGTCTGAGATCTTTAGCAATCCATTTAAATGTTGTCGTTTAATGCATAAAAGCAGTGGAAGAAGCATGGACTTTTGTAGAAGCAAGAGGTCCACCTCATTTATTAAGTATTTATGACTTTCCTGTTTTTTGTCTTAATAATTTGTCTACCTGGTTATTGCTAAAAATATTCTGTACCAACATGTGAATACATGCAAGATCCATTTTTTTCAATGAAATCTCTTGTACTAGTGTTCTGTTCATTTCACATAATTTTCACTTTTTCCCTTCTAAAAACGACACCCGCCCTGGATCATTATACAGAAATAATAATTACAGGACGTGTGTTAGATGGTCTAGGGACTTGTTTATCGCTCCTAAATTGATTCTTCTTGACTTTCATTGTCATATGACAAGACTTGCCTTTATTATAATAAATGTCAATATTAATCAGGAAATTTACACAATACTATCTCATGCAGTTTCAATCCAAAACTTGGAATATGAACAACAATATTTGATTTTTTTGGCATTCTTGTTTTGACTATATGCATGCTTTAATTTTGTTCCATTAACCTTTCTTGAAAGTTATGTTCAAATTGATGACTAAATGGTCATTTTTGTCACAGGTTGATGAGATTCAAGAAAGTGAAAGAAGAGAAGTGCCTAAAGAATGGAATTTTGAGCAAATTTTAGGTGTTCAACCTAACTATGTGAACGATGAAGGCGCTGATGGACCAACGTTGTCACTCTCGTTGCAACAACCCCCGTCCATTCGACCAAGCAACGACAACAATACATCGTTCCTATGTGAGATTAGTGAATCGGTTTCGTATCGTCCATGTCCCTCTAGGTTTAGCAATAATGTAGATGACTTTTTGGGTTGTTCCGCCAAGAAGCACTGTGTTGACCTAGAATTATCCATCTCTTTATGTGGCTCATGAGGTTTTTCCCCCCACATCTTATCTATTCTTTGAGGAGATGGCTATGTTTTGGACTAGTCTGTATTTCATTTCATCACTACATAAGATTATGTTGTTACATCTATTGCTTTCAGACCAAAATAGTCACCTTTTTCTTTCTATTTGTCTTGTTTTGATGATTTGATACTTAGTAATTGGAAATGTTTATAGAATACTTCATCAACCATACATCATAGGAGGTTGATGAGAGTGTTGGTTGGAATTATTTTATTGCAAGAACTATTAAATTATTACACAAAATCAATTGTAAGTTAAACCGTCTCCTACGACTTATACAGTAATTAAGACTTTGTTGAGAGAGTTTCCAAGTCTCTATGGACAAATTTTTTTGGGCAAAATGCATCAATCATCACTCATGCTTTACTTAATTCATTATTGACTCATTCATGTTACATATGATTCAATTCACTCACTTATCTTCCAAAAACGATTTTAAGTGATTAGTTCGTCAACTTTTCCGATCAATCAATGGTAAGTCAACTACTTATGTCTTCCGTTGACTTTTGAAGGGCAAAATAGTCATTCACATCTATTTTTTTATAAAAACAAAAAACCGAGTAAATTTATAATTATGCCCCCTATTTGGAAGTGTAGTAGTTAAGGGAGTTTTAAGGAGGGGAAAAATAGTAATTTCAATTTAAGAAAAATAGATGTGAAATGGTTAGTTTGCCATTAAAAAGGTCAACGGCAGATTGAAATAGTTGAATAACCAATTTGAACCGTTTTTGGAAGATGAGTGAGTGAATAATAAAGTCATATAAAACATGAGTGACTGAATGATGAAAAAAAGAAATCATAAGTGATGGTTGATAGTAATCCTGTTATCGGACTGGAACGGTCAGGATATTGGAAATCCCGATATCCATCCGATTAGACTATTGGATATATCCGGGCCGATCCGATAACATCATCGGGCAAAATTTTAGAACCAGACGGAACCCACAGTTGTTGGGCAGGTACCCAGTCTGAAATTGGACAGCTTGACCCAATATCCAAAACCCCAAATTAAAAAATCAAAACTTAGAAGAAAAGATGAGAATGATTAACAATTTCAAAATAGCACAAGTTTATACTAATTAAGGCTCATATTCAATATGAATCATCACAACCTTCAACACAAATTATAATCGAGCAATAACACATAGTGAATCTGCTCTGCCGTTATGGAATGTTGTTACAAGGATCAAAATTATTATGGTTCTCAACATAGAATTAGGCCTGTCAGCGAACCGGTTAGCTCGTTAATTGCTCGCAAATCGGTTCGTTAAAACCGGCTCGTTTGCTCGCTCGATTTAAATTTCGAACCGGTTATGATTCGTTTTTACAAGTCGTAAATCGTTTTCAAACGCTCGTTAATCGCTCCTTAAAACCGTTTATAAAATTAATTTTATTAAAAAATAGTTTTAATTCGAACCGGTTACGATTCGTTCGTAATACGTTGCAAATCGCTCATTAATCGTTCGCCCGTTTGTTAAAACCGTTTATAATATTCGTTTTTATTTCAAGAAAACCAAACATATCCTAAAAAACCGATTTGCGAGTGGAAAACGGATTACGATCAAAACGATTGGCGATCCGAGCGAGCGATTATTATTTCGAACCGATTAACGAGCGATTTTTTGCGGTTTTAAACTATTCGATTAACGAACCGGTTTATACGATTTTATTTCGAACCGATTACGAATTGAACATTTAAACCGGTTTATTAACTAACCGATTTGCAAGTGAACCAGTTTGATTAACGGTCCGAACCGTTTTGGGCCGAAACCGGCTCGGAGCGGCTCGTTAACAGCCCTACAAAGAATAGCTCAACCCCAAAGTTTAAAGTTCAAAATAACAAAACAAGTTTATAATAATTGATGCTCAGATTCAATATGAATCATCATGACCTTCAACACAAAGTGCTCACACAAAATAGCTCAACTTCAAAGTTCAAACCAAAACTCAAACATCACAAAATAGCATGTATAGAAATGAGTCGACACATTGGAAATCGATTCACTTGAAATCGCTTCAAATCGATGAGCAATTACGAATCGATGAAATATTGAAAGCCAATAAGGGAGATAATTGATGAGAAGCATGAATTCAAAGTCGATGACGATGAGAGGGAGAGCCAGATTTTTAGAGAGGGAGGCAACAATGACTTGATAGACTGTTCTCTAAGTTTATATGCTCCTGGGTCGGATCTTATGTCAGGTTATCCGTCAGTTTGGCTCCACGGATCTAAAATCGGGACCAGTTCGTTAAGCTTTTGGTTGGATAATCGGACCAGGTAAAACCGGACCGGATCTCGGGTGGTCTTCGATTTACCCGATCCACTAGGGGGACTAGTTGATAGTTTACCAATGGCTTTTTTTCATTTAGGCCCCTAAACTAATTAAAAGTTCCCAAATCGTCCCTTGGTGACCTTTTTTTCTCAAATAGGCCCCTGGAGCATAAAAATGGCACCTGAACTTTTGTTTTTCACATTTTTCTAAATTTCTCATGTTATGAATTTTTAGATGGAGGGCAAAATAGGCAAACCACACTTAGAACTAACTCAACCTAATTATAAACTAACTCAACCTCAAATATTTAACTCAACCTCATTATTAGCAAACTTTTATTAATTAAATATAAAACATCATCTTCAACATTCCACTCCACCCTAACCATCCCAACTAATATGCAGATTAGATCTGGGTGAAGACCATAATGTTAACACACATTCGAAACTGGACAATTTCATAAATGTACAATCATCGTGGGTATCATTCTGTCATTACTACCTTACTCATGTGAGCAAGCAAAAGATCCTCCGCAGCGCCACCCGAAACATTGAGCTTCAGGAAAGGCTTCAACCTCTCATCGCTACGCCAAACACCCATGACCTGCATATCCAAGGCCTGAAGAAACCGCAAAACAATCTCCTCCCGATTCCGTTGAGCCACCGGATCTCCGTCGCCATCCTCCACCAAAATTCCCTCCAACATCTCCGACAATGAATCCGACGCTTGTGAAGAGTCAAGGGCTACCAAATCGTCGATGCCATCCACATCATCCATTCTACTATCGCTATTAGATTATTGTTTATCCCAACCAATATCCATTCTACTCATAGTGGGCGCGGGGGATGGGGGGGGGGGGGGGGAGGGTTCTTTTTTTAATTTTTAAGTTATTGTTAATAATTATATTTATTTTTAAAAAGTTTCAATATATTTCTAATCTAAAAACTAGAATCCAAATATTGAATACAACTCGAATATAAAATTTAAATACAAACATGAATTCGAGTTTCAAATACGAGAATGTCAAAATATTTTTTTTTGTCTGGCACCTGAACTTTTTCTTCAACTTTGGCGCTTAAATGTTTTTTTCCCCGAATGGCACCTGAACTTTTCTCGAATATTTCTCTCCAACAACTCATATTTTCAATATGACTAACTTGCCCCTGGGTTAAGGAATTTGTAAATGTTAAAAACCTGAGAAATTCAGAAAAATGTGAAAAATGAAAGTTTAGGTGCCATTTTTTTAGCCCAAGGGCCTATTTGAGAAAAAAAAGGTCACCAAAAACTAATTTGAGAACTTTTAATTAATTCAGGGCCTTACATGAGAAAAAACCTTTACCAATTGGTGTGAGTATAGTGTTTACTTGTTTCAAGATAGAATGGGTCTTTTGCTTTTATTGGACTTTTGGTCAAATGGCTAGTAATTACACAAGGGTATATGGGGTAATTTGCGGTTTTAGAACAAAAAAGCTTAGTGGCGTGGAACATGGACCTCTTTTTTGATGTGTGACATTTATTATGTGTAAATAGCTCCTATTTATCGAATTTTCTTTTTATTCTTGATTTATAATACACAAAAATTTGAAATTAATTTTAATTTTGTAACCCCTAAACATGACATTTATCGTCGTGAAGATTGTTCTTTATCTTTTTTTTTTGTTGCCTTTTGTTTTTATTACAAGATATTTTGTAGTTTTGAAAGTGAAGTTCCTTTTGTAACCAATCACCCACTAAACATGACATTTGTTATTTAGACCAATAATTTTTGAACAGTGTATTTTTCCAATAATATTTGTGTAAGGGTGGTATTTAGCAAAATAATCTCTTAAAAGAGAGTAATTATTTGCGTTTTACCAATTTCCTCAATTGTTCAGTCATCAGTGCGTTGTCCCAATAATGTACCCACCCGACTGAAGGTTAATGGAGGGATTCGAGGCACACTCAAGTACGATCTGTTGCTCGATAATGTACCCACCCGACTAGATAACTCGATATTAACTCGAATTCAATTAGTTAACCGTCCTAATTGCCACTAACATATTCCTTATAAAATGCATAAATTACTTATAAAGTCGAGACACCATTCGCTGCAATGCCATAAGTTACAGAAACAACATGTTTAGAATTCAAGAAAAAACAGAAATTACATGGAAACAACACAAAGAACATCCTGAATCGGTCTTAATAATCATCTTCACCTTCATCTTCATCATCGACACCTTCGGCTCCAACTTCTTCATAGTCTTTCTCAAGAGCAGCCAAGTCCTCACGAGCTTCAGAAAACTCGCCTTCTTCCATGCCTTCGCCAACATACCAGTGAACAAATGCCCTCTTGGCATACATCAGATCGAATTTATGGTCAATACGTGAAAACACCTCGGCCACAGCAGTGTTGTTGCTTATCATGCACACAGCCCTCTGGACTTTTGCTAAATCGCCTCCGGGCACTACTGCTGGAGGTTGATAGTTAATACCACATTTAAAACCAGTTGGGCACCTGCCAGTCAAGAGAACACGTTAATACTCCAATTATATGAATAAGCGATCAAGCAATCACTAAGCGTTCCAATCATATGAGTAAGACACGAAACAACCAAAAATCAGTACAAATTACAAGACGATGATGCAGTGTGAAAGATTGCAGCAGAAGAGAGTGAAAAAGGAAAGACGAGGGTGGATACATTGTTTCACCTTCACAGGGTGGCACATAATTCTCCATCAGTTGGCCACATTCTCATGCATCATTTGTTTAATCTTAAGCAGACAAAAATATTAAATAGAAGTACATTGCCATAGAACAAACAGCTGTTCAAGGAATACAAAAAGGAGATGCTGAGTTGAAGCTTCGTCTTTAGTCTTAACTATCACAGAACAGTCGGCACATGCATATTAATTATTTGTTAATCTCAACTACAAAAGAAATATTTAATAGAAGTATATGCAAAACAACAGAAGAATCTAAAAGGATGAGGTAGAACAAGGGGAGTTGGTGTGGAGCCTTTTCTCAAGACTTTAACTAACTCAAGATAGCACATGCGTGTTAAAGATAAAATAATCGCAACTAGCCAAAACAAGTGAAGCATTGATCTGTACGTTGACTACTTAATATAAAAGACCAAGTAAATGAAAAATCTAACTATTCGTTATAAAATAAGGTTTTACTTTGCCTTAGGTAATCCCTTACCAGTCAACAAATTGAACTGTACGTTTGGTTTTGATGGTAGCAACAGCAGCGTTTACATCCTTGGGGACGACATCTCCTCGGTACATTAAGCAGCAAGCCATGTATTTTCCATGCCTTGGGTCACATTTAGCCATCATACTAGAGGGTTCGAAGACTGTGTTTGTAATTTCAGGTACCGATAGTTGCTCATGGTAAGCCTTTGCTGCTGAGATAACAGGAGCATATGATGAAAGCATGAAATGAATACGGGGATATGGAACAAGGTTTGTTTGAAACTCAGTGATATCCACATTAATGGCTCCATCAAAACGCAATGAAGTGGTCAATGATGATATAATTTGAGAAATCAAGCGGTTCAGGTTAGTATATGTTGGCCTCTCAATGTCTAAGGACCTCCTACAAATATCATAGATAGCTTCATTGTCCAAGAGGATAGAAACATCTGTATGTTCAAGAAGAGCATGTGTTGAAAGAACACTGTTATACGGCTCAACAACTGCAGTGGACACCTGGAAAAAGGATTACTATAAGTACTAAGAAATAAGAGCTCATTGTCCTCACTATAATCTTATAACTCGAGCAAATTATAATAAGAAATGGTTAATATTTTCAAAGAAAAAACTAATGTAACCATACAAACAGTTTGTCGAAGTGCCTATACAAGACAGATTGAAAAAGATCAGATGTTTCACTCTAGCAAAAAGGAAAGTAACAAGAAAGCAAATCACTCCATTTAAACACGATTAAGTACCTGAGGAGAAGGATATATGGTAAATCCTAGCTTAGACTTTTTCCCATAGTCGACAGACAATCGCTCCAACAATAATGATCCCAACCCAGAACCAGTACCACCACCTACAGCATTGAAGACCAAGAATCCTTGCAAACCCGTACAGTTGTCTGCCAACTTCCTAATGCGATCAAGGCAGAGATCAACGATCTCTTTCCCCACTGCAAACATAAAAATGTCCCACCTTAAAATGATCTTCCATATTAAAAAATAAAAAATTTACCAATATCATAACAAGAATTATGGATATGAATGTCATATTTTCTCACCTGTGTAATGCCCTCTAGCGAAATTATTCGCAGCATCTTCTTTACCAGAGATCAGCTGCTCAGGATGAAAAAGTTGTCGGTAACTCCCTGTCCTGATTTCATCAATGACTGTTGGCTCAAGATCAACAAAGATAGCTCTTGGGACATGTTTCCCTGACCCGGTCTCGCTAAAGAAGGTGTTGAAAGCATCATGAGCAACACCCACAGTATTGTCACTGCATAACAAGATTCAACAATCACGCCATTAGTCATAACGCATCAGAGACTTTAGATCGTCCAGACATCACACACCAAGATAGCTCATTCTTGTTGAAATTACAGTGAAACTTCAATTCGAAACACTCAATCTTCATCTAAAACATTTTAGTACCTATTTCATTAATGCGAAAATTTACATCTAAGGAAACAATTGTTAGTCAAAGACATTATACTCAACATAGAAACAAACCAAACAAAACAATTGGATAACACAAACCCAAATATTCCCTTCCTATTAAAAAAGATTGGCTAGCTTTGAATACGATGGCTGACTTTTAAAATTCCGAATTACAGTAAAATGTTTTCGTATATGATAAAATCGAGACTCAGATCATTACAACATTAAACGACTTGACAATTACACCTTTTCAGAGTCAATTACTACAAACTTTACATATATGGTCAGTAACTACCAACATAACAAAAGTATAAATAAACACAACTGTAAGAGAAGAAAACATAAATAAACAAGAAAATTAACAACTACCAACACAAACAAAAGCAAAATTGAAAGATCAGAAGGTATAAATAAACAAAAAACACCAACAAGGACCAACATAAATGAAAATTAACAACTGCCAACCAAACAACAGCAAAATAAAAGATCAGAAAGTATAAATAAACAAAAACACCAACAAGGACCAACATAAATGAAAATTAACAACTAATAACATAAATGAAAACAAAATTGAAAGAGCATAAAGTATACTTAATGCTATTCAATAACTACCAACACAAATGAACACAAAACTTAAAGATTAGGAAGTAAAAAAATCATCATGTAGTCGGGGCATGTTCGTGGGACCGTTAGGATGACAGTTTCATCTTCGAAAAAAGATCATCACAACTTGAACATAATTAAGTACCTAGGCATGATGCCATCAGGCTGAATGCCATGTTCAAGACAATAAAGCTCCCAGCAAGAATTTCCCACTTGAATTCCAGCTTGACCAATATGAATACTTATTATTTCTCTCATTTTTTTTGCTTTTTTCAAGAATATTTAACTAGTATAGTTTAGAATTCTGGATCCAGAAAAATACAGAGCTATAAAAAAGAGGATTATATGAAATGGGGTCTGCTTAATTGCTTATATACTAAGAATATAATCATAAGAGTAATATCACCGTTGTAATGAGCTGTTGGCTTACAGTAAGATAAAGGTCCGAACGTTGAAACTCAGACTTGGACAAGCGGTAGAAATTAGTTAAAGTGTAATGTTTTGACTGAAATTTAGTAGCTCGATCGCACTAAGCCCTCATTTTCGCGAGACCTTAGATTGAAAATCAATGATAATGTTAATGATAATTCATTAATAACAATAGTCTATAAAAAAATATCATGTTTATTAAGTAAAAATTGATGATTGATAACATAATTAAATTAATGATATTATGATGAATTTACAATTTTGGCATAATGAGAACTAAAGAGTCATGAACTACTAACATAATTGGACACCAAACTATTTTAACTAATGTATTTATTAGTGCATGTTTGTTCTTTTCAAAATTATTCAGTTAATTCAACTTCAATAAATATGTAGATTCTTTTATTAATAATTTTACATTAAATAATGCTTGGAGATATTGGTTTATGTAATTAGTACTTTATATGTTTCTAGTAAAAATGAGTTATCGAAAATTTAAATTATACTCCCTTATTACTTTTAGTTGTTCTTTTAGTCTAAGTTTTTTGTTTGAAAATAGTTGTCTAACTAGCAATAAGAAATTGAAATTTTATTTTTTCAATGTACTTTTTCTTATTTTTTCTATTTAATTTATAACCATCCAATTATATAGTTTCAATGAACTGTCATTTTAGCTTTTCACTGTATTTTTTGTTACTTTTCTTTTTGATAAAACAATCACTAAAAACTCATAAAGGAGTATTATTCATATAGATGACCCTTGTAACATCCTGCTCAGAGTGTGCGATGTGATATGATTTGATTGGTAATACTTATACCATCAAGATGCATCTTCTTTTTGGTAGTCCAACTCATAATAACTTCAAAGTGAAGCGTGCTTGAGCTGGGGTAATTCTGGGATGGGTGACCCACTGGGAAGTGTCGCCGTCGTTGGTTTGTGAGGCCAGTTCATCAAGTCAAATAACGTTCCGACCCCGGTGTTCCGGGGTGAGGCGTTACAGCCCTATTACAATTTTTCACTAGGCCTCGAAAAATCTATAAACTAACCCAAATTATTTGTTCCATTTAGTTTCACGATCATCGAGATATAACTTAATACGTAAATATCTATAATTCTATACGGATAACAATCTAAGAAGATCTCAAATGATTGTATTATTTCTTATCAGTTATTTTCACCAACTTATCTTATAATTTTTATCATCACATTAATTCACTTGGATCCAAATATATCATAAGAGATGGTGTTGTCCCTTTATGTATCTCTTCTGTTGAGATTTGTATCCCATTGCCGGCAATAGCCAAATGCCGAACACCAAGGTGGAATGCTTTAGTCCCAAATTTTTAATTGGAAAAAAAGTAAGATGCATAAATCAGGGAACCACAATACATACACCTAAATAGTGCTTTTTAAAAATAAAATGACCATTTTATCCCTGAATAAAATTTTATAAAACACTATACTTACAAAATAGAGGGCAGAAGAGTAATTCTCATTCCTCAAAATACACTATTGTGTATAACAGATCAGCCTAAATCATCATGATATTTCTAGTGGACGTCAATTAATCGTTGTGTGGTTCACTGTATGACTATGAGTCAATCTTAATTGGTGTTCTTTTTTTCATGATCAAAATAATTTTCCATTTATTGAACTGTTCACGTGAAGTCCAGAGTCCTCTTATCCAAAATTAAATGTCACTCCATTATTTATTAATGCTGCTCTTCATTAAACCTTTTTTTGTTAATTAGGTATGAGAACAATAATAACCGAATATAGTTATTGAAGAGTATTATGAATGATGAATACGAAAATGACTCATTAAAGTAATAGTAGTTAGAATATGTACTAATTACAAATATAACAGAGATAATATGAAAAAGATATACTTTAAGAGCAAGAGTTGAAATCGAGACCTTTTACTAGACACTTGAAGAATGTTTACTACTTCAAAATTCTTGAATCCGAATCATAATTTTATTGTCACATGGATAAGAACTAAAATCAACATATTTTCTCTAGGTACATTTGTATTTTATGGTTCTCTTATGGTTTTGTTAATCTATTTCAGTTTTTTAGTTATTTTTTATAGTTGTTTAATGCTCCTTGTTGATCTATTTGAGTTTTGTTGTGTTTCCATATGTATTTATTAAAATGAAATTTTTAATATGTTTGCTAATATCCTAATATACTTTGAATTTTCTTCGGTTTCCAGGTATAACATTCCAAACCATACTCTCGGACAGTCAGGTCGGGTCGATATCTGACATGGTCTTGTCGGACCAAGGGTGGCCTACCGATCGATTTCCACATCTAACAGTAGGCATATGTAACTCAATAACCTAGTGCTTCATATGCAATTTTTGTTGTTGACAAATTTCTAAACCAGTTACATTGGAACGCAATACAAAAAGGAGAAAAGATCTCCAGACATATAAAGACCGGAGCAAAAATGTAGACAGTGACAGATATTGCAAAACGAGGAATATACAGACTATAAGTATGAACTCAGTCGATAAGAAATAAAGACGATGCTCGAGTCATCATGATATCAAATTCATGTGAAACAGTTGAATAAAGGTACAGAATATATTCAACATTTTGAACCTGCTTAGCATGTGTTAATTCCATCCTTGCAATCACTTGTCAAGTTATAAAATGTTTCCACCCTTGTTTTTGCCCTGTAAAGGACTTCGGTATCAACTTCAACTCTCATATACCCATCGAATTCAACAGGACGATTGTTATTCAGAAGCGTGGTCTCATTATACCACTCACTGGTGTTCCCCCATAGATACTTATAATCATCAAGCAAATGAACTTTGTAATGTGACCTCAGCTTATCAAAATAATTGTAGAATGGTTCATTAGTGGCGATGTAAAGGTTCCTCCAAGGTTTGATCATTGTCGGGACCTTTGTGACAAGGGCATCTGGTGATGTGTCGACGTCCAGGTGAGGCCACATCTTCTTGTTTTGGGCTTTCTCTCCTCGGACCACATGAGCTGCATCGAAATCCCAGTCCATACTTCCACTGATTTCAGAAACAATATTCATCAGTCTCTTTGATTTCCACAAAGCATGCCAAGGCCTCTGGATGTATTTAGCAGCTGAGCCTTCACATACCCGGTACCAATAGTTCTCTGGCTCAGGAGTATCAAATTGCCTCCATATGATTGTGCTCTTATCTTTCTTTAGTTGCATTGGCGTGACCTTATAGCTTGCAACCTTTCTCACTGGAATTTTCTTCTTGTGAGACTTGTCCCATTTCTTCCAGTCCTGATGGAACTCACCTTCTTCCACAATAGATGCAACCTCTTTCAGATGCTCAAAGTCATAATAGAACCGGAAATCTTTTCCCTCTTCATCTTTGTGCCCTTGGGTGTAGGTCGATGCCAGACAAATACTCAAGTCCATTACAAAAGTCCGATTCAAATATTGTGCCTCACCAAGAGCACACAAAAAACTCCAAAGGAAATGGTTCATGCCTTTACAGTAATCCCCTCCTCGGGAATAATACAAGTACTTCCCATTCTTAAAATCAGATCCCAAGACTGGGATGGTATCGTTGATATCTTCATCCTTAACTGGAGGAGGAACCTTCACTCTAGGACCATTCCTGGTGGAGTTAATTCGAGGCCTTGGACGACGAGCATTCACCCCGGAATGCCAGCGCCCTGCATGAACTACTTTATAGTTACAATCATCTCTGAAACCTATCTGAAATCTCCTAAAATCCCTATATTTCCTCCAAGATTTCTCTCTCTTGTTCCTAAACCTCCATGACACATCACATTCATCAGGCCTCGACCCATTAGTTGGGGTTTGATAATCCAAAAACACTAACGACTTGAAAGCCTTCAAATTGAACTTCTCAATTGTATACAAAACCCTCGGATCCGAACAATTTATCAAACCAGCACTACCACAATCTGCCGTCACATTGACACTGGTCATATTCGCTTCAGATTTCTCAATGCCCTCTTCAGTAATCGGTACAATTGTCCCAACGGGTGTCTCCACTGGGGCAGAGGCGATATCCTCCCCGGTTTTAAGAACCGAAGTATCTGTTCTAAATGTGGCGTTCTCAACATCTGTGAACACTCTAGTTAAAGCTCTGGAGGACTCCCATGGATCAGGGGGTTGATATGTAATCGCAATTACAGTAAAAATGAACACTGAGAACACAAACACTGAGAAACACACATTGCTTATCAGCTTTACTAAATTTTGTCCAATAGGGTCTGTAGATGGATCGGAACCCAACTCTTTCATTATCACAGAACTATAAATTCAACTAAGAATATATCAAACTGATAAAAATAACTGAAAATTCACACCACAATTAAGCTAAAGTTTGAATCTTGTAGCTCAAAATAACATATTTTTACAGATAATTCACTTCAGACAATGATTTTGCATTGAAAAAATGGATTCTTGAATCAAGAAAACAAAAGGGTAGGGTTAAACTTAGCTGAAAATGGCTTAGATATGATGAATCAGGAGTAGATCTCTTGATCTGTATCAACTGAGAGTGAATTGATTTTTTTTTTTAATAAGAAAAGACTGGATCTTGAAGGTGGGGAGATTATACTTTAAAGTTGAAGAAACATCAATTAAAAAGGGCAAAAATGTAGATCTTAGCAGAATAATGTAAAATTTTGTGGAGTCGAATTAGGTGAAGGGTGTGAAATTTATTTGTCTTGTTTTGGTAAGCCATCAATTTAGCAGTAACCAGTAAGTCTGAGCTTTTGTGGAATAATAGCTCGAGTGTTTACGGGCTTCATCATAAGAGTGTGTTTTTCTATGATTGGGGTGAACCCCTTTGTGGTTGGTTATCCAGAGTTTGGACACTCTTAAGGTTGAGTACAGGACTGCTAGAGGCACATCCCGAATTTACCTCATTTGTTGGGCGATGGGCTAACCAAACCGAACGGTTAAGATGAATGTATCATCTTTACTTCCATCGCTTGAGTGTACACAATATACATTCGTTGATGGACATACGTTTAGTATTTTCTCGCTTAGCATTAGATTTTGTTATCATTTGAAGTTGTTCTCAAAATTTTTATTAATTTCATATTGCCTTCCAAACCTCAAATTTAAATCATTTATTTTAACATAAATGGTAAACTCGAAATATCATATTTATTAGTTTTTTGGATCATTATTTTGAGTATAAATAGACGTATATGATTATTTTAACAATAATAGCAGGGGTCAAGATCGGCTATTATATGACGGGGATAAGCTTCATCATAAAGAGGAAAATAGCTCGAATCACTTGCTAGGGCTCCTAAATAATCTTCTACCAATAAAAACATATAAAACTTGGTAAAAACTAGACAAGTCATGAAAACTGCAATT
Organism: Echium plantagineum; assembly: GCA_003412495.2. Taxonomy (NCBI): domain Eukaryota; kingdom Viridiplantae; phylum Streptophyta; class Magnoliopsida; order Boraginales; family Boraginaceae; genus Echium; species Echium plantagineum. The sequence continues at coordinate 27,105,116 of CM016565.1, forward strand.
ACAAAAATAAAAGTAGAATTCTTGTATAGACGAGGGCGTAGTTTACAATACTCCCTCCATTTTTTCAGTTGAGGTTTTACATTTTCAACACAATATTTAATGGGTTTTTCTTTTTAAGTTTCTATTTAATGAATTCAAAGTACAATAAGTATAATCAATGCATGAATATAATATTTAATTAATTCAATAATTAGGGACATATATAAAATGTCATTGTTTCTTAGTTAATGTGAAAATAGCTAAAATGTCACTAAACAAAAATGAAGGGAGTAGTATGATTCTGTTTCACTAAACTAGCTCATCTAACCGGTGGTCTTGACCTAGTGGTTATCGACCCAGCCTTCACAATTGGAGATTCTGGGTTCAAGCCCTCGCAAGACATCCTAATAAAAACCGGTGCCTCTATCCCGTTCTTGTATAGATCTCCTCCTGTATGATTTACATTCAGTATAATGGCGTGTGACGAAAAACAAAGACTAGCTCATCTCGTGCTTATTGGCTCATTATTGTTATTTGTTAATAGGCCAACAATTCGTTTATAACATGGGCCAACAATTTGGTCCGTTAGAACACATATAATGTCCTCTTATATTCTTAGTTCTAATTTGTAAGAGAATCGAAGCAAACCTTTGACTAGTTCACTGTCTAGGGTTTGTTCGTCTGAACATCATCTTCCCCCCCCCTCTCTCTGCACATTCGATTTAATCAAAAAAGGTAATTGTATTTTTCTCACTATTTGTTGTCCACAATTGATATATTTTTCTTGAATGTATATTGTATGAGCCAAGAAACCTTCAAAACTCAAAATGTCCCATCTTAAAAAAATTGAACTGATTTCACTTAATCTATTAAAAACGTTGTTTTTTTCATGATATTTTATTATCTTAGCATATACCCATGTTTAATTTATAGATTTATTCCCATTTAATAGAATACGATTCGGGTGGTAGAATAAATCTGAGAATTAACTTAAGTTATTATGTATTGTACTATGCTTTAGCTGTGAATTTTTGTTTATAAAGAAATTTGTTTCCTGTTTTAGACCCATTTTGATAACTCATTTCCTATTCTGTAGATCTAAATGTTGTTGTCAATTATGATTTTAGTGTTTTTCTATGTGGAGGTGTATATATGATATAACATGAGGTATTATGTTGTCTCAGGACTTTTTTCAAGTTTAGATAATGCGAGGCCGGAGTTATTCACCTTCACCTCCAAGAGGCTATGGCAGAAGGAGGAGGAGTCCTAGTCCAAGGGGTCGCTATGGCGGTCGTGATAGTAGAGATGGCCGGGAAAGTAGAGATGGTCCAACTAGCTTGTTGGTTCGTAACCTTCGCCATGATTGTCGGTAAGTGGTGTTTTGGAAGGATGATTGTTTTCATTTGTTAGTGTGTTGGAATTTAAATTTGTTCTTTTAAGTTAGTTTAGGATAATATCATGTCCTTGTTCTCTTTTATCCTAATTATTGTAAAATATGTATGATTGATTGTGCCATTAAGTATATAAATTTTGTAATATCACTACATTTATTCATGGGTTGAACATTAATTCTCTTAAGGTTAAACTAACATCTTAGTTTCTGCTGAGCAGGCCTGAAGATCTCCGGAGGCCATTTGGACAATTTGGTGAAGTAAAGGACATTTACTTGCCTCGGGATTACCATACCGGGTGAGCTCATTCACTATATCTTTTATAAGATTCTTGTTGGACCTGCCATTTAGTTTTCCTATTAGGCATGCTATTGGTTCTAAGCATGTCAGAATTTTCCCTTATAATTTTTTTGCACAACGATTTTCAATCTTTCACATGGAAGATAATTTTCTCTCAACAGTTGAAGTACTTACTAATTATCTAAAATCAGGTTGTCTCATTAGAACTGTTGAGATTTAACAGTGAAGTAAGAGTTTTGAAGACCTTCTATCAAGTTTTAAGAGTTGGCACATTCAACTATTTAAGGTTCCCTTGACTTTCAATGAAGTTGTAAGAGTTCATGTGATAAAAACCATAGTGAAGATTGGGTGCAAATTGAATTTGATTACTGTGTGAAGATCTCAAGATTTCGAGTCTTGAAGATACAAGTCGTCTTAATACTCACAATGTTACAAGGTTAGCAGCCTGTGAGCTTGCTTATGGACTTATACAGCCTTCGGTCACATACTCTTGTAAGACTATTGGAGCAGTGGTACCATGAGAATGCCAGGCTAGTTCTGTAAGCTGTTCCATCTGATCCTGGAAGTACAAATGATAGGTGTCCATTTTTTTCACTTATATAGGGAGTTAGGCGGAGTATTTATCAGATTATAATTTGTCTTTAATTTTTTTCGTAAGGGCAGTTATTGTCTTGTTGGGATGGTAAATACAGGTTAAGGATATGTTTAGTATCAAGTAGAATTTGAAGGGGAAAGGAGGAGTTCCCCTTTTATTAGGGAAGATTAGTTGGATTGCTCCCCTTCACTGTTCATTCAGATGGAATGGTTTGTTAGTGTCGTAAGGGGAGTTTCTCTCATGCCTCCTCTGTTGCCCTCCCCTTCCTACCAAAACTCAGTTCATGATAACCTATCATGTATCTCTTCCATTCCTCTGCTCACACTTGCGTTTTTTGCATACCAAAATAATCTAAAGGGTTTTGACTTGAATGATCTCAATGATAACTTTACCTCTTAAGTTTTGCAGTGAGCCTAGAGGATTTGGTTTTATCCAGTACTTAGATCCTGTTGATGCTGCTGAATGCAAACACCACATGGATGGTCAAGTCTTTCAAGGTCGACAGCTGACTGTTGTTTTCGCTGAGGAGAACAGGAAGAAGCCTACTGAAATGAGAGCCAGGGAAAGAGGAGGAAGGTAAATCTTCTAATCTTGATGTTCTCCCATTCTCCAATTTTTATATATATCAAAGTTACTGACTAATATCGTTGTCTTGGGTCTTCACTTACCTCACGAAACAGTGAGTGAAAATAAATTCCCATTGTTTTAATCTTACCACCTGTCATTTAGTAAAATTGAGGAGTTGTGATCCACATCTATTGATCAAGACCCCTTTTGGTTGAGTGACAAGGTCCCGGACTACTCCCACTATTTCCAATTGATTTTAGGGCAGAACTCCTTTGATTTTTAATGGCTAGCGATCCCAGACTTCATTAGGCGTTAAGGTTGTTTTTCTCTTGCGCTTTATGATTTACTTAATAAAAACTGAATTTACATGTGTACAACTGCTATATGATTTTTGTCCCCTGCTATTCACTAGCAGAAACTGGTTTTATCAAGTGGAAATGATTTATACCGGTGTTTTTCGATTTTGCCATATTATCACAAGATTTTGAATCTTGCTTAAAACATTCTGTTTGTTTTATATATATTTTATCACTTGTGAAGCCAAAGAAGCCGCGGTTATGATGATCGAAGAAGGTCCCCTCCTCGTTATTCTCGCTCACCTCGTCCACGTTATGGGAAGTCTGCTAGTCGTGATTACTATTCGCCCCCTCCAAAGAGAGGAGAACATCTAAGGTGAGTTTTCCTACCTTCTACAAGTGGAAAGGCTGTTTCTGTTGGCATTAAAAAGCAAATACTTCCGCATTCAAAGAAAGTACTTCCAACGTTCTTAGAGCCTTGTGTACTATGTAATGCCAACAGCAAATGACTAAAATTCTTTGACTCAATTCTCTTATTGCTTCTGTGATAATCCTCTGTTCATTTTCCTTTTTATGATCCTGCCAGGTCTATTTCACCACCAGGAAAGAGGCATAGGCGCGAGAGATCATTCTCTGGAGAAGAGCGAGAGAGGTCATTCTCACGCTCACCAGTGAGGGACCCAAGAAGCCTAAGCCGAAGTCCTGCGAATGATCAGTTACCGTATGATGATGAAAGAAGTCCTCTAGGGGAGCGTTCGCCTGTCAAGGGTCAAAGAAAGAGTTTGAGCCCCAGCCGGAGTAGAAGCAGAAGCCTCGATCATGTAGGTCACACTAGAGACTCAAGGAGAGATGATTGAATTCTGCTTTCTGAGTTCGGTGAGATCATGAAGTACTGCTATGTCTTTGAACCCCCTGGCCATGTTTCAATTCTCATGTTTTGTTGGATATCTGTATGCCTGCACTATTAAGTAGATCTTATGACATTTGCGTACCCATGTTTGCCATTGTGTCGATATGCGAAGACGTTATTCTGTATTGCTGTACTTTTTGTTTGTTGCTTGTACTTCTACATTGTTGAAGTCCTATGGTCACTATTAATCGGGTCGGTAATGTTCCTAAATGTGAAATGGCAGTTTCATGGCCTCGGCCCTGAGGCTGGTTTTACTTGGCTAACAAAGATGACTCAGATAGTCAGATGTCAAGTATCAAGACTGTTAATAAAACTAATTGTGCCTGGTGTAAGGTCGCTAGAAAATGCGACGGTGTCGCTTGCGCGAAGGTCTAGCCCTTAGAGCATTAACACTAGTGTGTTTATAATTATTCATTTCACTATTTATTACCTTTATCAATTTTAAGGGGTCGTTTTAGTTTGGATACTTTTACAAATTTCGTACTTTACACCCTATTCAATAAAAATAAAAACATTAAATATAATGTTTTATTACTAATATAGGAGAGAGAAGATGGAGAACACAAAAAATAAAGAACAATAGCATGAGTGACATGACACACACGAGAGAGAAGATAAAAGGGGAATTTTAGAGTTTGGGTGGGAAATTTTATTTATTGGCGCAACTATAGTGATCTCAAAATATTTTGTGAGGGTCATCCCCTAATAGCAAATAAAACTAAAAATGTGATATTTTAACATGTTTTAATTCATCCATCCTTATTATTAAGTTAATAAGATTTTTTGGGAATTTAAAAGCGTTTGTAGCAGTCTCTCTAAAACACTTTTATTTTAAGATGGCCCACATCAAAATTTTGACAAATCACTTAGATGTGCCAATTTATGAGTATTAAGACCATTCCTCAAAATTACCTTTATCGAAAAGAAGAAGGGATAACTAGTAACTACTGAGAAAAAGTGGAATGTAGTATTCTTCAAAATTTCTCCAACCTATGGTCTAGACATAATTCAATTTTATTATAACAATTTTTTTCTGAAAGAAAAGATAGAATCAATTTTATAAAAGGAAAATATTGAAAAAAATCGACAAAATCTTAATCACAATATCTCTACAAATCACGAGAGCTGATGTGTTATACACATCATAGTAATAATAATCCTTTGAGTGAAATGATCTCTTATGTTTTGAAAGTATAATAATTGAGGTAAAATTAATTAAATCTTATTCACAATAAAAAGTAAAGATCTTACACAAAATATCTTTACAAATCACAAAAGCTGAGGTGTTATACACATTGTAGATTCGTAGTAGTAACCTTTTGAGTGAAATGACCTTTATATTTTCCTGTTTGAAAGTATACTAACTAAGAAAATTTATTTGAGGATAAAATGATCATTTCAGCCGCATGACGGGATCAACCTAGGGAATAGCATAAGTTAATATGGATCACATGAACGAAAATAATATTTCTCCATAGTAACAGTGTTAGTGTCTCTTTCCAATGTCTGATAGCTCGTCTATCTTCCTTCTTCTCTGCAATCCTAGTCTGATCTCAACGAGCTTTTAAGGTATCATAACTCTCCAAATCGTTATTCATGTTAATTATTTATATACCAACTTTCTTAAATTTATTTATCATACCTGGATCTCAGTTTTCTGGTGTCTTGTTATAGTGCTAATCTCAGTAATGGGTTTTTATGTTCTTATATATTTAGGCAGTCAATGATCATTTATGCTGTTTGGTGTCCTTTAATAAAAAATTAAAAGGTTAAACTGCAACCCTAACGGCCCCCTGTCATGGGGAGTCACGAGGAGAGAATCAATGTATGTGTGTCAGATGGTCAGATGACTTGAGATGTCTGTTAACCACTCTCACACCAAATTATGTCTCATAAAAGCCTCGACCCAACGCGATGCAAAAGAGGCAAGCTGTGCCGGGGGCGTTTGGTGTCCTTTAATGGTTGATCATGTATCAACTCTTAAATCTATCACCTTCAGGAAATTATTATGACGATAATTGGTTATTTGAGAGACTAAATGTTTGAGGAAAGTTTTCATTATTAAGTTGTTTTTATTCATTAATAATTAAAATGCAAATTATATTAGTAATTGTGTTATTTCCTCTGTTTCAAATTGTATCAAATCATGTTAATCTATTTATAGAGTTATATGAAGGGTTGAACTAATTTAAGTAATATGTTTTTCTTTGTAACATATATATAACGTTTTACCTTTTTGATTCATATCGAACTTGTCAAAATATAGTTGCCTGCCCTTCATCATATGCAGGGGCGGGTAGAAGCGGCCCTCCAGGTCTTTCGATATTTGATGTATACAATAAAAGTTTAATACTACTATATAGAGTAATTTGTAGATATATTCATAAGGTAGTAGATACTGTTTTCCTCAGTTATGATGAAATGCTAGAATGCTCACGATGCACTTAATTTATATTTCTTCATATAATACTGTAGTTTTCTTAGAATCTAAATATAAATATTATGCCCCAAGAGATATTTCGAGCAGGATGGCTTTGGTTACGACTGCTGAAGTCTGTGATGCGAATCCACAACTCATCCAAAGTGGTGAACTCCGTGCACTTCAGCCGATCTTCCAAATATATGGCCGACGTCAGGTGTTCTCTGGACCTGTGGTTACCTTAAAAGTTTTTGAAGACAACGTCTTGGTTCGTGAGTTTCTTGAAGAAAAGGGTAACGGTAGAGTATTAGTTGTTGATGGTGGTGCTAGTTTGCGATGTGCAATCTTGGGTGGTAACCCTGTAGTACAAGCGCAAAACAATGGATGGGCGGGTATAGTAGTGAACGGGTGTGTAAGAGATGTTGACGAAATTAATGGTTGTGATATTGGGGTAAGAGCTCTAGCTTCACATCCATTGAAAGCTAATAAGAAAGGAAATGGTGAAAAGCATGCTCCAGTTATCATAGGCGGAACTCGGATATCCGATGGAGAATTTCTTTATGCAGATAGTGATGGTATATTGGTGTCAAAGATGGAGGTATCTGTCTGAACCATCTTATATATATATGCTAGTTGTTAGAGTCGATTAAACATCGTTCTCGGACATGTTTTGTGTATCATCCCAATCATGGCTCTGTCCTTTGGCTTCCTTACTTCAAGTATTTACAGTCTATAATTATATCCTTCTTATGTAACAACTAAAAACTGGTGATCAAAATCCCTTAGGCTAGATTCATTTTTGTTTGAGGGAATGAAAATGGCAGGTGATTGTTGTAAGCCTACTTACAGACTACAGTGTTGTGTATCTATTTAGACAAATATTTGTAATTTTGTATGTACTGTCCAAAGTATAAAAATATATCAACATATTTGTGCATTCTCTGAATTTGAAGTGTGGATAAGAAAATAGGTTTCAGTTGTAGGGAGTTAAGAAAAATTACTATCTCGTCGAAAGGTTCTATACATCTGTCATTTCTTAACTCATTTTTTAAGACAAAGATTTCGTTTTTTCCTCTTTTTGGATGGTAAATCTTTTTTAGAACATGAAGTCTAAATCTATTGATGTTGTCAAGAGTTGTTAATAGATTAGGTATTTTATACTGATTTTATGGTTACAAAATATAACGAAAATTTCAAGACAGATTTGTACATAGTATAAAAATCTAACACCATACTTGTGCAAAACTCAATAATATGACATTAGATTTGTGTAAAGTATGAAATAAGCTCATTCATAAAAGTACACAAATAAAAATTTATACACGACCATACGTTTGTTGTGTTGTGTATGCATTTGGTTAGAACATTTTAATAATGTTTGTAATATTAAATACGTGAGGTATATACAATTGGTAAGTAAGTTTAATCTTCCCCTATATGTGTTAGATGACTCTTGAGCAATTATTTTGTAAATCGAGAAATGTGCCCTAATAGAGCCTGCAAGAAAGAGGATTAATTGAACATGAGATCGATATCTCCACCACAATCATTTGTTTTGTCACTCACCTCTAGTCTATGCCCTAGAAGTATGTAAACTATCAAATGATTTTAACCTACTTTTGTACTCCATTACATATTTTTCCTTTAAATAAATAAAAAATTCTAGACTACAGCGAGGGGCGGACGTGTTTACATTCACGCTCGTTCAGTCGAATAGGCACTTTTTTTTTTGAAAAAAAAATTATATAGATAGAAAGAAGAAATTAATGTAAAAATTACATTTAAATATTAAAAATTAGCATTTAAATTTATATTTTAATATATTTAAGTGTTTTGAACATGCACTTTGAAAATTATATCAATTTCGAACAAACATTTTAAAAGTCCTAGATCCGCCACTAACTACATCTTTCCATTAGTCAAAAGCTAATTTTTATTTATAAGAAGAGAAAGAATTTCTTACTCAATTGGAAAAAATAGTACTAAAAAATCCGATATGATGTATATGCAAAATCACATTTGTTCATCCCCAAAATTCACAAGTACAAAAACATAATACGACCTTTTTATGAGATATGATATACAACCAAAATCACATTTAATCATTCCCAAAATTCACCACAAGAAAACATAACGAAATCTTTTACGAAATATAGAAACATCGTAATTAAAGAAATTTGAATCCCACTTGACCAGACGAGTCATAAGTTACAAAATTTTAATTCAAGAAACACACAAAACATCCCGTTTCGTTGATATATAAGCAATAATATGATTAGAGCAAAACCAATTATATAACAAAATTAGCATTCTTAACATAAAACAAAACAAAAAACCAAAATCAAGCCCACTTTGCTATTAGAGACATTGCACCAGCTCCAACAAGAAGAGATGCATCACATAGAAAGTGAAGCTTTCTATTAGATTGCATTCTTGCATTCATGAAATCTGCTGCAAGAAAATCCACAAGTGCCATGTATATCAATATCCCAGCAGACGCCGAGTCGAATAAGCCTTGAACAATGAGTGCAGTTGGACTGTTCTCTTTGTATCCATTCATTATTCCAATCCCAATCGCTATTCCAATCGAGGTTGTAAGTGAGAAAAACAGCGTCATTATTACCACGACCCGCCCTTTGAACTTCGCCTGCAAATCATACAACATGTCACCTTCATTACATTGGACGGGTTTAAAATAATCGAATGGTGTAGCAGTTGAGATAACAACTGTTTAGTACCTGCATAATGCAGCCACCAAGACCCATGCCTTCAAAGAATTGATGGAAACTCAAAGCAACTACGAGTGGTTTTATGGTACTTGGAGTTTCGGATGCCCCTAATGCTATCCCGATGATCACCGAATGTACTATGATCCCCAATTCCAACACCTGTTTCATATTTCGATTAGCAAACATTATCATGTCATAATTGAGGAAATGGTCGGAATAATTGGGTGAATGTTGCATTTTAGTCATGATAAGTTGCAACAATACGCAAATGGTTCATGCAAATTAACACTTATGTTATATGTTCACGGAGGAAGAAGATATCTAAATCTGTTTTATGAACCATTTAACGCACACAATACTCACTTACTTCAAAAAAAACTAAAATTAAATAATTTTCCAAGTTTTTATCAAAATTATAAAAATAGACCAAAAGTAAATATAATGGTACACTTTTAACGGTGTTATTAATATAGGAACATTATCATATACTCTGTTATGGATTTATGATAAATGAAATTTGTGAACTCAAAATATAAGTAGCAAATGAAATAATCCCTTCATTTTTTTGTTACTTTATAAATAAATTAATCATTATTCGTGTCACATAATTAAAATAACCTGAGAGATAACTTTGTTACGGAGGAGTTCAGCATCGGGAGAAGCAACTGGTGCAACACCACCATGACTATGAACAGGAACCACCACACCCTGTTCGCCACCACCCAGTACTACTTCCCCCGCCTTGTTCCTATGCAACTTCATGAAGTGAGACGTGGCGTGAGCATCCACCATCAAAGTACCAATCGCGGCAACCATCGCGACAAATCCAGTGAACGGAAAATCCCCCCACGGATGCTCTTTCAAACATGGGTTCGTCAAATTCTCAAATGCATCAGGCAGAACATGTATGAACCCCGTTGCCAATATTACCCCTGCCGCAAAAGCCTTCACCACGAAAAATAAATCTCTCTCGGGACCTAAAACAGGGAAAATTCTCCCCAACATAGGTACGCATACACCAATTGTACTAGCGAAAAATATCGCAAATATTGCAGCCAACTTGTACTTAAGCGCTTCGCTTCTATCACGACCCTCGTTATCTTCTTCGTCACACGTACATTCCCCGTAACAAACCGTGGGAATTATCACAAAGACAATGCATAAGAATGTAAAGGCTTTTTGGAACCCCATTGTTAATACAAAGATTCGAAATTTTCGTGTCCAGTTATGAAAAGGTACTAGAACCTTTTGAATCTAATAATTTAGTATTGTGTGGTGAGCATGAGTGAGGCTGTGTTGAGTTTATATATGAGAAGTTTAGAGTTATGTATCGAGCTTATTACCATACGAACAAAAATGAAGATTATAACAATGAATTAATTGTAATTATGAAAGTCAGAGGGAGAATATTCAAAGGTTGGAAAATGGAATTAATATCAAACGTGTAGCTGTCAAATAATTAATGAAATGAAGACACAATGAGGACATTGTGGGTCCTAAATTGAAGAAACAATTTTGTTTTATTTTGTTTTTTTACCTAAGAAACAATTTTTGAATTATATGAAAACTGCATGATTATTGCTTTGATGTCGACAAAATATGGAAACCGATCCTAACAACAAGAAGTATATCAAGTCAATTACTATTGTTTGACAATGAAAAAGGAAGGTTTATGACTTTATATATGTTTTTAATAATAATTGACTTTGTTTTAGTAATAATTGACTTTGTTTTAGTAATAATTGACTTGAATATTTAACCTATATATAATGTGGGAAGAGGAAATTAAAATTTATTAGTTGAGGTCTCACTAATTTTTTTTTTTAAACCCCATGGTTATTTTGTAACCAATCTATATATGCCATTTATTCAAGTTAGAGAATGATCTTCATCTATTTTTTTTAACTCCCCATCATATATATATATTTTTTTTCACGAACTTATTGCTTTATTGATCTAATGAAAGGATTACAAACAAGGCCACCTAATGTTTAAGGATGGCCAAATTGAAACCCCAATTAAGACATAAGTCTCAATTGGCTCGATTTCTAACTATACGATCCCACCCACTGAAAACAACGACTATTTACATTAGCTAAGTACAAAGCCTCATTCTAAAAAATGAATATATTGTGGGCTGCCCAGATGTGATAAATGGCCGCACTAGCACACAATCTTCGAAGGCGGCTCCTGAAAGATTTTCCCGTTCCTTTTCTTTTCAGCCATTCACATTCCTCATTCCAGCAACTTGGGACATGATATTCACCAAGATACAGCAACAGCTTTCTCCACAAACTAGCCGAGAAGGGGCACTCAAAAAATAAATGTAAATAAATGTTGCTCTCTTTCACAACTTACATCACACAACACACACACATCATCCAAGACTACTCCCCACTGCTTTAATCTGACTTTCGTTGACATCCTGCCAGAGCAAACCAACCATTCAACAAACCCAAATCTAGGAACTTGCCCCTTAAACCATACAAGTTTGCACCACCTAACAGGGGTTGCTTTGTGTCGAATTTGTCCCACACTATGATGTGGATGAGAAGAAGATGTTAAATTTTTCCTAATAATTTATGTAATTTTGTAGTGTTTAAATTATTTTAATGTAAAGTTACTTATTTTATTGTAAGCTAGGATATTTTAGTTTTTTAGTTTTTATTTGTAGTTTTTGTAATAACGATTGAAATAATAAATATTGTAACCGATACAAATATAATTTGTTTGATTATATATGATTTTTAAATTATTATTAAATTTTTATATATAGTTCTTAAGGATTTTATGAATTAATAAAGTATAAATATTCATATAGAAAAATTAAAAAAAACCAAAATATATATGTAATTCAGGTGAAATATCATAATATTTTTTTAAGAAATTAATAAATATTTTCACTTGGACTACCCACATATGAGCCAGAACTTGTGATACCAAACCTATTTCTTGGTAATTGGTACCAAATTAACCACAGCTGTTGGATGCTCCAAATCCTCACATTTTATGATCCAATGGTTATAAATGAAAAGGGGATTTGTGGCTTAGTTTTTTTTTAAAAAAATTAATAAATTAAAAGTAAATAAACTATCTAAATACCATAACGTTTATCAATCATCTTCACTCCCTTCATTTACTCCCTTCATTTTCGTTGATTTATCACCCAAATTTCAATGAAATCCCTTGAATTTTAGCCTCTTTTATCATCCTGATTCACCAAATATTATGGATCTTCTTTCAAATTTGTTACCTATTTTTTAGCTCTTATTGATTATCTAATTATTTGCCATATATTCTTCCTATATTATAGGCTATTTATATACTTTCAAAGCCAAATGCCGGCTATCTAGCACAACTCATACAAGCCGATCTTTAGCTTCCTAAGTAGATTTAATACTTTAACCTAAACTTGATAACAACACTAAATTTGTACAAGAAAACAACTCGTAGTCAAATATGAACCCACGACATTTCAGTCACTAGCAAGAGCGTTTTCCACTAGGCTATTCAATATACTCGATTAATTTTAAGAGATGAGTGTGGAAAATTGATTTGTTTTCATGGCTAATATTAATTTTTCACGTAGATATATTTTTATGTCTAATATTAATTTGCCACATCAATATGTTTTCATGGCTAATATTAATTCATCACGTACATATTGTCAATTTGCCACATAAATCTGTTTTCATGGCTAATATTAATGCGTCATGTAAATATATTTTTTTGTATAGTATTAATTTGCCACATCAATCTGTTTTCATGGCTAATATTAATTCGTCACGTACATATTGTCAATTTGCCACATAAATATATTTTAATGGCTAATATTAATCCGTCATGTAAATATTTTCTATGTGTAATATTAATTTGCCACATGAGTGTATAATGATGGTTAATTGCACATCATTGTCTAATGATGATTAATCATATTTGCAAGAATATCATTATATTTTCAGTTTAATTCACAAATAAATGGTTGTTCCTAAATGAAATGCAATTAAATTTCAAGAACCTCATCAATAAAAATGATTAACTATTGTCATTTATACATCTCATTTTCACACCATGTTGTTATCTTATTCATCACTAGCATCTTATGTTTATTAATTCATTCTTGTAATTACCTAGCCTTATATTTTAATAAAATTAGCCTTGAATATAATTCGTTAGGAAAATCTCAAGCCAAATAAAATCACAAACTAAAGATTCACAATTTTCAAATCAAGTCCTTGTACCAATTTTCAACAAATTAGCCAAAACTATTTCTAGAAAATTAGTATCAATTATAGTATTTAAAAATTCAAATTTGACCTTCTTGAAATTGTTCACCATTTTTTTATCTCAAGACCTTCAGTTACGTTGCTTGACTAATGAGCATCACTTATTTATATTTTTCTTTCTTCAAATTTTGATGTAATTGAATCTAATTTCAACTCCTTCATTTGTGGCATTTGTTGGTCTGATGATATTGCTACGTTTTCAAAATCTGATGTGTACTTGGACGACACTCCCGTGTGGTGTCGTCCAAGTGAAATCCACTTGGCCGACCCCTCTATTCTCTGCACTCAAAGGTGTAGTCTAAGTGAGTTTGCAGGGTAGTCCAAGTGACTTTTTGTAGTAGTGACTGTCTGATAGCTCGTCTATTTTCCTTCTTCTCTGCAATCCTAGTCTGATCTCAACGAGCTTTTAAGGTATCATAACTCTCAAAATCATTATTCATGTTAATTATTTATATACCAACTTTCTTAAATTTATTTATCATACCTGGATCTCAGTTTTCTGGTGTCTTGTTATAGTGCTAATCTCACTATTGGGTATTAATGCTCTAATATATTTAGGCAGTCAATGATCATTTATGCTGTTAGGTGTCCTTTGATAATAAATTAAAGGTTAAACTGTAACCCTAACGGCCCTTTGTCATGGGGAGTCACGAGGAGAGAATTGATGTATGTGTGTTAGATGGTCAGATGACTTGAGGTGTCTGTTAACCACTGCCACACCAAATTCTGTCTCATAAAAGGCTCGACCTAACGCGATGCAAAAGAGGCAAGGTGTGACATGTGTCGGGGGCGATTGGTGTCCTTTAATGGTTGATCATGTATCAACTCTTAAATCTATCACCTTCAGGAAATTATATGACGATAATTGGTTATTTGAGACACTAAATGTTTGAGGAAAGTTTTCATTATTAAGTTGTTTTTATTCATTAATAATTAAAATGCAAATTATATTAGTAATTGTGTTATTGCCCCTGTTTCAAAACAATGGATGTGCGGGTAAAGTAGTGAATGGGTGTGTAAGAGATGTTGACGAAATTAATGGTTGTGATATTGGGGTAAGAGCTCTAGCTTCACATCCATTGAAAGCTAATAAGAAAGGAAATGGTGAAAAACATGTTCCAGTAATCGTAGGCGGAACTAGAATATCCGACGGAGAATTTCTTTATGCAGTTAGTGATGGTATGTTGGTGTCAAAGATGGAGGTATCCGTTTAAACCATCTTTTATATATATGCTAGTTGCTTGAGTCATTTAAACATCGTTCTCGGACATGTTTTGTGTATCATCCCAATGATGGCTCTGTCCTTTGGCTTCCTTACTTTAAGTATTTACAGTCTATAATTATATCCTTCTTATGTAAAAACTGGTGATCAAAATCCCTCAAGCTAGATTCATTTTTGTTTGAGGGAATGAGAATGGCAGGTGATTGTTGTGTATCTATTTAGACAAATATTTGTAATTTTGTATGTATACTGTCCAAACTATAAAAATATATCAACATATTTGTGCATCTTCTGAGTTTTAAGTGTGGATATGAAAATAGATTTCATTTATAGAGAGTTGAAAAATCAGTATCTCGTTGAAAGGTTATATACATCTGTCATTTCTTAACGCATTTTTTAAGATAGATTTCATTTTTTCCTCTTGGTAAATCTTTTTTAGAACATGGAGTCTGAATCTATTGATGTTGTCAAGAGTTGTTAGTAAATTAGTTATTTGATATTGATTTTATGGTTACAAAATATAACAAAAATTTCAAGACAGATTTGTACATAGTGTAAAAATCTAACACCATACTTGTGCAAAACACAATAGTATGTCATTAGATTTGTTTAAAGTATGAAATAAGTGTTAGGCTAATGGGTGAAGAGCCCATAACCCCGCATAATAAATTAGGGTTAGGTTATATTCACCTATAAATATAGGTGATCTCTATATTGTATAAACAAAAACAACTATTATCAATAAAATATCTCTCTATATTTCTACATGGTATCCGAGCCTATTAATTCTTGAGCCCTAAATACACATTCCGCTGCCCTGCCGGTGGGTTTTCTACATTTCGTTGATCTTTTTCGATACTATTTTTTTACAATATTTATTGAATTTTTCGTTTTGTTGAAATTTATTAGTATTAATATTGTTGCAAACTCATGGAAATTTAGACAAATTACCATGAGTTTGAGGGAGGGAGATACGATTATGAACGATTGAAAAAAAAAACAAGAAAAGAAAAAAAAGAATTGATTTATTCCACTTCTAGTTGAAGTGGACTTTAAAACAAAATATGACAGGTTCGAAAAGAATGGAGTTCCTGTTATTGATGGCAAATTACGCGTCGTCTGGCGAATCCGACACGCACTGATCTGACAGGTTCGAAAAGGATGGCGTTCCTGGCAGTTATTGATGGCAAATTACGCGTACTCTGGCGAATCCGACACGCACTGATGTTCGAAAAGGATGGCGTTCCCGGCAGTTAATGATTGACGATACGCATTATCTGGTGATTCCGATATGCGTTGTCTGGCGAGTCCAATACGCACTGATCATGGATCCGTCTTGATCCAAATTTACGTTTTCGTTTTTCCTATTATTATTGTTGTATTGCAAACTCATGGAAATTCTATAAAATTACCATGAGTTTGAGGGAGGGTGTTAGGCTAATGGGTGAAGAGCCCATAAGCCCGCATAATAAATTAGGGTTAGGTTATATTCACGTATAAATATAGTGATCTCTATATTGTATAAACAAGAACAACTATTATCAATAAAATATCTCTCTATATTTCTACAATAAGCTCATTCATAAAAATATACAAATAAAAATTTATACATGACCTTACCGTTTGTTGTGTTGCGTATGCATTTGGTTAGAAAATTGTAATATTGTTTGTAATATTAAATATGTGAGGTATATACAATTGGTAAATAAGTTTAATCTTCCTCTATATGTATTAGATCGACGACCCTTGAACAATTATTTTGTAAATCGAGAAATGTATTCTAATAGAGCCTACAAGAAAGAGGATCAACTCGACACGAAATCGATATCTCCACCATAATCACTTGCTTTGTCACTCACCTCTAGTCTATGCCCTATAAAAATTTTAACTATCAAATGATTTTAACCTTCTTTTATACTCCATATATATCTTTACTTTAAATAAATAAAAAAGTCTAGACTACATCTTTCCATTAGTGAAAAGCTAGTTTTTATTTGTAAGGAGAAAGAACTTCTTATTCAATTAGAAAAATAGTAGTAAATTGGATACGATGTACATGCAAAATTACATTTGTTAATTCCCAAAATCCACAAGTAAGAAAGCATAATAGAACATTTTTATGAGATGATATACAACCAAAATCACATTTAATCCTTCGTAAAATTCACCACAAGAAGAACCTTTTGCGAAATATAGGAACATCGTAATTTAAAGAAATTTGAATCCCACTTGATCAGACGAATTATAAATCACAAAATTTTAATTCAAGAAAACACACAAAACATCCCGTTTTCATTGATATATAAGCAATAATATGAATAGAGCAAAACCAATTATATAACAAAATTAGCATTCTTAACATAAAACAAAACAAAAAACCAAAATCAAGCCCACTTTGCTATTAGAGACATTGCACCAGCTCCAACAAGAAGAGATGCATCACATAGAAAGTGAAGCTTTCTATTAGATTGCATTCTTGCATTCATGAAATCTGCTGCAAGAAAATCCACAAGTGCCATGTATATCAATATCCCAGCAGACGCCGAGTCGAATAAGCCTTGAACAATGAGTGCAGTTGGACTGTTCTCTTTGTATCCATTCATTATTCCAATCCCAATCGCTATTCCAATCGAGGTTGTAAGTGAGAAAAACAGTGTCATTATTACCACGACCCGCCCTTTGAACTTCGCCTGCAAATCATACAACATGTCACCTTCATTACATACTGGTTTAAAATAATCGAATGGTGTAGCAGTTGAGATAACAACTGTTTAGTACCTGCATAATGCAGCCACCAAGACCCATGCCTTCAAAGAATTGATGGAAACTCAAAGCAACTACGAGTGGTTTTATTGTACTTGGAGTTTCGGATGCCCCTAATGCTATCCCGATGATCACCGAATGTACTATGATCCCCAATTCCAACACCTGTTTCATATTTCTATTAGCAAAGTCTTGAAAGTTGAGAAGTCAATAAAGCATATTACTTTATTAAGGATAAAATAGGAAATAATAATGAAAAAGCACATTAAAAATAGTAAACACTATCTTAAAAAAACACAAGAATTCTAACTCAAACAATAGGTTAAAAAAAAATAGAGGGAGTATGTTATATGTCCGCGGAGGAAAAAGATATCTAAATCTGTTTTATGAACCATTTAACGCAGACAAAACTAAAAAACCTGAGAGATAACTTTGTTACGGAGGAGTTCAGCATCCGGAGAAGCAACCGGTGCAACACCACCATGACTATGAACAGGAACCGCCACACCCTCTTCGCCACCACCCTGTACTACTGCCGCCGCCTTGTTCCTATGCAACTTCATGAAGTGAGACGTGGCGTGAGCATCCACCTGTTGAATTTATCACCTTTAAATTGCTCTCAATTGATCGTCCAATTAAGCCAATTAAAGCCTGAAATTCTAAACCCCAAATTGAAGAACTCTAACCGTAATTATTAATTGAAATAACAAAGATCAAACGCAATAGATTTCGGTTGTGGCTGAGGATTCACCTCCACCACCAAGAATAACTTTATTAATATGAATTGAAGATTACAATCAAACAACTTCAACAACTAAAGCTAACTCTTGAATGCTAATCTATTGAACTAACGACCATACTCTAATCGAATAAGATAGTGCCCTATTTATAATGCTTACATCGATCCTAATTGTATTAGGAGACTAATACAAACAAGTAATCCTATGCAAACTATAATATGCACAATCCGACTCCTATTAGAACTCGACTTCTTCAATAGATGATCTTGGCTTGAGTGCTTCCATACAGTTACGTGAATGATCACAAATGACCAACTCCTTCTCCTGCGAGGAAAACACCAACAAATCTCCCCCTTCCGAGCCACCAGATGAAGGAGTTTCAACACTCAACTAGTGCTGAAGTAAGTTGTCAAGGCCTGACCTTGCACAACAATTCTCATGCTTAGCTTTAGGTAGAATCTTTGTCATCATATCAGCTGCATTATCATCCGTATGTACTTTGATGATAAACAACAACTTCTTCTCTAATACATCCCTGATCCAATGATATCGAACATCAATATGCTTTGACCTGGAATGAAATGTTAGATTCTTACTTAAATGGATAGCACTTTGAGAATCGCATTGGACTACAAACTTCCCATGCTTTATACTCAGCTCTCTGAATATTCTTTTCAGCCATAACACTTCTTTACAACATTCTGTAATAGCTATGTATTCAGCCTCGGTGGTTGAAAGAGCTACACACTTTTGAAGTTTTGACTGCCAGGATATTGCTCCCCCTGCATAAGTAATTAAATAGCCAGAAGTAGATCTCTTTGAATCAATATCCCCAGCCATGTCTGCATCTGTATAAGCATTCAGTATAGCATCTCCCTTATAACAAATGCACTTATCTGCAGTACCACTAAGATATCTAAGTATCCATTTGACACCCTCCCAGTGTCCTCTTCCAGGATTAGCTAAATATCTGCTAACAACTCCTAATGCAAAGCCTATGTCTGCCCTTGTGCAGATCATAGCATACATGAGGCTACCAACAGCAGATGAATATGGCACTTTCTTCATATATTCAATGTCAATTCTGGTCTTAGGACAGTTCATGGAGCTTAATTTTGACTGAGCATTGAGAGGACAAGTTACTGGTTTAGCATTTTCCATATTAAACCTCTTGAGAATCTTCTGAATGTATTTCTCTTGAGATAGCCATAAGCATCTATTGCTTCTATCTCTTTTAATTTCCATACCTAGTATGTGCTTTGCTCCTCCCAAATCCTTCATATCAAACACCTTATTTAGGTCTTTCTTTAAACCATTAATTCCATCAATATCTGCTCCAACTATGAGCATATCATCTACATAGAGGAGTAGAATAATGAAGCTTCCATTCCTAAATTGTCTAATGTATACACAGTGATCAACTTGTGTCTTCTTGTATCCATGACTAATCATAAAGGAGTGAAACTTCTTATACCATTGTCTTGGAGCCTGTTTTAGGCCATAAAGACTTTTCCATAATCTGCACACCATAGCTTCTTTGCCTTTAACTAAGAACCCTTCTGGCTGTTCCATGTGAATGATTTCATCAAGATCACCATGGAGGAAGGCAGTCTTTACATCTAATTGCTCCAATTCTAAATTCAAACTGGCTGCAAGTGCAAGTACCAATCTGATTGATGTCATTTTCACTACTGGTGAAAATATTTCATCATAATCCACGCCAAACTTCTGTTCAAAGCCTTTAACTACAAGTCTTGCTTTGTACCTTGGTTGTGTCTTACCTTCTTCAAATTTTAGTTTATATACCCACTTGTTTTTAAGCACCTTCTTTCCTGGAATTCTTTTAACAAGTGTAAATGTATTGTTCTTATGTAGTGAGCTCATTTCATCCTGCATTGCTTCCAGCCACTTGTCTTTCTTATCACTTTCCATAGCTTCTTGGTAGAACAAAGGTTCTCCCCCATCAGAAAGCAGTATATATTCATTTGGGGAGTACCTTGTGGATGGAATTCTATTTCTTGAAGAACATCTGACTGGCTGCACAGTTCTGACTGACTGTACAGGTAATTGGCTAGTGATTGAATCTTGCTGATTTGATTCTCCAGTGTCAGAGTCTTGATCCATGATCTGTTGACTTTCCATGACAGGTTCATTAATGTTGTTGTCTTGATTCTGATCAGGTACAACAGGTTCTATCAGCTCATCATCAGATTCCCAATCTACTAGCTTGTCATCAAAGGTTTCAGTTTTATTTTTAGCAGTAATGTCATTGATATTTTGATCTTCAATGAACTTAACATCTCTACTTCTGATAACCTTCTTTGCTATGGGATCATACAGTTTGTAACCAAACTTTTCCTCCCCATAGTTTAAGTAAATACATTCCTTAGATTTACTATCCAGCTTGGATCTTTCATCTTGTGGAATGTGTACAAAAGCTTTGCAACCAAAGACTTTTAAGTGATCATAGGATTTATCTTTACCTGTCCAGATCTTCTCTGGTACATCACCTTCCAATGTATGTGTAGGAGATAGGTTTATCACTTGAACAGCTGCAATCATAGCCTCTCCCCAGAAGCTACTAGGTAAATTAGCATGAGACAGCATACATCTCACTTTTTCAATTATAGTTCTATTCATTCTTTCAGCAACTCCATTATGTTGTGGAGTTTTAGGTACACTTTGTTCATGTCTAATACCCTTATCCTTGCAGTATCTATCAAATTCTCCAATATACTCTCCTCCATTATCTGTTCTTATGCATCTTAATTTCATATCTGTTTGTCTTTCAACTAGCATATGAAATTTCTTAAAACAGTCTGCTACTTGATCTTTTGATTTAATTGCATAAGTCCATACCTTCCTTGAGTGGTCATCTATAAATGTTACAAAGTATGCACAGCCTCCAGGAGTCCTTACTTTCATAGGACCACATACATCAGAGTAGACAAGGTCTAGATTTCTTGTCTTCCTTTTGCTGGTCTTATTGAAGCTCCCCCTGTGTTGTTTTCCCATCATACAGTGTGTACAGTTATCCAAGCTTTCCTTGTTTGTTGCTGCAATTGAGCCCCTCTTCTTTAATATATTCAGACCTTTTTCACTCATGTGAGCAAGTCTGTTATGCCACAGTTTTAAGGTAGGTTGAATAGAGTATATTTCTCCTTTGTATATGCTGAATGAAGCTCTGTATAGTGTTCCAGTTTTCTTCCCTTCAGCTACAATTTCATTGTCTTTACTTAGCTGCCATTTTCCATTGCCAAAGGTGTTGATGTGTCCTTCATCATCAAGCTTTCCAGAGGAGATCAAACTAAGTCTAAAATCAGGAATATGTCTTACATTCTTTAAGACTATAATTTTTCCTAGCTTTGATCTCAGGTGTACTTCACCTACTGCTATGATGTTTGATACACCATTATTCCCCATTCTAGCCTCTCCAAAATTCCCAGTTTCATAGGTGTGGAAGAACTCTCTATGGGGTGTTACATGGAAGGATGCCCCTGTGTCAATTATCCAATCCTCAGAACTAGTAGTGTAGCATATATCAGATCCAACTACAATTAGATCACTGTTTGATCAACTATTGCTACATTATTGTCATTCTTTTTGTTTTTAACTGTTCCATTGGCAAGATCCTTTTTGAAAGTGAAACAATCGGACTTCCAATGACCAGTCTTATTACAGTAATGGCACAGATCATCTTTCTTGTCTACCTTTGGTTTGAATTGGCTTTGTTTTGTTTTCTTTTTATATGTTTTCTTCTTACCATAGACCAGTGCATCACCTCCTAAGGACACATTCTTGTGCTCCTCATTACCGCATCTTCTTTTTTCTTCATTAAGAATTGCGTTTGTGACCACTTCCTTGGTTAGATTACCTTCTATAGCAGATGTACTTAGGGACACGGATAGTGTTTCCCAAGAGTCTGGCAGTGAACCTAATGTCCATAGTGCTTGTGCTTCATCACTAAAATCAAATCCCATTGCATTGAGTTGGTTAAATATGTGCTCAAGCTTATTTAGATGTTCAGTTAAGGATGTCCCATCCTCATATCTTAATTTTCCCAACTGCCTTATTAATGAGACTTTGAGTGTTGAGTTTTTCCTCTCATACAGTCCTTGAAGCTTCTTCCAACAACCGTATGCCGTGGTAACATTCTCTACGTGATGAATCACGCCAGAGTCAATGTAGTCCCTCATGAAACCAAGGCACCTACGGTCCAATTCACTCCACTCTTCTATATCTGCACCTGCTGGCCGTATCCCTTCTTGTGCGATTGGCTTAGCTAGATTTTTCACATATAAACGATCTAACATCTTCGTTTTCCATATGTGAAAATTTGACGAGGTTAAGAGTACCATCTTGGGTTTATCATCGCCACCCATTGTGCAACCATGCTCTGATACCAATTGTTGAATTTATCACCTTTAAATTGCTCTCAATTGATCGTCCAATTAAGCCAATTAAAGCCTGAAATTCTAAACCCCAAATTGAAGAACTCTAACCGTAATTATTAATTGAAATAACAAAGATCAAACGCAATAGATTTCGGTTGTGGCTGAGGATTCACCTCCACCACCAAGAATAACTTTATTAATATGAATTGAAGATTACAATCAAACAACTTCAACAACTAAAGCTAACTCTTGAATGCTAATCTATTGAACTAACGACCATACTCTAATCGAATAAGATAGTGCCCTATTTATAATGCTTACATCGATCCTAATTGTATTAGGAGACTAATACAAACAAGTAATCCTATGCAAACTATAATATGCACAATCCGACTCCTATTAGAACTCGACTTCTTCAATAGATGATCTTGGCTTGAGTGCTTCCATACAGTTACGTGAATGATCACAAATGACCAACTCCTTCTCCTGCGAGGAAAACACCAACACCACCATCAAAGTACCAATCGCGGCAACCATCGCGACAAATCCAGTGAACGGAAAATCCCCCCACGGATGCTCTTTCAAACATGGGTTCGTCAAATTCTCAAATGCATCAGGCAGAACATGTATGAATCCTGTTGCCAATATTACCCCTGCCGCAAAAGCCTTCACCACGAAAAATAAATCCCTCTCGGGACCTAAAACAGGGAAAATCCTCCCCAACATAGGTACGCATACACCAATTGTACTAGCGAAAAATATCGCAAATATTGCAGCCAACTTGTACTTAAGCGCTTCGCTTCTATCACGACCCTCGTTATCTTCTTCGTCACACGTACATTCCCCGTAACAAACCGTGGGAATTATCACAAAGACAATGCATAAGAATGTAAAGGCTTTTTGGAATCCCATTGTTATTACAAAGATTCGAAGATTTTGTGTACAATTATGAAAAGGTACTAGAACCTTTTGAATCTAATAATTTAGTGAACAGAGATATAGTATGATAGAATATCTTTCTTATTATTCATCAACAATACAATACACGTATATATAATATTAATACAACAACTCCTCTAGATGATAGGATCAGGACCGGTCTATAGATTTTCGGGGCCTAGTGCGAAAATTAAAAATGGGGCCCTCGGCAAATTTTTTTTCGAGAATTCAGTTTTATCAATTGAAATGAATATTAAAAATTACACAAAAAGTATCTTAACATTATTTGATGCAAAATTGTTACACAAACGGTATATTCAAATCCATTATCAACTAAAATATCTCCTGTTTCATGGTCAAGATTTTCCCAAGTTCTAGGGTTGTGAAAATATAAATGTGGAAAAGATTCATTATTGTAAGCTAAATTTTCATTATCGAGTTCATTTGGCATAATATGTTTTTATTATCAAGTTCTCTTGACATTATATTTTGATCACTTGAAACTACATTTTTTCCCTCAAATTTTGATTTAATTTATCACTAGCTATAAGAATACTTTTAGCAAGCAGTAGTTTTGTCCATGGTTCAAAGTTTCTTTTACGAATATAGTTTCGAAATGATGAAATTAAGAAACGTTTCGGAAACATTATGTGCAACGACCCACTCAGGCCCCCTGAGGTTAGGCTCGATATCAACGCGGTAACAGAGTCACCACTCGATGGATGATTCGATAAACTTACGGAAAACATAGGAGTAATAATTTTAAATAGTGATCACAAGGCCCTTATACGGGCTTGACTCGATTAGGAATCGAATTGACCGAACGAGCAAACTACTAACGAGTTTTAAATAAAACGAAACGAGTTATTAAAGTTATATAATTTATATTTTAAATCAGAGAATTAACCCATGTTATTACATTATGGAAACATTTAAGAAACGATGTAAAAATGTAAAAAGTCAAAATAAATTATACGTATATGTTAAATTTTTTTGAATAAACATAAATATTACTGTAGTATATATAAGTTTGAACTACTCTAAAAATAAAATAAAATATTTTGAAATCAATGCTATATATGTTAACAAATGATTAAATTTTATGGAAAATATTTACATCATTTAATATTATTTGTAAGAGTATCTAAAAGTTAGATTTAAAAACAAATAGACAATTGTAATTATCTAACATGTTAAACGTGTGAGTTATATGTTATATATGTATATTGGCAAAAGGTTATGAATAATTATTTTAATCATTAATCAATTCTTTTAAACAAATACCTTTAGTTCATATATGTCTAATAAAATTGAAAATTTGAACTTATTCTACGAAAAAAAATAATTTCAAAATACAAACATTTCGTTTTCATAATTTCAAAAATGAAAATTTTCGTATGTTTCATAAGAAATGGAAGTTTTATGGGTAAGGGCCGGCCCTGGATAGGATTCTATAACAACTTATTGTTACCAACATAATAGGAACATAGAACATGAAGTCTATCATTTATTAGTATTGTGTGAGTGAGGCTGTATTGAGTTTATATATGAGAAGTTTAGAGTTATGTATCGAGCTTATTACCATACGAACAAAAAGGAAGATTATAACAATGAATTAATTGTAATAAAGAAAGTCAGAGTGGGAGAATATTCAAAGGTTGGAAAATGGAATTAATATCAAACGTGTAGCTGTCAAATAATTAATTAAATGAAGACACAATGAGGACATTGTGGGTCCTAAATTGAAGAAACAATTTTGTTTTTTTTTGTTTTTTTGTTTTTCTACCTAAGAAACAAGTTTTGAATTATATGAAAACTGCATGATTATTGCTTTGATGTAGACAAAATATCAAAACCGATCCTAGCAACAAGGAGTATATCAAGTCAATTACTATTGTTTGACAATGAAAAAGGAAGGGTTTATATATGTTTATAATAATAATTGACTTTGTTTTAATAATAATTGACTTAAATATCTAACCTATATATAATGTGGGAAGTAGTGCTGTTACCGGTCTGCTTTGGACCGGGTATTCACTCTCCTGAAAATTGGACCATTGGGTTAACGGTTCTACCCGGTCCGGACCGATAATTATATCGGGTATATTTTTTGGACCGCTACCTATCCGATAACTTATCGGGTGGATACCGGTCCGGACCGGTTCCGAGTATACTCGACAAAAAAATAAATTCAAAACAAAAAAAATTTAGAAAAATTAAAATCAATAATATAACATCTAAAAATTAACATACGATTTGTTACCCGGATACTCTATCGAGTATTTTATCGGGTAACTTATCGAGTACCCCGGTTTTTTTTTTTACCCGTTCCCGGACCGTTATCTTACCGGTTATTGTTGAAATTATGTTCAAACATATTGCACGTAATTATTTTCTAGTACAACTAAAAGCAATAAAGATATTTTTCTCTTCTGTATTACTCCCTCCATAACGTGTTCGATTTTGCGTTTCCATCTTTGACAATCGGTTAATTATTATTCTTTAGTTCAAAAGATATAAATTTAATACTCCCTCCAATTCATATTACATGTTGTTTTCGTTTTTATGTAGTCAAACTTTGACTGTTAATTAATTATTATTCTTTGGTTCAAAAAATATAAAATTAATATCGATAAATTTATATTTATAATTTTGTATGATGTAAGTAATTAGTTATTGATAATCAAAGTTAGACATGGAAAAATGAAAAAGTCTAATATTCTGTGTTGGACGGGGTATTGATAAATTTATATTAAAGAATATTTTATTATTAAAAGTAACTTTTCATAATTTTTATATTATAATTAATTTTTTATTGCTAATCAAAGTTTATACAAAAAGATGAAAAATCTTGTGTTTTAAGATGGAGGAAGTATTATTTGTTTCTTGTTCTTAATAGTTATATTCATAATAAAATTACTGAGATTATAGTATATATGTTTATATCCAAAAATTTGATTAGTTTATTGCTTTCCTGTCATACTTATTAGATCCTCATTATTTTGGTATATCACATATTTATATAAAATTATATTAATTAAATAAATACTAGCAATCGTTAAACTATATTACATGTGTAAATTAATACCAGACAAATCAATATTTTATTTAGCTTTTCAACCAAAAACCTTCAAATTCGCTAAATTTTTTAACTCAGTGTTAATTAAATTTGGTATAAATACATAGAAGACCTTCATCATAATTATGCTAGAAAGAAGACAAGAAATAAAGGAACATAAAATGAATGATATAATTAATTTTTTTTTTTAATACTTATATAGATTACGGGAAGTTGTTATTTTTTTCAATTAAACAAGTGTCTCATTTGATTGGCTACAAAAAATCATAGTGACATATAATTCCTCCCATCCCACTCTATAGATAACTAGATATTCGTAGATATTTGTAAAAATTAATATTCCATTTGATTTTTATTCATGGTAATTTTAATTTTTAATACTTATATATATTCTTTTTGTGTACAGTCAATATCTTTTAGTTGTTATTTTATTCATTGTTCATGTACACAAAAAAACCAACATTACAGATAAATAACATGAGGAAAAAAGGAAAATTCAAATATCTACTTAAAGATTATATCTTTATTTTTGTATAAATCAAAAAGAGGAAAAATATATGGTCAGTAGTTAGGTCCGTTTTTAGGAGAATTAGATCATGGGGTTTCATAATATTTAACTTGTAATTAATCTCTTCCCACATTTTATATAGGAAGAATGGAAAAAAATCATAAATCATAATGTGGTTTACCTAACTGACATGATTTTTGCAAGCTATTATGTTAGCACGTGGTCCATTCATTGTGCATTTTACGAATAACGATGGTTAATTTCCTATTAAGTAAATTGCTGAAATAATCCTCGAAAGTGGGTTCAGGTTGCCTTTGGTCCTCGAAAGTACAAAAGTTGCAACTTAGTTCACGATATTGGTCAATGCTTACAGATTGGTCCAAAATTTAGTTAAGGTGTTAATTTTTAACGCCCCAATGGCGATTGTAGTTCACTCCTAAGCTAATTATATTATTACCATTGTAACTTATTAACAACACATGTAACTCACGAGGCGCGTGCACCGTTAACATTTAACGGCGCCGTTAATTTTGGACTAATCTGCAACCGTTGGCCAATATCGTGGACTGATTTGTAACTTTTGTACTTTCGGGGATCAAAAGGCAACCTAAACCCACTTTCGGGAACTATTTCAACAATTTGCTCAATTTCCCATTGCCAAAGTTACATATAGACCATTTATAAATGTTCTAACTCCCTCATATTGAGGGTAGACGATCAAATTATTTGAGTTCTTAAAATTACATTCATTTTTGTGAACGATTCAAAGTAAAAGTATATTAAGAATAGATCAATATTCTATTTCTAGAAGCTATACTTATTCAAAATATTTACTTACAGTTGATGTGTCTAATAATATAATTGAGAAAAGAAACACCAAAAGTACTAGAACGTATGGTATGATAAAGAAAACCATAAAATGAAATATATACACTACATATATAACGCCCCAAAAGTTACAAGATGATTTTTTTATATTTTAATTAAATAATTGAGCTAATTACTGAAATGGTCTCCGAAAATGGGTTCATGTTGCTTTTTGGTCCGAAAATAGAAAAGTTGCAACACAGTCCACGATATTGGCCAACGGTTGCAGATTGGTCCAAAATTTAATCATGGTTAACGCCCCAATGGCGAGTGTAGTTCACTCCTAAGCTAATTCTATGAACCGTTCTAACTTACTAACAACACTGCAACTCACGAGGCTCGTGGACCGTTAACATTTAGGAGCGTCGTTCAATTTTGGACCAAGCTGCAACCGTTGGCCAACATCGTGTTATGATTTGCAACTTTAGTACTTTTGGGGACCAAAAGACAATCTGAACCCACTTTCGAGGACTATTTCAACAATTTTTCTCTCAAATAATTTATATACAAAAAGTAAGGTACCCCAGTCCTTTATTTAAAAGTGGATATACAAAATCAAAAAAATTCCTTTTTTATTTATTTATAGATAAGAGCAGTTAATACAGTGGTAATAGAAGACTCTCACTATTAAACCTATTACAAAATATGAAGGGGGCATGATAAAAAATAAAAGTGTTTAACGACCTATTACAAAAGTGGAAAAACTAAAATCACCTATCTAAAGCAAAATAGACAAAATTGTACTCCAGGTGAGGCAGGTGTCGCCAATCTGATCTGTCCAAAAAAGATTTTCAAGCAGTCTTTCTGTTGAAATCAGGACAACATATAGCTAATACCGGTGAAAACAATAGATCAGTGAAGAGATGAAGAGATGTAGGATGAATGTTCTTAGCTAGGATGATTCCTAGTAACAGATCACATGCATAATACTTTCATCCAATTCCTGGAACGTGAGCCGTCATCTCTTGGTCGCGAATGACAAGCAGGGGACAAAGTATCTGATAGGTCGGAGACAGAGGTAAGGGGCGCATCCAAGTGATCAAAAAGTTGAACCCTCCAGCTAGTTGTAGAAGTACTTGCAAAGGAGAACACCACCGAGACCCTAATACACCTACTGAATAAAAAAATTCATTAAAACTCGAGTCAAATACCACTAGCCTAATAGCCATCGGTACAATATTTGCATTTTTTTACATTTATATATAATATATATATTTGTATTTTTAACATATATAGTATTTTTAACATATTGTATAGTTTATGAGATTCATTAATAATTTGCTCTTACGTTACATGTTAAGAACTAAATATGGTAACAAATGTAACATATATAATCATATAAGGTAACAATTTTCAAAAGATCCTACCATATTAATTTTCAAATGAACGGAAAAGAGAGAGATTCAGAAACAAGAATTATCTGGTGAGGAGACTGGAGTCAAAGGTCTGCTAATGACAAAAGAAGCAAATGGTGCGAGTAGTAGGGGTAAAGATAAAAATAGGGGCAACTGGAATAAAAGCGAGTTCTCAAGGGAAAAGATAACAAGGAGTTTTGCGGAACTTTGTTTGAATATTCAAAGAGCATGCAATGGGAGAAAAAATGTCCGATATAGTGGTCTTGTGTGGGTGAGAAAGGAGAAGATATATTGTGGCTACGCTTATCAGTTTGATCGTATGGAGTCTCCAATAGTTGGAGAATTTCCTTTTGATCAGGAATAGAATGAAAATCTCGGCAAAGTCAATGGAGGAGTCTTGGGAAGATCTTACTCTCAGATGTCCAGGACAAAAGATAATATCAATGCTCGTCTTCAAAATGGTAATATCAATGCTGTCTTCAAAATGGTAATCTGGTTTGTTTCTTCAGTTTCTTTTCTCATATTAATTCATCGTATGCTTATTCTTGTGTCTCTAGTTGTTATAATCTAGAAATTCGAACTTTGATGGAACTTAACCTTTTTAATTATAGTTTCAAGGACTCGTTCCTCAATCGGTTTTTAGTCAATGCTGAAATAATATCCACCTCTGACATTGACCAAGAGAAGCTTGAGTTTCTCTTCTGCTCATGTCAAAACACTACATCCATTTGGTTCATTATTCATTATCTAGTCGATTCATAGTCGACATTGCAAAAAGTCTTATCAGTAACATTGACCAAGAGAACCTTGAGTTTCTCTTCTGCTCATGTTACATTACCAATTCCCTTTATCTTCGCTCTCTACTCCATCAAGTTTGGTTTCTACATTCTAACAATTATGGGACACAAGGTAATTTTAAGCATGAATTAATATTTGTTGTTATGAGTTTTGTCTTGTTTTTTTCGCATCTACCAGAAGTTTGCAGTTTACATCAAGGACAATATCCAGCGCATGGAGATTGCAAATTCTCGACTCCAGTTTTTGTTCTCTATATTATGTATGTTTTTTTAAAACTCCATCTATTGGAGTTCTGTGAGCCGACAAGACTCGTTTGTAATATGTATAAACTATTTTTATTATGTAATGAAGTGAATTATCAAAACAAAAAAAAGTTTCAAATGCAAATTTTTAATCAAATAATTTTTTTATCAACATCTTAATGTATATCTTAATGACATATTATAAAAAAATAGTAAAAGAAGTCCCACATAAAATTGTGCACATATAGCTTGTAGTGTTATAATGTCAAACTCCATGTGAATCGGAAAACGAGTAGTATTAATGTGTATGGAGTCAACCAAAACCACGGAGTCGTGGTCCATCTGAGAAATCTGACCACCTGTTGTCATAACTCGCAACTTTTTCTCACTTTGACATCGTTGTTTTAGTGCGGCATAAATTCTTTCACGCCTTACAACACTTTGCATCTGTTATAGTGGAATGAAATAGACAAAGTAATGGAATAGATAAAAAATAAATGAATTAATGAATTTTATTACTTTCTTTGGTATATGAGTAGTAATGTGATTGAATTATCACATTACCCCCAATTTTGTAATTTGATTATCTAGTAGGAGGTAATTATCCATTACCCCCAATTTGGACGGAAGGGTTATTACCTCAAATGAGGTAATTCAATTAACTAGAGAATGCAATCAAAATTCATTGTTATCTACCAAACTAAGTAATACAAACTAATTTAATTTCATTCCTTCCTATCTCATTCCCGCGAACCAAGCACAACAAGGTTGCGTCTGGTATAGTGAAATAGAATGGTGTACGAATGGAATAGACAAAGGAAGGGAATGAATTAATGAATCTTGTACTTTGTTTGGTATGTGAGTAGTAATAGAATGACTGCTGTGTAACGTGCATAATTTTTCTAATTTGATTACCTAGTAGGAGGTAATCATCCATTACCCCCAATTTGGACGAAATGGTTATTACCTCAAATGAGGTAATTCAATTAACTAGATAATGCAATCAAAATTCATTATTAACTACCAACTAAGTAATACAACTAATTTAATTTCAGTCCTTCCCTATCTCATTCATTCCCGCATATAGATAAGTTTTAAGGAATGGTATAGGAATGGAATAGACAAAGTAATGGAATATTGGAATGGAATGGTATAGGAATGAAACAGACAAAGTAATGTAATAGACAAAGGAAATGAATGAATTAATAAATTTTATTACTTGTTTGGTATGTGAGTAGTAATGTGATTGAATTATCACATTACCCCCAATTTTTCTAATTTGATTAATTAGTGGGAGGTCATCATTACCCCCAATTTGGGCGGAATGGTTATTACCTCAATTAGGTATTCAATTAACTAGGGAATGCAATCAAAATTCATTGTTAACTACCAAATTAAGTAATACGAACTAATTTAATTCCATTCCTTCCTATCTCATTCCATTCCCGCGTACCAAGCACAACCTAGGCATGTTTGTTAATCCATTAAGTACTTAAAATTAATTAATTCAATACTTATTTCATTAGGTCTGTTTGTTAACAAAAAAAATTAAGTACTTTTTCAGATCTGAATGAAATCCTTAACAAATTTTAAGTCAAAATTTGCTACTTATTTTTCTCCTCTTAATGACTGAATCCCACAATTCTCTCAAAAAAAACAATTGCCCAAATCTAACCTCAGAGATTTGCTACATTTTTTTCGCCTCAACACCTCTTATCCAAAATTATCTACTTCAATCGATGAGGAAATGTTCTTTCAAACGGATTAATAATATTTTTCTTTTTCTCTATTCAATTTATTTTTTGATGTTATATATTTTCATGTTTCTCTATTTTAATTATGATTGTTCTTTATGGTTTAAACTGAATTTTCAGTTTCTTTCTTTTGCATCTTTTTGTTAATATTATTGTTAAAATATTTATATTCATATTGATTTGGGTACAATTTTGCTTATTAGTTGCGATTGTGATTGTTGATAATGATTTATGTTGCCAATGGCTGTGATGGGTTGAACAGTCCAATACTATACATCTTGATATAATGTGTGTATAAAGAAGTGATTATGAGGCGGTCGATACATATATATGACTAATAATCATAATTTTTTGTTTGTTACGCCATGTTTATGTTATATTTTACTTTTGGATTTAGATATTATAACTTTTAATTAAATATTTAATATTTATTTACCTACATTAAATATCTTCTTTATAATTTATTGAATGATATTAATTATATTGTATTTACGTTTTAATATTTATTGAATCATGTTATTATATTTATACTTTTTATAATTTAGATTATAATATTTATAAATGATTGTTTAATAATTTATATATGATGAAGTATGTTATGGGGCAATTTTGTGATAGGGTAAAATATGTATTCAACATATTAATGTATTTGAGGTTAGTTTATAATATACAAAAATATAGTGGACCTTTTAAAATAACGAATCCCTCCCCCTTCACCTTTGTCTTCTCCCCTCCCTTCACATCCCCCAAACCGCACCACACTTCCATCAACCTCAACCATTCGTCTTTGTTCAGCCGCCTACTTATCTCTTCTGCGCCTCTCTCCATGTCTTCCTCACCAGTCCGCGACCCTCAGAGCCACCATTGTCGACCTTTTCCTTGTCCGTCGACCTTCCTCGTCATTCCACCTTTTTCTCCAGTCGCCATCAGCCACCTGAAACCGTCGACCACCTTTCTCAGCTCGAATATCCCGCCGACCTCGACCACCTTTCCAGCACGTTTTGTCCTCACTCACATGCCTCACTGGGACACTTCCCAGTGGGTCACCCATCCTAGAATTACCACAGTCAAGCACGCTTAACTTTGGAGTTCTTCAGAGTTGGGGATACCGAAAAGAAGATGCATCTTCATAATATGATAGTACCAATCAAATCAAATCATATCAAACATATCACATCGCCCACTCTGGGCTGGGTATTACAGGCATCCCCAGGTCCAGGTTTGATTTTCTTTAATTGTTTTAATCTATTTTCGTTTTATTTTTAGTCTTGTATTACATTATTCATTTTTAGTTATTATTTTGGTTAATTGTTGCTAGGGTTCAAGGAAGTGTAGGTGCGGTTTGGGGGGAAGATGAAGGAGAGGGGAGACGAAGGGGGATGGGGGATGTATTAGTTTATTTTTAAATTGGTCAAATATATTTTTGTATATTTAAACTAACCTCAAATACATATATATGTTGAATTCCTTTTACCCTTCAGTAATACCTAAAAACTACCAATTTTATTGCAAAAATTCCTAAACTGAACAGTTAGTCATAGTTCAGGGGCCAAATTGACCTATTTAAAAAGTTTATGGGACACATTGACCGACTTATAAGTTCAATCCCTTATGAACTTTATCCTTTCTTAAAATACACTTTCATATTTCTAACTTTTATGCGCCAGTTTTTTTATTTTCATGGTTTACTTTTATATATGTATTTTTAACAATTTTTTGTTATAATTTAAATAAAATTAATTTTTGGGGAGCTTAAATTATTCAAAGGGAGCTAAAAGTATAATGTTTTTGTATCATATATTTTTCATATTTGAGGTCTTATTATAACGTTACGGGGACA